>CM074450.1:29037287-29462287 GCA_037101425.1 Elopichthys bambusa | reverse complement strand
AAATATAATTAAACCATTAAAATGGAATCCGGAAAACTTAACAACAGAAAACACAGAATTTGGTAAAAAATAAAAGGGAATTTGAGAAAAAATAAAACAGATTTCATAGGATCCTAAAAATTTCATTTTTAATTATGATTTCAATTAATTAGACATGTTTTTTGATTAATAAAATTTAATATAACCATCAAAAAAAAAAAAAAAAAAAACGGAACTTGGGAAAAAAATAAATAAATAAAATGTATTTCATAGGGCCCTAAAAATGTCATTTTTGTTAAACTTTTAATAAATTGTTGCTAAATTGTACAAGTTTCATGATTTCAATTAATTAGACATGGTTTTTGATTACTAAAATTTTATTTAACCATCAAAATGGAGTCAAAAAAAAAAATAAAAAAAATAAAATCCAGAAAAATTAAAATGGAAAAAATGGAATTTGGGAAAAAATAAAATGTATTTCATAGGGCCCTGAAAATGTAGTTTTTATTAAACTTTTAATAAATTGTTACTAAATTGCATAATTTTTATGATTTCAATTAATTAGACATGGTTTTTTGATTACTAAAATTTAATTTTAAATTACAATGGAAAAAAAAAAAATGGAATTTGGAAAAAAAATTAAATTTGTGAATTTCATAAGGCCCTACACTATAATAATGTCAAATTAAAAGTACATTATTAATCATGTTTTAATAATCTTTTGTCGTGCTTTAGAGAAGTGCACTTGTTTTGATGTATTGACTACTTATAATAACATTCAAAACTACATTAAAGTTCATATATTTTAAATGTATGTTATGCATTTAAATATATTTGTAATGATGAAGCTGAAATTTAGCACAAGTTACATTAAAGTATATTTTAGTTCACTATAACTGCTTGTAATTCAGCAGTACACTTCAACTACATTTCAAGGAAAACAGAATATGAAACTTTACATAAAGATGTAATTAAGTGGTAGCCTACATCTGAAGTTCAACTAACTGCATTTCATATAAATGTGAACTATAATACACATGCAGTTAAGTGTTTGAACATATTACTTTCACTTCACACTATATTCTCTTAAAATATATTAATACCATTAAATTATGCTAAAGTGTGCTTCTTGCGATTACTTCAGATACCTAATCGAGATGAAAGCCGTCTTAATCGCAACAGCACAACCAAACGACACACTTGAAGTGAGATGAAAACAGAAATCTAAAGTTAAAACCTAAACTAGTATCTCAATGATAGTAGAATAAGACTGGAACACACGGATGAATGAAGGAACAGCGGTTGTTTCGGTCAGATCCGTGTCGTTCTGCCGTCCATAAATGCACAAACACTGAATGTGAATCATGAGGGCTGTGGTTTGAGCGGAGGAGAGCGATCTGCACAGCCTCAGATATGAACGGACAGGGAACGAGCCTCTTTCATGTAGTAATTTATTCCCTCTGATTAATTCATGTAGCTCTACTGGATGGAGGGAATACAGCGGTTCAGCAGCCCCCCGCTGGGCCGAGCCCTCCAGTCCGCTCCAGCCCTGACGTCACATGACTACGGCAGCCTGTGGGGTCCATGCTCAGATCTGTGCTCGTCGCAGGAGGTGTGTGCAGAAGTCAAGTGGACCAAAACACTGAGAGGCTTGAGCCAGCGATGCTCCACGGCCCACCACACGCAACTTATACCACTTTTACCCAATTTATAACCTATAAAATATTTTAGAGCTTGTGAAAAACAGAAAAAACTTTTTTTTTTCAAAATTTATACCTTAAAAATATATATTTTAGAGCTTGTCAAAACTATAAAAAACCCCACATTTTTTAAAAATAAATTTGTACATTTATAAAATATTTCAGTTTGTCAAAACTAGAAACTTTTTTTAAAAAATTTATATCTTAAAAATATATATTTTAGAGCTTGTCAAAACTAAAAAACACATTTTATAAAAATAAATTTGTACATTTATAAAATATTTTAGTTTGTCAAAACTAGAAATATTTTTAAGATATATTTTTAATTTATATTTATATTAAATTATATTTATAAAAATATATATTTTTATATATTTTAGAGCTTGTCAAAACTAAAAAACACATTTTATAAAAATAAATTTGTACATTTATAAAATATTTTAGAGTTTGTCAAAATTAGAAACACAATTTTTTTTAAACTTTATACCTTTAAAAAAATATTATAATATAGTTTGTCAAAACTAAAAAAAAAAAAAAAAAAAAAAAAAAAAAAAAACACATTTTATAAAAATAATTTTTTACATTTAAAAAATATTTTAGTTTGTCAAAACTAGAAACTTTTTTTTTAATTTATACCTTAAAAAAAATATATTTTAGAGCTTGTCAAAACTATAAAAAAACCCACATTTTTTAAAAATAAATTTGTACATTTATAAAATATTTCAGAGTTTGTCAAAACTAGAAATAATTTTTTTTCTAACTTTATACCTTTAAAAAAAAATTTGAGTTTGTCAAAACTAGAAACTTTTTTTTAATTTATACCTTAAAAATATATATTTTAGAGCTTGTTAAAACTAAAAAAACACATTTTATAAAAATAAATTTTTACATTTAAAAAATATATTTGTCAAATAATTTGTCAAAACTAGAAACACAATTTTT
The DNA here is from genome assembly GCA_037101425.1 of Elopichthys bambusa. NCBI lineage: Eukaryota > Metazoa > Chordata > Actinopteri > Cypriniformes > Xenocyprididae > Elopichthys > Elopichthys bambusa. Next base: position 29,459,666 of record CM074450.1, on the reverse strand, counting down.
TTTTCTAACTTTATACCTTTATATATTTTAGAGTTTGTCAAAACTAGAAACAGAAACATTAATTAATATTTTCCAGATCTTTTCAAAATGAGGTTTCCTCAAACATCCTGGTTTTTCTTTCTTCCACGGAACGCAAACTGACACATTTAGCAGAACGCCCAACCTGCTCTTTTTCACTTAATAATTTACATGGTCAACTTTGCAAACGTCTCTACCGGTGAAGATGTTTTACCAACTCCAGACGCAGTGAGTGTGAAACAGAAGGAGATTTCAGTGAATAACTGAACTTAAACCTCCGTCTTTCACAGCAGACATCAGGCAGACAAGATTCCTAAAGACAGATATCAACATCTTTTCTACATTTTTTTCTTTTTCGCAACACGCAGACACAACGCTTAGTCTGCGGCGCTTGATAAAGTTTGTGTGACATCACTGACCAGTGACTCAGTCTCTTCTCCATCCACTGGTGATTGTAATTACCGCGCGTCTCAGATGTGGCGTCAGATATCAATCACATTAAACCAGCCTGAAGCGGCTCTATCCTGTGGCTTCTCTATGAAGAAAATGTTTTTGAATGCTTCATATGTTTGCTAACCAAACTCCCAGAGGCAAAGACTCATGTTTTCTGATTTATACGACACAAGAAATGACTGATCATCAGAAGAAGAGAAAAAGAAGAGAAGTTATGACAATAAATACATAAACTGACATGCAAGTGTCTCACAGTGACTGTAAACAATAAACCCAGAGATCTTTTTTTATGTGTGTGTGTGTGTGTGATCTGTATGGATGTGTAGACAGAACTAAATCCTGATCAGTTGGGAACAGGAAATCTAAAGTTTCATCTGTGACATCACTTCCTGCTACAGAATGAGATAATACATCCTGACACGAATTATTATCTCTGACTTTGTCGCAGACATCAGATCTTCAGTGCTGTAGTGATGTCAAACACCCACACGCTCCAAGCTCCAACGAAAGCAGGTCAAAGTTAAGCCGAGATGACGGTGTCACACCGCCAAACCTGACACATGTGCAGATGAGGTCCAGAGCGTTACTATCAACCCTTTCACAAGATGTACTATAAGTCTCTGGTGTCCCCAGAATGTGTGTGTGAAGTTTCAGCTCAAAATACCCCACAGATCATTTATTATAGCTTGTTAAATTTGCCCCTATTTGCGTGTGACGCCGTTTTTGTGTGTGTCCCTTTAAATGCAAATGAGCTCCGCTTTCCAGAAGAGGGCGGAGCTTTAACGGCTCGCGCTTCGGTCGCTCAACAACAACAAAGCTGGAGAATCTCACGCAGCCAAAATGAGGAAAGTGTTCAGCCTTACATTGTTCAAACTGATGGAGAGACTCAGGAAGAAGTTACAACTTTTAGATGTTTCTGAATGGTTAGTGGATAAATTTATGTAGTTGCTGTGGAGTTGATTCAACTCATCCACTAGCATGTGCCGTCATGTTCATCTTTTGTGTTGAATTGACCCTCGTTTGTGAAGCAAGTTTTGTCTTTACAACAATCTTAATGCTCTGGGCCTTTTTTAGTCAAACAATTTTACATTTTTAACTTTTTGCTTCATCGGACACTTGGCGACTTTTGTCACAACAGCTATGTGGACTCACAAAAATATGTTAATATGTTAAAGGCCTTCACTCAGCTTTAATCTGAAATTTATTAAAAAATATAATAATAATGAAAAATGTTATAAATATTGCATTGTAGCATAAAATCCTTTCAAAATTCGAAATAATAATCAAAAAATATATTACATTGACGAGTTACATTTCAAGGCGTCGGTCACTTTTGACCCAAAAATGAAGGCGATCTTAAGGAAAAATATTAAAACATTCTAACATCACATTCACGTCACAACCGGGAAACAAGTCTTAAAGTCAGTTTACTTGTGTTTTCAGGTTCATGGCATGTAAACCAATAAGCTGATTAATTCATTAGGCTGATTTGTGTCCGTTATCAGCGCATCAGTGTGCACGTACACAAACTCAGTGATGTTTGACCTGATATCAGATATTATACAGATATTCTCGCCACTAGTGAAAGAGAAGCAAGCTCTAATGTGCTTGATTAAAGGATCTCTCTGAAGATCCTCTCGTGACCACTACAACACCTTCACATCCACACATTATTCCCTCTCTTCAGCTCGCGTCAATTAAAGCCTCGTGCGTCTATTAGCGCGCTGCAGCCTGATCCTCTGCTCTTTAATCTCTCTTCGTGTTTTATCGACTGGAGTATTGATTTGATGTTCAGACTTTCATCTCCCACAGCCCAGAATGCAACAGAGGGCTGGTGTCATGGCGTTTCTTTAACCCTTTTATGTTGAGGAAGAGATTGCAGCTACATGATTCAAGCTGTATGCGCTTCATCCACATGTACTGTATATTTGCCTGTAACAGACATGATTTCATCCACGACTTTCAAAGCAGCAGACTGGTGAATCTTAACTACACATTTACATTATTAATTTAGCAGACGCTTTTATCCATGGAGGAATACAAGTGATTCATCTTAAAGAGGTGAAAAACACAAGAAGTGCTAGTAATACAAAGTTATAGTACAAACTCAACAGATAGAAACATAAACCTGTGCCCGTAATTTATTTGTGATTATACAACAGCCAGTTCTGGTCCTCAAATGTGATTGGCTGACCGCAGGTGCAAGAGTGTTGATGTATCACTCCAAGGCTTGATTCTTTTCACATTATTTTTATTGGCAGAGCAGAAATATGCAAAGTAAATGGACAAAGGGTTCAACTAACAGCATTGTGTCATTTACACTATTGTTGTCACTATACTAACAAATTCGAATCCGTCTTTTGCCAAACTCACTCTTCTCCCTTTCCTCATCACATAACAGATTGGAAAGGCTAACGAGTATTTAAAGCGGTCCTTGATTTAGCTTTAGTTAGTGTGTAATGTTGCTGTTTGATCATAAACAACATCTGCAAAGTTACGACGCTCAAAGTTCAATGCAAAGAGAGATATTTTCTTTTTAAGAACTACAACAAACGGCTGGTAGGGACTACAACGAGCTTCTTCCCCGGTTAGTGACATCACTAACCCTAAAATTTACATAAACCCCGCCCCCGAGAACACTCAACAAAGGGGGTGTGGCCATGTTGTGCTGCTTTAGAGAAGAGGAAGAGTTGTTTTTGTAAATGCCGTCATTTTACGCCGGACTGCTTCACAAACGAGGGTCAATTCAACACAAAAGATGAACATGACGGCACATGCTAGTGGATGAGTTGAATCAACTCCACAGCAACTACATACATTTATCCACTAACCATTCAGAAACATCTAAAAGTTGTAACTTCTTCCTGAGTCTCTCCATCAGTTTGAACAATGTAAGGCTGAACACTTTCCTCATATTGGCTGTGTGAGATTCTCCAGCTTTGTTGTTGTTGAGCGACCGAAGCGTGAGCCGTTAAAGCCCCGCCCTCTTCTGGAAAGGGGGCCGGGAGCAGCGGCTCATTTGCATTTAAAGGGACACGCACAAAAACGGCGTGTTTTTGCTCACACCCAAATAGGGGCAAATTTAACAAGCTATAATAAATGATCTGTGGGGTATTTTGAGCTGAAACTTCACACACACATTCTGGAGACACCAGAGACTTATATTACATCTTGTGAAAGGGGCTTTATAGCTCCGCTTTAATAATAAAGTACTTATTGGTAACGGTTAGGTGTAGGGTGGGCTTTACTGTTCCAATAAGGCGGCATCTATTTAATAATTTTAATAAATATAATAATTTACACTGTTATTATTGCATCATGTTATTGTATAACACTGAGGTGCAAATAGAATCTATTATGTAAACAGCATCTATCGCTAAGAAAATGTGCAATTTTCACAAAGTGCAAATAGACGCTGCCAAAAAAGAAAATGATACATTAAGTCCTGGTTTACACTATTATTTTTAACAACGAACGTAAAGATACAAAACAAAAGAAATAAGGATAAGGTCACCTGATTGACAGCTTTTGTGATCAAAACAATGCCGTGTTCTGGGTTAAACAAGCTCGTTGTATGTGTGTACATATGTGTGAAGAGCTTATAAAATGTGTGAAAGAGTCAAAACAGCGGCACACAAACGACGATCTGCGAGGAGATGTGGTTCTGACGCCTGTACTGAAGCGTGATGGGCAACATCACGACTGTGATGAGAAGAACCAGGTGTGCTTGAGCATTCTGCATCTTGTGACATCATATCCTGTTTTTGGTTCCTTTAGATGTCTTTGATGTCGTGTTGCGTTCATATTTCAGTCGAGTTAGGATGACACACTTATTCAAATAAACTGCACTACCAGAGCAATCACACCAGACTTCATTTTAATCCTGCCAAGTGTGAACACACCCTTAAAAAGTGATTCATGAAGCATTTATCTGGAGCAGATGAAGTTTTGTGTCCGATTCTGAGGGTTTTCCGCATGGGGATCAGAGCTTTTGAAGGATGTGGCCTAGCAGTCACAAGCAAGCAAATCAATCATGTGGACAAATAACACAGCAAGCCATTTTACCATATGATTATCACATAAAATATGGACTGAAAACTGGATCCCGACCCTCCCCTGCTGTCATCCCATCCCGCTCCGAACACTGCATCCTATTTGTCCTGTGGCCGGGTGCATTGTTTGATGATGATTTGTAATGTAAATATGTGGTTTTCTGTGGATATGCCTGCCCCTGCATCCCATAATTGGCAGTGACTTCCATGAGCGGCATCCCGGAGCAGCTCCGGACAGCGAAGGTTTCTCCGTGACACGCGAGCGGCAGAGCCTCTCATGCGGTGCGGGAGTCCGCAGTGTTTCATTCAAGGCCAACAGCAACATGGGAAAGCGCAGCCACGGCTTTTCCCGCTGTGACTCACTGCTGTGGGGACATGATGCACCGCGAGCCTCGTCATGTGGACGAACACATCATCATCGTCATCATCATCATCATCATCATCATCATGTCCAGACAGGAAACTGATCTCAACAACATTCACAGTTGTTTGGTCTTAATCTGCAGCGGTTTTATTCATAAATAAGCTTTCTTTAGTATTACTACATACAAGCATGACTGTGCGGCAACACATTAAGAAAATTCAGTAACACTTTCTATGAAGCCTGTATTTATAATGCATTATAATACATGCATAATGCCTTATAAACAACCTGTATCATCTTATGAATAATCATAACAACAGTTACAATACATTATAATACTTAACTATTTGTGGTTATAACTTCAATGCATCATAACACCAGATGAAGCCTGCGTTTATAATGCATCATAAGGGTGTTCTTAATGCATTATAATACAAATTTATAATGTGTTTTATCATCTCATGAATAATCGTGACCACAGTAATAATACTTACCTACTTATTAAATTTGCTAAAACCGAGCAATTTTATAGTTTATGAATAAAACCTTTACATGAATTTGCATTGTGAATGTACTGTTCACATTATAAAGCGCTTTAAATGTTTAGAGGAAGACTTTACTTTACTATGATACTGTGCAGATCTGAAGTACGAGATATGAGACTCGGGAAAGTAAAAGATATGAAACCATGTGATGTATAATAAAATACAATTTTGTTCATTGTGTGTTATAAATCATCATACTCTTAATAGTTATAACCACAAATAGGTAAGTATTATTACTGTAGTTGCGATTATTCGTGAGATGATACATTGCATTATGCGTGTATTATAATGCATTAAGAACACCCTTATGATGCATTATAAACGCAGGCTTCATCTGGTGTTATGATGCATTGAGCTCTTAAAAGTTATAACCACAAATAGTTAAGTATTATAATGTATTGTAACTGTTATGATTACTTATCATTATGCATGTATTATAATGCGAATACCCTTATAATACATATAACACATACTGTATATATATATATATATATACAGATATAATCAAGAGCATATTGAATCACATTTATTTAATAATTATAATTTAATTAAAAATAAAAATAATGCCAAACAATTATTATTTTTGATGTGCCCAATACTGATTTGATTATATTATTTTATCATGCTTTCACAGATTTTTTAAAAAATTGAAATAAAAATCCCAGTTTATCTGTCGGTTCAACTCTGTTATGCTGCGACGTTTCCCTTTTAAAAATAAAGGTTTGATCTTTCTGACATCACAGTTAAACGAGTGACATCAAAAACCTCATTTATAAGACATTATAAACATATTTTTAATGCATTAACTATGCCTTATAATGCACTGTATGATCTCATGAATACATGTAACCACAGCTGTAATACATTAAAACACTTATCTATTCATTGTTACACCTTTAGAAAGTATGATGCATTAAACCACATGACAAAACCATTTTGTCTGCAAATATTATAATGCATTTTACAGTTATTTTTGAAGAGATACAGGGTTGACAAAACATCAAACCATTGGTAATATTTAAGCATCAGCCATTAAAAAACCTGTGCATTTCTCAAAAAAAAGTCATGTTTAATTAAATGTGTTACTTGATGATCAACTTGTTTCAAACCTGTATGAGTTTCTTTTCTTCTGTTGAACACAAAGGAAGATATTTTAAAGTATGTTGACAATCAAACAGTTGACTTCCATAATATCATTTTTTTCCTACTATTGAAGTCAATGGGGTCCATCAGCTGTTTTGATTACAAACATTCTTCAAAATATCTTGAATATATGAAACTCATACAGGTCTGGAACAACTTGAGGGTGAGTAAATGATGACAATTTTTATTTTTGGGTGAACTATCCCTTTAAGTAAAAAGGCAAAATAGTATATTCTTGTAAAACATTCTCCAATAATCTCTGTTTTATTTACAACTTCAAAAAAATCTTATTTTACAGTGGTAAACGATTATAATCCTTACATTACTACTATACATTTGCAAGGAAAAGTATGTGAACCACTTGCAGAATCTGTGAAAATGCGAATAATTTTAACAAAATAAGGGAGATAATACAAAATGCATGTTATTTTTTATTTAGTACTGTCCTGAGTAAGATATTTTACATAAAAGATGTTTACATAAAATCCATAAGACAAAAAAAAATAGCTGAATTTATTAAAATTACCCCATTCATAAGTATGTGAACCACTGATTCTTAATACTGTGTGGTTACCTGATGACCCACGACTGTTTTTATGTTGTGTGATGGTTGTTCATGAGTCTCTTGTTTGTTCTGAGCAGTTAAACTGAGCTCTGTTCTTCAGAAAAATCCTGCAGATTCTTCAGTTTTCCAGCATCTTCTGCATATTTGAACCCTTTCCAGCAGTGACTGAATGATTCTGAGATCCGTCTTTTCACACTGAGGACGACTGAGGGACTCAAACACAACTGTTAGAAAAGGTTCAAACATTCACTGATGCTCCAGAAGGAAACACGATGCATTGAGAGCCGGGGGGTGAAAACTTTTGGAATTTGAAGATCAAGATAAATTGTATTTAATTTGTCTTCTGGGAAACATGCAAGTATCTTCTGTTGCTTCCGGAGGGCAGTACTAAATGATAAAAAAAAAAAAAAGATATTCAAGCGAAATAAGAAAAATTTGGACCTCTTCATCCTGTTCAAAAGTTTTCACCCCCCGGCTCTCAATGCATCGTGTTTCCTTCTGGAGCATCAGTGAATGTCTGAACCTTTTCTAACAGTTGTGTTTGAGTCTCTCAGTCGTCCTCAGTGTGAAAAGATGGATCTCAGAATCATTCAGTCACTGCTGGAAAGGGTTCAAATATGCAGAAGATGCTGGAAAACTGAAGAATCTGCAGGATTTTTCTGAAGAACAGAGCTCAGTTTAACTGCTCAGAACAAACAAGAGACTCATGAACAACCATCACACAACATAAAAACAGTCGTAGATCATCAGGTAACCACACAGTATTAAGAATCAGTGGTTCACATACTTATGAATGGGGTTATTTTAATAAATTCAGCTATTTTTTTGTCTTGTGGACTTTATGTAAACATCTTATGTAAAATATCTTACTCAGGACAGTACTAAATAAAAAATAACATGCATTTTGTATTATCTCCCTTATTTTGTTAAAATTATTCACATTTTCACAGATTCTGCAAGTGGTTCACATACTTTTTCTTGCAACTGTATATTACTCAATTGAGATTGTACTTCTGTCTGGATTTATTAACATCAACTACTGCTGGATTTTAGAGAAACAGAACGTCTCATATAATATAACAGCGAGTCTGTAAAAAGTTTCCATCGTGTTGCCTGAGCTTGCAGGGTTGCTTTGTTTTTCAGGTGAGGAGAGAAGGCTCGGTCTGGTCTCATTTTCCATGGTAAACCACAAGATCTTACCGCACACAACTGTACTCAAACAACCAAACATACACAAAGCCTCGAGCAGGCGAAGAAGATCTGTCAAAACACGCCCACCCACCCTTCACATCCCACAAACCCTCGCAGAGCAGCGCCACGGACACTCAGTCCGAGTCCAAGAGCAGACCAGCGTACGTTTGTTCCTTTCAATAGAAAGGCAGAACGTTTAGAAATAAAAGCAGCAGTCGGCATAAATTAACAATGAATCAAAAGCAAATATGGTCATATTCTGGATCTGACACATCAGTCTTTAACCCTCAGAGGAAGCAGGGATGACACAGCGCCGGTCCGGGTCTGGGATGATCTCACCCGCTCTAAATCACACTCGTATTAGTCAGGAGATGAACTTCATCTGCCATTAAACAGCAGGGAGTCTCTTTAAACAGACTCTGATCTCTGTGGATCAGTTCTGTAGCTCCAGTCGCCGTCTTAGATGGAGGATTCAGTGTGTGAATCACTCATTAACTCCTAAAAATACAGGTTATTTAAGGCATTGATTGTTCCATGAAGAGCATCAGACTCATATAGTCTGATATAGTGAGGAAAAAACTGCTCAATTTTATTCAGAGGCCCAAAATGAGCAAAAATATGCAATTTTGGTGCAGATGCTGATATTTATATGGAGAAAAAGTGATGAAATTCTGATTCTTGTGATGTAAATCAATGTCTTTGTAACAGTACAGCAGATACTCGCATTAAATACATATAAATATCAATATGTCTTAGTGACATGATATTTAAACGCTCTGTCAAAACTCTGTCGTTTTAAAACATATAATGCAATGTAATACAATGATGATTGAAATAAACCTGATGATCATATTTAACACTCATGATTTCTCTAAAAAAATAAAGCGCAAACCGAAGTCGCTTCAGTCTGAAATATTACAAACAATATCAAAGTTACGTTTACTTGATAAAATCAGTGCAGATTTGACAGCAGAAAGCTGAAGGACGTTTGTACAATACTAAAAGACTTTTACCCGTTAAAAGAGTCTAAACTATCAATCAGACGACAGAAAGGACTGGAACAGATTGTGTGCGACACAAGGTTTTGATCATTTAATGACATCCATTAAACATTTCCACTGCACAAAAAAAGTTCTTCAAAGTGGAAAAGGGTCTTGAGATTATTCAAATATTCTTCACACTGGGAGAAACAGGGTTCTTTTAAGTACTTTAGAAACCCAAAATGGTTCTTCTATTGCTTTGCTAGAGTGTGCAACATTAAGAGCTTCTTGTTTACAGTCAGAAAGCTTTCGAATCGTGTTCGTTTGCAGACACGCAGCGGTCTAGAAACTTCGGTCACCTGGCCGTGAAACAGTTAAGGAAGAAAAGCAGAGCGCCTTCGACTGTTTAAAGTCGTTCGCAACAAGGTGCACCAGGTGCGCCGCGTGGTTACCAGCCTCTGTGTTTACTGCTGACTCCCTTCCGCAAGAGAGCAGCTTCATGCCATATTTACTCCACACCCCACCACCCACGCCTCTTCCGAGGCATCAGATAAGATGCAGACAGAGAGAGAGACGGAGGGAAACACTGGCGCTCTCCTCCAACAGCTCCTGCAGCGCACAGAAGCGTTTGCATCGTAGTAAAAGTGCAGATACTCACAAGCATAACCACAGCACACCTTCACTCCACTCTCACTGAGACAGAGAAACCTCGCTGATATCACCCAACACAGGATGTAGGATGTATGTCAGCGACATCACACACACGCACACACACGCGTGCGCGTACATGAAAACAAACACTTTAAAAGAAGTGCTAAATGCACCATTGTCGTCATGCAGCTACATAATCGTTCAAACTGAAGGCAGAATCGGGGGGTTTCCCTGAAAAATCATTGAAAACCTGGGGACTTCTCACTAGAGAGCTACTTTTATGTTTCTCATTGAAAAGTTAGGCTTTTTTCTTCCTCAAGATCCAAGAAGACCTTGTTCTCAGTCCCACAAGCTATTTTTAGCGCTTGAAATGCTTTCCAGTTGGCTCTGGACGATCATAAGGGGGGGAAAAACCGCAGCGAAAACCACGTTCCAGAACATCTAAAGGGAGCGGGCAGCAGATCTGGGATCTCCCTACTTTTAAAGCGATCAGTTTGTGGTGATTTCTCCATCTGTATTTCCACAGGCCGCAGGTACAACGCTCAGATTCTGCAGCAGTCGCCTACATAACGCTCTTCCTCTCTCGCTGCACTTAATGATCTACAATCCTGCGAGCAACACAACACGCAAAGGTCTTCTGACATGACAAGAGCCTCTCCCTCGCATCTCCGGATACGCCTTCCTTCAAGGAGCGCCTGGTCACTTTAAACGCTTAGTTTTGTTATCAAAGATCTGAATGCAGTGCAATGATTCAGTACGTGTTCCTCTTGAAATGTAACTAACAATATCAAAGTTATTCTTACATTTACTTGATTAAAATCACACTGTAAACCCTAACGCTCAAAATGATTAATTGGTTTGAGTAGGACAAACTCAAATTAAATAAAGTTCACGAAACTGACTCATTTTAAGTCATTGTTTCATTGTTATGAACACTTAAATTTACCTGAAACTGGGAATTTGTATTTCCCAGCATGCTTTGCCATGACACTCGAAAGGGAGAATAAATGCTAATTATTAGGGACGCACGATATATCGGCCACAATATCGGTATCGGCTGATACGTGTTCGTTTTTAACGTTATCATTATCGGCCCGATAAGAACGTTTGGCTGATATATGAAAGCCGATAAATAATGGATTATTTCCTTCAGCTGAGACACTTCAGATGCGCACTGTTCACCATGATTTTGAATTTCTTGAAATATGATTGAAATCACTTCAAAAAAAAAAAAAAAAAAAAATACAGTTAAGTCTGTCATATAAGCTACATAATATTATAATGAGAACATTATAATCGTGTGTTTGGACTGTTTATGTAATCAGACTCTCAAAAATTATATAAAAATTTGGATTTAGATTTATTGGCCAATATATCGGTTATCTGCTTTCAAATATAAAGAATTATCGGTTATCGGTATCGGCCAACATGTTCATATCGATGCATAAATATAATGTTTTTTGAGCAAGATTAATGCATTTAGTAGTGTTTAATGCTTTGCTATCTCAATTTAGAAGAGTTTCTGTTAGTTTTTGGTAGCAAAAATAGGGTTCGTACTCTTTCAGCAATTGCTATGCTATGCTAATGCTATCAAAGCATTGTGTTACCAATTAGCATTTGTTGAATTAGCTAGATAAATTTCCACTATTAAAAATATAATTTAAGCTGTCGGCGCTGATTCTGAAGTACAGAATACATGTCACATTACAGAATACAATACATTATACCAAAGAAGTTAAAATGCATGATAAATCTGCTATAAATTTCTTAACTTAAAAAATTGTATGTAACTGATTACCTCAATTTTTTTTTAATTTGGCCAACTTATTTGGGTTTACAGTGCAGTAAACTTTTTCACAGCAAAAAGACACGTGAACCATAAGCTGATGTTTGTACAATTATGCTAAATAAAGTCTAAATCAATCAATCACATGATAGTAGATCGGTTGTGTACATCATCTGGAGTTCATGCAGATTATTAACTATGAGCTTTAATACAACGATTAAACACCACAAAAGAATCCAGTAATAATCGCCAGTAAACACCACGTGTTTCTGAATAATTGGCAGATCAGGACACACTCGAGAGTGCTGTTGTGATAGAGAGTATATAGGAAGTAGGTTAGTCAGCCATCACTTCAACCTCTGTCCCAAATCACATGAAAACCAAACACACACACAATAAGAAAAACAGGTAACAAGTACCAAGAAACCAAACAGATCAAACGGTCTTTCATGATACAAGTACCAGGCTATCTATCTATAAGTGCTTGGTAAATACAGGTTTTAATGGACAATATACAAATGATGCAACTAAACGACAAAGTGACGTACAGTAGACATACGTCCAACAAATGTAAAAAAAAGTAGCAGTCAGTTTTGTTTTGTTTTTTTGACCTTACTTAGACACTTCAAAACTCGTCCAACTCCAAATGAAGTCATCTGAACAAACAATTTTATGTTGCACAATGTTGTGCAAGTTCCCAGTATGCATTGCAGCTTGAAATGATGTGGTAACTTTAATTTAAAATGATCACCGCGTTACTATTTCCTTCATATCTCTACTGAATCATCAGAGTGTGTTTATGAATATGTGCATCACATCACAACTGTTGGATTTAATATATATATATATATCTAATATATTTACTCATTAGTATAATACTGTACACAAAAAAAAAACAACGCAAATTGGGTTGAAAATGGACAAACCCAGCGATTGGGTTGTTTTAACCCTGTGGTTGGGTTAAATGTTTGCCAAACCTGCTGGGTAGTTTTATTTAACTCAACTATTGTTTTAAAAAATACTATGTTGCGTGCTTAAAATGAACCCAAAATACTATGTTGGAAATGATCATTTATTAATATGTTTAATTAATTATAATGAATGCAATACAATACAATAAACATTTATTAAATTGTTCACCTTTTGATTATTATTGTTTCTTCTAGTAATTATGTGTCTGATTTTTAATTTCCAACATATTTTGGGTTCATTTTAAGCCAGACATACAGTCATTTTTGATCAATAGTTGAGTTAAATAAAACTACCCAGCAAACATTTAACCCAACCGCTGGGTTTGTCCATTTTCAACCCAACTTGGGTTGTTTTTAACCCAGCATTTTTTGTATGTTTACTTCACACAATCATATAGTCAGTTCTGAAAATCAAACGTACAGGTGAAAGAACAAAGTTTGAAACGAATATACTCTCTTTAGTTACCTTGAGAAGAATTTTTTAATTGAAAAATCTACGTTATTCATTAGATGAACAAAAGTATTCGAGTTGTTAGTTAACTTAAATTGATTATAATAGGTTGCCTTATTTTGTTTTTAAGTTAGAGCAACTTTTTCAGTGTGAAATCAAATGAACGCACAATATTTACAAACAAGGACACTACAGATCACATGACCAGCATGCGACAGTTCACCCAAAAACGTTGGGCCCAAACCCATGTGACTTACTTTCTACAGCTGTACAAGGTCCAAACTAAAAAGGTTTTGGAGCAAATGACCCAATGTTCATCATTATTACTAAAACTGTATCCTGCAGTTTTAACATTTACACTTCTACATCCACACATTCTTTAATCTCGACAATCACGAGATTTCACACCTGCGATGTAACCGTGACCTGTTCTCCGTAAACGCACAACCAGAGCAAAAGAACAGGAACTATGGATTCTGGGACACATGCTGAGTTTGTCCCACAAGAGTCTGCGCTGCACTTCCCACTGCTGGGGTCAGCCAACGCCCCCAGCACCCCGAATTAGTGCCGGGCCAGACCTACTGGAGCCTCGGCAGCCACATGGGGCGGCACACATGGGTGTGATCACACGGCCTAATCCCGCTCCCATCTGATACCCATCTACCAGCAGCACGACTGCCACAGCTGGGTACAGCACTCACACACACACACACACACACACACTCACACACACACACACACACACACACACACACACACACACACACACACACACACACACACACACGTTATCACAGGAGCTTTAAAACTCTTCCTTCCAACTGAAAGCTTGCTCTAAACAAGAGTGCGCCGTCCCACAAATCAGTGGGAATCTACTGTGAAATGAACAGAACAGCAGCATGATGGAAAACTGAGCAATTCACCAATGACTTCATCTAGGACACATCAACTCAAGTCAATAAGTACGCAGGACTCAAACGTCGTCCTAATTAGACAAGCTGCAAGTGTGTAAAATGGGATGAATATTACAACATAATTGTTTAACTACACAACTAATATTATCAGCTGGATAATGACATCAACACTGTTATTAAAGCTGCTTTACAGTTGAATGTCATTACTGAAGAGTTTTGCAACATTAACACTGGCATTTTCCTGTTTATTACTGTGAAGCAGCTTCCAAACTTGTATAAAGTGCTATAGAAATCAATTTTTCTCTTGATCATAGATGGCACAAAATCTCATCTCAACACATTTGATGAACATTTTTGAGGTTAATTTGAGGTCTATTTTGTGGATTATCAAAGGTTTTTGGTTAATAGGAGATCTTTGGACACTATGTTTTAAATTTGTGGAGTAAAAATGTTGTTTTTATCTTAAAGTGAAAAATAGAACTAGACCCTTGGGGTAAGATGTGCCATCAGAAGTAGTGTTGTTATTTTTTTAATTGAATACTTCATGGGGTTGTGATTGGTTGTGACTGGTCAAGCGCTTCGAGCGTAACCGCCAGTTTCAACACACTACTAACTAACTCAACCAGGCTCCGCCCCTTTATTCTGCATATGAATTATTTAAATGAGGAATATTGTGATGTGTTCATTCCTGTTTGTTACTACAATGTAAAAAAAAAAACAGCTGTGATTGCCAGAATAATTCAGTAAAAAATACAGTAAAAATATAAACATATTTACAGAACAACCTGTAAATCTTACAATATAAAACTTTAACTTACAAACAAGAAAACTGCAAATTAAACCAGTAAATCCAACGACGCACACTGCTACTGAAATCTGTTGTGTACCTTTAACATATACTGACAGCCATAATAATGCAGGTAGTAAAGGAGGAAGCCACATAAAGAATCATGAAGAAGTTCATCACAAGTAGCCTTTTATACAAGCATACATTCACACAAACACAAAACACCTAAAATAATGCAATAAACATTCATTTAACAACAAAGATGCAACATAAAACCCAAATGAGCATAACTGATAACAAAAACTATTAAGAGACAATTATTTAAGCAAAATGTCAATTGTCACACAGTGAATTTTGCATCAACACATTTTTTTCACTGACGAAAACGAGACGATTACTAAATAAACAGTTTTAAATAACAAAAACTATAACAAAAAAAAAAAAAAAAAAGAGTTCTCTTTTACATCTTAATGGACAAATACACACAACATTATGTCAAAATGTCAGTTTTGGTGAGTATAAATATAATTTAAAAAAAAAAAAGACTTAAGAGAAAAACATTAACTGCTCTTTAAAGCAGTCTTTGATTATGATTTCACTTTTTCAACTTTAGTTAGTGTGTAATGTTGCTGTTTGATCATAAACAACATCTGCAAAGTTACGACGCTCAAAGTTCAATGCAAAGAGAGATATTTTCTGTTTAAGGACTACAACAAACAGCTGGTAGGGACTACAACGAGTTCTTCCTGGGTTAATGACATCACTAACCCTAACATTTACATAAACCCCGCCCCCGAGAACACTCAACAAAGGGGGTGTGGCCATGTTGTGCTGCTTTAGTTGTTTTTGTAAATGCCGTCATTTTACGCCGGACTGCTTCACAAACGAGGGTCAATTCAACACAAAAGATGAACATGACGGCACATGCTAGTGGATGAGTTGAATCAACTCCACAGCAACTACATAAATTTATCCACTAACCATTCAGAAACGTCTAAAAGTTGTAACTTCTTCCTGAGTCTCTCCATCAGTGTCGACTCCGGTTTGAACAATGTAAGGCTGAACACCGTTACTGACAATCCTCATTTTGGCTGCGTGAGATTGTCCAGCTTTGTTGTTGTTGAGCGACCGAAGTGCGAACTGTTAAAGCTCCGCACTCTTCTGATTTGCATTTAAAGGGACACACACAAAAACAGCGTATTTTTGCTCATACCTAAATGGGGCAAATTTGACAAGCTATAATAAATGATCTGTGGGGTATTTTGAGCTGAAACTTCACAGACACATTCTGGAGACACCAGAGACATATTACATCTTGTGAAAGAGGCATTATAGGTCCCCTTTAATTGATGCATTACAGTTTAACTACACCCATTAGATTTTAGTCAACTAAAACTAGACAAACAATTCAGATGACTAAAACATGACTAAAACTAAATGGCATTTTAGTCAGAAGACTATGACTAAAACTGAATGAAAATTTGTTGTCAAAATTAACATGGATCGGAATACAATTCCTTGAATGGCCAGACTCTGTTGTCCCTGTACTCTAGGACGTCTGGAGAATGGGTCGGGGGAGGCAGGGCGACTTCACACACCTGGGTGAGAACGAGCTTTCCCATGGCCCACCTCACCCCTCACACTCATCTACAAGACAAAACACCAGCTCGCATCATCACACCTGCGTCACTGACTGCATCTCGACTGCCAGAAACTTATGGTTGCCTTGAGGTAGGGGATTTTCTTTCACTTTTACTGCGCTTTGTGAAGACGGGTGGCGGGCTGATTCATTAAGAGAAAGTCTTGACGACAAGACGTACAGTAGCACAAACACTGATATGAAACGGCACCGCAATACATGCCTGGAGCTCAATGTCATAAACTCAGAAATGTGAGAAAACTGAAGAAGTAGGAGTTTTCAAATAAATGCTTTTGGCTCAAAATAAGTTTTCCAACTCAACCAGAGGTCCCCGGCTCAAATTTTTGATTTTCTTAATTTTTTTTTTTTCTGTAGAAAGACAAACATAAATAGTGATGAAAGCCAAAATATTAAATGTCACAGATGTATATTTACTGAGTAATCCACTATTTTGTAGAGGGGGTCAAAACATTTTTTACCTGAGATTTGGAGCCAGATTACAGGGGTGTAAAAATGACTTTATAAAGATGGCAGCATCATTATTTTATTTTCGCACAGAGATTGCTAGGTCTATTAGTTAAATGTGTTGACTTTAGCTATCTTTGTTTCATCATATGCCGACGGTGACGGTTCAAAAATGGGATAGAAGCACTTCTTGTGTTTTTTACCTCGAGTTTGCATGTCTGTAACTCAAGAAGTATTAAAGATATCTTATTATCATTTTAAATTCTGGTTCTTAACAAACTTTTCTTTTGGTATCTTCATTTTAAAGGCCCTCGATGGTTCAATCCCAGAGATACGGAGATCTCAATGCAGCTCCATGAGTAAATTTGTAAATTGTATACATTTTTAATGATTAAAAAAACCAAATGTGGGTCACTTGGCATACAGCTGATACTTCTTTTATTTTAAAGAGGAATATCTGAAGAACAAATAATGTTGAAACAAGAAATGTATCTTGTGTTTTTCTATCAACTCAATTGCATAGCTCTCTGAGTGCCATAAATATCCCTTTTCCAAAGTTGTCATGCCTGTAACTCTAAAAGATATCTTAATATCCTTCTAGATTCTCATTCTTAATAAACTTTCCTTTTGAAAAATTCATTTTTAAGGCCTTATATTGTTCAGTCCCATAGATAGAGGAGACTGAACCTACCAAATAAAATAACGATGCTGCCATCTTTCTAAAATTAGTTTTTACACCCCTCGAATTTGGCTCCAAATCTCAGGTGAAAATGGTCATTTAGACCCCTTATATTCTATAAAATAGTTTATTACTCAGTAAATATACATCTTGGCTTTCATCACCATTTATGTTGGTCTTTCCACAGAAGAAATATTAACAAAATCAAAAATTTGAGTTTCCAAAATTTAGTGATTCAAACACTGATTTTTATGTCTGACCCTTCTCATATCTTATATGAGAAATATATCAAACAGAAGACTTAAGAGTAGCATATGCTGGAGCGAAGAGATTATGGAAATCTTTCGTTCATCAGTCGGCAAGATTAATAAATCAAAACTAAGTAGGCCTCATGCGCTGCAGCTGTGTATTTACACGGTTTTTGTATCAAGTGCTGTTTATTGTATTGTGTTTTATTATTTGATGTGGATGTGTACTGAGTCGACCATTTTTGGAAGAGTCGCTCTGAATGAAGGTTTCCAGTACAACATCTGCCTCACACCTTGATGAAAGTCTTCGTTATCCGAGAAGAATTTGCTCGACAGCCCTGACTTCACGAGGTCGACATGTTGGAGCACGGCTCTGAGACGACTCGAACACCTGTCCCTCCCTCTCTCTCTCTCTCTCTTGCGGCGGAACAGACATGACCACACCAATAATTACAGCTATAAACACCTGAGGGCATCCGACGGGTTTTGATAGCTTCCCAAATATTTCCGGCTCCATAAATAACCATGCAGGATTCGTCCGCAGGCGCTCGCTTCAAAGACTGGAGAAATGGGGTCTCTTATCAATATTTGTATTTTAATATGTTTAATGTATTTCATATAGGTGTGCATTAACCTCCCGTTTGAGCTTCACAGTACAATGACAAGTGACACGTGTTGATCACGCCTTCCGTTTTCGGACCCAGAACTTGCAAGCTTTCCAGTTGTGTCCCAACTGAAATGGCAGAATGGGTAAACGAGGGTGTAATCAAGTGTCTGTTACTTATCGCCGTCAGTCAGAGCTGCTCTGGGTGGATTATGACACAAAGCCAGTGTTCTTCTATTGTTTACTCCAAGACTAAAGGCTGCTTGAACAACGGTTCAAGAGCAAGAGCTTTAACTTCAATCAGTCGCTTCGTCTTTGGAAAACAGCTACACTTACAACTCAACAAGGGATCCACAGTGATTGTGTAAAATCAGCAGCTTAGCTGTGCATTCATGTCCTTTACATCAGCTCTTGAATCCACAACACAACTATAATTTATAATCTGCCCTTTTTGGGTGGACTAAGAACAATCCCCAAATTTGGAAGACCTTACAGTTTGCCTTCTCAGTGGAAAACGACTTGAATTCAGACGGGATTTATGAAAAGAAGAGGACTAAAGCAGCACTAAATGCAAATGAGCTGTGGCATGACCACTAATCATAACAACGTTTCCCGTATGACGGCCCTCAGCATTCGCATTGGCTCACTGATCAGAATTTAAAGTTGAGAAAAACTGGAAGATTTCACAGCTGTACAGGACATTCACAAATCCGCCATCATCATCACACCTAATAATGCTTTCATAAAGACGCAGCAGAGCGCTCAAAAAAATGAATGGTTGGATTTACTTGCAAAACAGGTGCCAACTATACTGAGTAATTTGTACACATAATCACAAAAGAAAGCTGACAAAACTACTTCAAATCATTCGAAATGGTTGCATAGCATTTATATGTGCAGTTCACTTAAATTTATAAAAGTTTAATGCATAAGCTGAACACATTTACTGACAATTTACCTTATTAAATTAACTATTTGCTCTACAAAATGCAGTTCAAACTCAGTTGAATTGAGAGCAGGAATTTCATGCACATATGAAAACACAGACGCCACTCTAACTGAACATTAAACGCTAACTTAACATCTTTGCCTTTACTGAAAAACACATAAAATAACACTTTAAACCCTAAATGTATGCAGTCCTAATGCAGTCCCTTGCAAAGCACGCTGGGAACTACGGATCCACTGCCCAGTTAGTTATGTCAACATTAATTTTTTACGTTTCACTCAGCAGTGTTAAGTTGACTGAACAAACACTTATTAAGTAAAGCTGACAACACTCGTTTTTAGTAGAAACAACTCCGTTAAATTAAGTTAAGGATGGTTCGAGTGAAACTAACAACAGGAAAACTTTTGCCCGTTGTACGTTGGTATATCTGTGAACGTTTACAGCGCGACGTGCGAGATACAAGTTATAGTTACAAGCTTGTTTTTAAGAGCTAAAATCAGTTACTGCACGCACGTTTTTCTTCATAAATACACTGCGTTCACACAATCACATGGTGACAGTCTAAAGATAAACGACAAATGAGAAAATTATGTCATGCTACATCATTATCAAAGCAGACCTACTATAGATTTACGGTCTAAAGCATCGAAGAAATCAATCGTGTTGAGTAAACGAACCACGTCTGAATAATGCAATCTGACAAATGTGTGCATCATGACACCAAAACGTCTCTGGACAAGAGCACGCACTGCTGAAGGCTTCAACAGATCTAAAGCAATATTTGAATATTTAATGAGCTTAAAGGGACAGTTCACTCAAATTCTGTCCAAGCCTGTATCATTTTTTGCCCCGCAACTGTCTGGTTACAAACATTCTTTCTTCCCGTGTGTTTAGCAGCAGAAGAGACAGCGAGTAAATGATGACAGAATTTCATTTTTAGGTGAACTATCCCTTTAAGATTCGAATCAAACGAATGAAGCGGGACTCTCCAGTGCCCTTTTCTTCTAGTGTAATTACAGGCCTGTCTCAGCGAACTTCACACACACCTGGACTCCACTGATCAGATACAGACGGAAGAAGTGTTGTCATGAACTTACAGACGGTGAGACGGGTCCGTTCGGGAGGTACGGCTCCGGCAGCATCAGGAACGGGTATCCAGAATACGGTCCTTTATACATTCCACCATCTTGATGTTTGGGCACTTGAAGGGAGAAAACAAGACGCAACAACTTGTGAAAACATCATAATCATAATCAGAGGTCTCCCTACAGTATTTATAGACACTCTCGTAAATATATAACGATGATCAATCACAGATTCTCTTCAAAGCGGTTTCGGTTCTGAAGTGCAAATAACGGAAATAGATCAAACATGTTTGGAAGGCAAAAAAAAAAAAAATATATGAGTCAACAGCTTATTTAAGGATGCAGATTTCAGGTTTTCCCCGTAAAAAAGTCCATCAGTTACAAATCAGGCCTAGACGAAAGTTTTTAATTTTCCCCAATTAAAGATGCTTTTAAAATCAAGCCAGCACTACAATAAGACTTAAGAAATGTTATTGCTTGTCAGATTTCAAATATCAAATTTCCGGAGGCAATTTTGTCTTCAAGCTAAGCCACACGCACAGATTTGTGTAAATAAGGTCACACACACACACACACACACACACACACACACAGTTGCTTGTAAATGAAGGTGAGAAAAAAAAAAAAAAAAAAAAAAGTAATGCACACTAAGAACCCTTCCTCAAAAATTAAAAATGAAACAAACAAAAATGAAACACTTTGTCATATTTAGAGCACTTCTGAGTGTTGTCTCACCGTCGTCCAGATGTTCTCGTTTATCGCTGTAGATCCTCTGATCCTCCTGATGTCCTCTTCTGATCACCTGTTCATCACAAACACACTTTATTTCCCTCACACATCACCACAACATCATCTGCATACACACATGAACGCGCTCCCGGCGCGCTCTTACCGCAGAGTTTGAGTTCTGGCTGATCTCGGACTCATTGACCAGAGATGATTTGAGATCGGCCAGGTCGCTCTCCGTGAACGCGCTCTCGCGGATCTTCTCCTCGTGATCTCCTTCATCTTTAAACGCGATCATCTCATCATTCGCCCCGAGATCATCTCCCCCTCCACCGTTCAGCTGCGGCATATTCACGCGCTCGAGCGAACTTTATTAATGTACTTTTTGATTTGTTATTGTCGTCGCCGTTTTCCGCGCTCGGGTGAGCGTTTGAGACTCGCGCGAGGGAGGAAAAGTTCTTTATGCTGTGACGATCCGCGCGACTTGAAAGTAACAAACAGTCGAGCTTTACAACAGCCGAAGATCAAAGAGACCGACGCGTGATTGACAGCTACAATGAGCCGAAGGGGGGGTCCGCTCTTAAAGGAACACGACACACTGTTTCAGGGAGATCATTAGAAACTATCATATATCCACATGAATACAATGCACACACACACACACACACATGATGATTTAAAGAGATAAATACTTTAGGCCAGTGTGAAATACTAAGGAACATGGGCTTCACTGGCAACTTACTGAAATATAAAGTGAGAATTAGCGCGTAAATGAGTGATTTCTGAGAAAAATGAGCCAAGAAGAACCCGTCATCAAAGAGATTACGAGCAATAAACACAGAAGAAGAGCTTCAGTTTACCTTGAGAAGAGTCCCGTTTCTTGAAGTTAGAAATGCATTTCATTGGCATAACATATATATATATATATTAAAAAACAAGGTATTTGATACTTAGTTACAAATATGCAGTGAACATAATTGGGGGGAAAAAATGTATAACTCAAGTTGGGTTAAATATGGACAAACCCAGTGGTTGGGTTAAATGTTTGCTCAACTATTGCTTAAAAATGACTGTATTGTTGCTTAAAATGAACCTAATGTATGTTGGAAATGAACATTTATTTATGAATAATAATTAAACAATAAACATCTATTAAATTGCTTATTAATAAATGTTCACCTTTTGATTATTATTGTAATTATGTGTCTGTAATTTCTAACATACGCTCTAAAAAATGCTGGGTTAAAACAAACCAAGTTGGGTTGAAAATGGACAAACCCAGCGGTTGGGTTAAATGTTGGGTAGTTGTATTTAACTCGACTATTGTTAAAAAATTAATATATGGCTGGATTAAAATGAATCCAAAATACGTACCCATAATTACTAGAGGCAACAATAATAATCAAAAGGTGAACATTTATTAATAAGCAATTTAATAAATGTTTATTGTTGGATTTTTATTCATTAAACTCATTAATAAATGTTCGTTTCCAACATACTTTGGGTTCATTTTAAGCAAGAAATACAGTCATTTTTAAACAATAGTTGAGTTAAATAAAACTACAAACATTTAACCCAACTGCTGGGTTAAAACAGCCCAAATTACTGGGTTAAAATTAACCCAATCGCTGGGTTTGTCCACTTTCTACTTAACTTGGGTTGTTTTTAACCCAGCATTTTTTAGACTGTATTTTGGGTTCATTTTAAGCCAGCCATATAGTATTTTTAAGCAATAGTTGGATTAAAAAAAAAAAAAACTACCCAGCAAACATTTAACCCAAACACTGGGTCAAAACAACTTTTTAGAGAGTGTGTTTATACCAACAGGGTCAATTACATGTTACTTCAACTCATTACTATATGAAATACACGTGCCGATTAGGATTTCCTAAATAACACACTTGCGAAAAGTATGATTTTTTTTTTTTGTGAAATATTGAGCGATCACCTTCTTGTGCATGACTTATTTTTTAGTTTTGACTCTTTGAGTTTTAATGGAGAAATAATGATGCTTTCCTTCCCGTGCTGTGCAGTAATATTTGAGTACATTTACTGTCATGAACTACAGCTGGGAATAAGAATTAAACACAAACAAAAATGTGTCTAGTATTTGCATAAGGCTGCATATTTATACAATATCTTCCATGCATATTAATAAATGGATTAAAAATGGCCTGTTTAATGCATGCAAATCTAAATTATAAATGAGACCTTGTTTATTTGCCTTGATTAAATATAGACAGCTGCTTATCATGGAAGCACCATTTTCCTAATGATTTCTCAATGTTTTCCATCCTGAGCTCATATTTGCATGCTGCCAGACGGATAGAAGTCAGGTTTATGTTCTAGATTTAGGGATTTGTTCCTCAGCTGGCCTAGATCATTTCTTTATCTTCAGCATTTGTCTTTTGCACAGACATTGTGTGACTTCAAATGTCAGAGTGTATAATTCACCATTTTCGAAGCCACAGGGGCAGGAAACACAACGCTAACGCGTTCACGGAGCAGAACCTGCTGTTTTTTTCTACATGTTTGCATTGAATTAAGTGTCTGTCGCTTGTTCGCACATAAGAAAATAATCTTTACTTGAGACATAATGAATTTCATCAAAGGGTCTGGTCTCGATGTGTTTAGGCAAGACCTGAATACCTGGAAATACGCACAAGCACTTTCCACACTCTAAAAAAATACTGGGTTAAAAACAACTCAAGTTGGGTTGAGAATGGACAAACCCAGTGACTGGGTTGTTTTGACCCAACATTTATTTAACTCAACTACTGTTTAAAGATTACTTTATTGCTCGTTTAAAATGAACCCGAAAATGATCAATTATTAATATGTTTAATAAATAATAATTAAATAATAAACATGCACTGGGTTAAAAACAACCCAAATTGGGTTGAAAATGGACAAACCCAGCGATTAGTTTAATTAAACTCAACTATTGATTAAAAATGACTATATGTCCGGCTTAAAATGAACCCAAAATATGTTGGAAATTAAAAATCAGACACATAATTACTAGAGGAAACAATAATAATCAAAAGATGAACATTTATTAATAAGCAATTTAATTATTATTCATTAAACTCATTAAAAATTCCAACATACATGGGTTCATTTTAAGCAAGAAACAGGCTACAGTCGTTTTTTAAACAATAGTTGAGTTAAATAAAACTACCCAGCAGACATTTAACCCAACCGCTGGGTTAAAACAACCCAATCAATGGGTTTGTCCATTTTCAACCCAACTTGGGTTGTTTTCAACCCAGCATTTTTAGTGGAACAGAACAACACCATCAGGCTGAGTTCACAAGCTTTGATGGTTTCCAGGATAAATGCAGTTCCTAAAAATTATATACTGTGCTTCCTAAATAATCTCCAGCAAACTAATTAAATCACATCCTTTAACTGAGGTCGAGCCACAGTTTAACTCGAGCCACTTGTGTGTTTTTTATTGGCCGCACCCTTCGAGCGACGGTCAGCGCTTGGTATTTGCTCACAATTATTAAGAAACATGGTGATTTTATTACATTTTATCTATCGCTGTGGATTTTCAAGGCCAGCGGCGGGCACCTCCAACATGGCGCCCGCGTGTCACGTGATTGGTGTTGTCGGTGAACTTCGCGCGGGCTAGCGTGGCCTGCGCAGCTCAGGAGAGACCTGTTGTTGTAATCTCTCTCTCTCTCTCTCTCTCTCTCTCTCTCTGGCAGGAAACAAAGGGGCTTGTTAATGCAGAGACTTGCCTGAGCCTTTGATGTGAAGCACAACCATTCAAGCCTCTCTGCCTCACACACACAACCCCATATACGACATGCACACGCTCATCTGCACGCGCGTGCAGAACACATTAATGAAAAAGCATAATCTTTCTGCCTTCTGCCTGCAAACCGACGCGGGGCTTCTATTTTAAGACGTGCGAGATTCGATCGGCGTGCAAAAACGTGCTGCACTTCTGCAGGTTACCTCAGTGGAAAGTTCAGTTTATAAATGTTACTTCATGTTCATTCTCCTTCTCATTAACTTCATCGTTCTGCTGCTCTCACAGGAACATCATTTTCCATTCAGTCTCATTGTTTTTCCACTAGCTTTGAGTTTTTTGTTTTCGTTTGTTTCATCTGACATCAAGTGCTACTACCCTTCATTTTACAAATGATAAAATTATAATAATATTTACTGAAATACCAAAGCTCGGTTGTATAAAAAGAGATCTGAAATGTATGACAATCACCAACAGCGTGCAGCCACCAAATACTGTATTAGTATTTGCCATTTTACTATGAATTAATATTAGTCATTACATGCACAATTACAGGATTCGTATTATTTGCACTTGTTCTTCTTCGGCTGTTCATGAACTGATCCAAACCTGAGAACAGAAAGCAGATTTTTAGCACATGAAGCCACACATTTTATTATATCTTTAAGTCATGTAATGTGCTTTCTTAATGTAATTAAATTGTCCTGTTGCACGCCGCAAAATGATCAGAATCAGAAGTATGTAAAAAAAAAAAAAAAGTCTATGATTTGTTTTTTTCTTTTGTCAAATCAGATAATTAATGTGGTTCAGATGACATAATATTTTGAGTTTCTGTTAATTAAACCGATCGCCTTCGTTATATTAATTTCAATGAACTCAAAATTTTAAGGTGACCAGGTAACTTACTTTTTTTAAGTTAAACCAACATTTCTTTTTTACAGTGTATGAAAAGAGCTGCCAGTGCAGTAAACAGGAACACAACACACTAATAAAGAATAACAGACAATAAAATTCAATATAATACAGTAATAGAAAGATTTACGCACGTGCACATTTACGGTTATGAACATATGTCTACATATGTCGAAAAGTCTGTAAAAAATATGAATGAATTTTCCATTTTATTTGTACCCGTATCTTGAATGATGCATTGTGTTGTTTTAGGGTTAAAGAAAATCCTTAAATTAAACAGATAAAATTACGTGATGTACAGTTTTTTTTTTACAGTGTAAAAAGTTAGTTTCTCAATGACTTGCTTTGTTGCAACAAACAGAAAAGAAATGCAGAAATAATTTCAATGCTGTTTAAACACTATATTTAATGATTCTCTGGGTTCATTACAAACACACACACACACACACACACGTCATTAAAGCCTCTTATGGCTATATGTGGCATGCATATGCTTTCATAAGTGTTGTATCAAGCTCATACACATTTTAATGAACCCTTATAAAAGCATATGCATGACGTGGAACTACTTCATTCACGTCACTGAGACCTTCATAGAGCATGTGTGTGTGTGTGTGTGTGTGTGTGTGTGTGTTTGTAATGAACCCAGAGAATCACACAGCAGATCTCAAGGTGTTATAGTGAAACTATTGGTCCACAGAGAGCCATAACACTCAACAAACTCTTTTATTTCAGTGAACTACTTCATTTATCAGTCGTGTTTCAGATCAGACACACATGAGATCATTTCAGTGCCACTGGTTTCTTATCAGTTCAGTAATCAGTTCAATCTGCACACATTAAAATGACACAGATGTTAGCATATGACACACATCTGTTTGTTTCTTGTTTTATTATATATTGTTGTGTTTTGCATCAGTAGAATAGCATTATTAAATTCATTGTAGACAAATTAGAGTCTGGGTTAAAAACAACCAAAGTTGGGCTGAAAATGGACAAACCCAGCAGGTTTGCTGGGTAGTTTTATTTAACTGTATTACTGTATTTCTTGCTTAAAATGAACCCAAAGTATGTTGGAAATTAAATAATTAAATAATAATTTATCATTTAAAATAATGAATAAATAATAAACATTTATCAAAATGTTCACCTTTTGTTTATTATTGTTGCCTCTAGTAATTATGTGTCTGATTAAACAATAGTTGAGTTCAATAAAACAACTGGGTTTGTCCATTTTCAACCCAACTTGGGTTGTTTTTAACCCAGCATTTATTAGAATGTACAATGACAAAAAAAGGCATTCAGTTCAATTCAATTTCATTTCATTCGATGTGGTGTTCAAATAATTAAAAAAAAAAAAGAGTAGCTATGACATTCTGACAGAACTTCAGTGCTTAATAATAATTGAACATTTAAAGTAATCCGTTTAAACATTTATTTAATTATTTTTTACATGTGAATATTGTTTTTTAAGCAGCTGTAACCCTTAACATGATCCAAACATTATTGTATCCAAATCCACAATTATGAAACGTGTTGTTGTGTTTTACAAGCTTCTATTTTCATTTGTAAATTCTGAATGTTTTCGTGCAAAAGGTGTTTTTCACAGAGATGCCACGAAGAACCATTTTTGAAGCTTTCAGTGATCAGCTCTGAAAAGTGGATGTCTGAGAGTAACACACACGGATTCTCACAAAAGCACATGCTTCATTTCCACTGGATTTGTCTTGTGGGATTCTGCAGAACGAACGGCAGCGGTGCGATGTGATTGGCTGCATTAATTGCGAAGCGTGTTTTTGTCCTGGAGGAGCTGTGATTGGCCGTGTGGAGCTGCTGTGGTGTGTTTGTAGTGGTGAGAGGGCGGGTGGAGCGTCGACTTGATGTTTAACAGTGGCTTTGGGGCCAGTGTTTCCATCGCACAGGACACTGATGTGGCATTGGACAGGATGTAGATTCTTATGATGGATAACTGTTTAGATCTCCGAGTGAACACAAACCACCGTGTGTGTGTGTGTGTGTCAGACCTAACATGATAGTAAGAGCTGAACAGCTTAACAAATAACTGACTAAATTATGTCTTCTTAAAAATGTCCAGGATCTCTGGAAAAGGTTTGTTTGAGAGGATAGAAAATATCATCAGCTCAGTTTAAAACAATAGAAGTTAATGGAAAGTCCCCAGCGTCAGAGGAAAGTGTGTGTGTGTTTGACTGATCTAAACTGTGTGTCTCCATCTGATCCCTGCAGTCACTGTTTCTGTCATCTCCAAAGTGCCCATCTCAACACTTACCAACAATAATATTGTGATTTATAAAGCAAAATGCATTTGAATTATACTTAATATGGAAATAAGTGAATCAAAAGTGCTGATTCCGTTCGCTTTCAGTTCACAGACATTATTTTTTCCTGATAACAAATGTTGTATCGCTTTTGTAATTTCAGATCATATAACAAAAGAGGCAGGTTTAGAAAGTAGTTTGTTTTTAATTATTTGTTTTGTGCTCATTTTAAAACTTTTTATTTTTGTAGAATGTAATAGGAACTGGAACACACTCAGTTTTACTTTTATTTCTTTTACATTATTTTTTAAAAGCTGTGAAATGGGATGAACAAGCAGATTTCTTGATTTCCCTGATCTACATCTGTGCTTTTTAAGACGTCTGAAGACTCAAATTAGATAGATTTACAATAAATCTGCTCTTCCTCTCACCTCCACCTTCACTGTAAAACATGATAAGATCAATGAGTTATGACATAACATATCAGAATTAAGTTCTAAAAACTTTTTTTTTTCAAAAGTCAGTTTAATGCAATTTAAGTTGAAATGACTTTTTTTTCATTGTTCCCTCTTTTTTTTCTCTCAGTCTCTGAGCTTTGATTGATACAGTCCTTTCATTTTCATCTGTCAGTGAGGAAAGTAAGCTGATATTTATGAATCATTTTCTTAAATAAGTTAATTTACTAAAGGCTACCAGGAAAACTATAACGTTCAATAAAGAGATAGCTCACCCAAAAATGAATATTATCCTATGATTTCTCACCCTCAAGCCAGTATATGACTATCTTCTTTCAGACAAACACAAAAATATTCTGGCTCTTCCGAGCTTTATAATGCGGGACGAGATTCTGAAGCCCAAAAAAGCGCATCCATCCATCATAAAAATAATCCATACGACTCCAGAGGGTTAATAAAGGCCTTCTGAAGCAAAGCGATGGGTTTTTGTAAGAAAAATATCCAAATTTAAAACTTTATAAACTATAATAACTAGCTTCCGGCAGATGGTCATACGCATCGAGTTCCGGTGGAAGAGTGACCTCTGACCCGACGAATTCAGAGCAAAACAAAACACCGGCATGAATTAGAAGTCTAAAATGAGACATTTTAAAGAGAAATGTCGGAGGATTTTGATATAAGAGAAGAGGAGCTTGAGTTTGAGAGGCGTCTAAGCTTACGATTCTCCTACATCCTGCGTCATGTGTCAGGTCAGAGGTCACTCTTCCGCCGGAACTCGATGCGTATGACCGTCTGCCGGAAGCTAGTTATTATAGTTTATAAAGTTTTAAATGTGGATATTTTTCTTACAAAAACCCACTTCAGAAGGGCTTTATTAACCCATTGGAGCTGTATATGGACTACTTATGACCCTTTTATTTTGCAAATATTATAAAATGTGAGATTAAAAAGTGTAAAAGTCCAGTAACACTGTCCAACAGCAACACCCACAGGTGAAGTTACAGTGGTTCTCTCTTGCCTCCCCTGATCCCATTGAGTTTTAACAGACCCCCTAAAGTGTGCGCTGTGATTGCATATGATCGGTTATGATTGGTTTGTGCGATAAATCACACCTCTTTTTTTCCTCAAATTAAGTAAACAACTCAGATATCACTGCTTTATGTCAAAATCAAACATGGAAACATGATGACTGTGGGGGTTTTTTGTTGAGCAACCCGCTCGGTGAAATTAAAGGCACATCTTCGTGTCTGTGATCAGTGTGTAAAGCTTGATTATAAGATGACTATTAAAAAGAAAAGTTGAATATTAGTTCACAAATAATATATACTGTTACTGTCTTTAGTTATTGTTTTGGAATAAATGTAAAAATGTATAAAAACACAACTTGGAATTATAGTGATAGAATAAGTAAACAAACGAATTTGTAATTCTGTTCTTAAATCTCCCTTCAGTATGCAGGATGAGGGGAAGGAAGCGTCTAAATGAAAAAGCAAAAATAAATCCTTTCAAACTGCAAAAGCTTTGTGAATAAAGGCATGTAGCATGTGTGTTAATTCATGTACCCTCGATTATATTTGACATTTATTAATAATCCAGTTACTAAACCATCAGACTCTAAGACGAGAAGCTAACCCACTGGTATTGTCAGATAACAATAGTAAATCTACTGAAATCCAGCTCCAGCGTTCATGCCCGATTTATTTTTATGCTCTTTGCGAATGCTGGGAAACATGGGAGCTTCATGGAGATTGTCAGGATCATTTCATACAAACAACAACCTTAAACCCACAGCCTAACATCAACAAAGAAGAAAATCTGCTGCGACAAAGACGTCTTGTTTTCTGACCCGCGCACTTGTGTCAAATCAAGAGTTATTATGTAGTCAATTCAGTGCCAGTCACAAAATGTTCTGGAAATGAACATTAGATTAAAGAGTCCAATGTATGAGCACACATGACAATAAAGCTCTGACAAACCTGATTATGACTGACCCCTTCAGGTGCAGCGCAGGAATTTCAGGTTCATGATGAGCAACAGAACAGACTGTACTGCAGAATGAGCGAGGAGTGCTGGGTACACTCTAAAAACACTGGGTTAAAACAACCCAAGTTGGGCTAAATAAGGACAAACCCAGTGATTGGCTTGTTTTTAACCTTTTTAATGTTTGGGTAGTTTTATTTAACTCCACTATTGTTTAAAAATGACTGTATTATGCTTATAATGAACCCAAAATGTATTAATATGTTTAATAAATGAACATGTATTAATAAGTTTAATGAATAATAATGAAACAATAAAATTGCTTATTAGTAAATGTTCGCCTTTTGATTATTATTGTGTCTGATTTTTAATTTCCAACCTATTTGGGGTTCATTTTGAGCCAGCTATAATTTTTAAACAATATCTGGGTTAAATAAAACTACCCAGCAGGTTGGTCAAACATTTAACCCAACTGCTGGGTTGTCCATTTTCAACCCAACTTGGGTTGTTTTTAACCCAGCATTTTTTTTTACAGTGTTCATGTATAGTAATAAGTATAAATCATGCATAATTGCATGCAACTAAACCTAAACCTAATTAATATTACTCAGTACTTAAATGTATAATTACACTGCAAAAATCAAGCCGTTTATGCCAAATATTTTCTTAAACCCGTCTTAAATTATTGCATAGTACTTTCATGTTTAACAGGTTAAATGTTTACATGCTTTTTAATTCATGAAATTTAATTAAAACAAATATGAATTAAAACAAAAGTAATCAGTAGACCGTTAGGTGAGGGTTCGGGTTAGTAGAGTAAGTTGACATGTAGTTGCAAAGTTACTTACAGTTAATGTCTGAAATGGACCATCAAAATGAATCAGAGATTTCTAGAAGAGACATGCAACACTACTTTCTTTTGTCCTCCATGTAATGTCATTGCCTTCTATAGGAGAAACAAATGAGATGAAACGTATGAAAGCAAGGAAGGTATGAAACTTGATTAAAATTGTTTTTCAATATTGCAGTTAAGGCAAGACACCCCAGCTGAACAAAAATATAACTAAAAGATTTCATCATACTTCTCTTTCACAATCGCAAACATGTTTCTATTACAAGTTTTCTGAAATGTTTAAATATTCAAATGATGCATTATCTTATTAAATATGCACTAATTTGCATAATGTGACAGAAATCTGAACTTTGGATAAAACTGGATAAAGATTCTGGCGTATTAAATGTTTTTATGGATTTTTGATTTCTCTTTGTATCGCTTCAGAAATCAGAAAATACTGTCAACACACAAAAAATATACATGTTTTTAAGCATAAAATAGGCAAATGATATACGAGCAAACCTTCAGAATATAGAATGCAAATAAAATAAACACTTAAAACTGTATTTTGGTGTTTTTTTTTTCCTTTACTGGTCTGAAATGTAACTTTATGTAAAACCAAAATAGAAAAAACTATTTTTTTTGCCTTTAGTGTTTTGACTTAAAAATAATACTAAATTGCAACTTCATCATTACAAATGTGTAATTATATATAATTGTAAATACATGATACTTTCAATAGAAATTACACTCTAATAAATGCTGGGTTAAAAACAACCTAAGTTGGGTTGAATATGGACAAACCCAGCGATTGGGTTGTTTTGACCCAGTGGTTGGGTTAAATGTTTGCTCAACCTGCTGGACAGTTTTATTTAACTCAACTATTGATCAAAAATGACTGTATGACTGGCTTAAAATGAACCCAAAATATGTTGGAAATTAAAAATCAGACACATAATTACTAGAAGAAACAATAATAATCAAAAGGTGAACATTTATTAATAAACAATGTAATAAATGTTTATTATTTAATTATTATTCATTAAACTCATTAATAAATGTTTTCCAACATACTTTGGGTTCATTTTAAGCAAGAAACCCAGCATTTTTACATTTAGTATATTTTATTTTACAATTAATGCTTGTCATTTTAACCTTATTTAAAAGACAATAGAAGTAATTATAAAGTATATTAAGTTATACTTAAGTAGGTCACTTTAAAGTTCAGCTAATTGCATTTAATACAATTTAAACTATAACTTATTTTAATTGTAATTAACATGCAATTAAGTGTCCAAAACATTACATTCGGCTCAGTTCACATTTAAGTATATTCTTCCTGTAATAAGCACTCTTTCTAAAAGTTAAAGTCTACTTTTTTTCACGAGGGATTCTTCAGGTTTGAAGTGATAAAAGTCATTGCCAAAATGTCTTTTAATAGTGTCTTAATAATACTGCCTGTATATAATGCTCTTTAATAACTAAGACATTTACAGTATGACCGTGGTCACCGAGACAATCTGACTACTAACTAAAACCCACAGAAATCTCCATCAGCACGCCACCATCTTGTTTTCCCATGATAGCGAATCAAACTCAGAGCACAGGAAAGTAAATGTACACATGAGTGTGGGAAAACAAATCAACACATTCATTCCCACCATCAATCTTCAGCTGCGGATCAATGCTGGGAACAAACGCTCATCTCCATTTCCACATCATTCACAGTCATCACACCCTCTAAATGCCCGTCACAGGCCCGTCTCTGCTTGGCACTGATTACAGAGGCCTCATAAAGATGGCGACACAAGGCTCACCACAGAGACATTAGTCCTTCACAATAATCTTTTGATCGGTACGACACGACGCTCAAGCGGAAGCAGTTCATTAAAAGCAGAGAAGGCTTTGTTCACTCTGTGTATGAAACGAATGACATCAAATAAGGCAGAGATGATCTCACTTCTCATGTCAGGACCCCAACTGCTTTATTAGTTCTTGTCCCACATGTTCTTTCGTTTGTCTGTTAGTTAGTAGCGGCCGTTATAAAGCTAGTTCTTTGAAGAAAAACAGCAAATGTTAAAGTTCAGCGTGTGACCCGAGGCTGCAGGACTCAGCAATGTCATAGAAGAACAATTGTCGATTCCCCAAAGAACATTTCAGTGATCAGTTCTTAACAGAACCACTTTTTTTCTTAGTGTGAAGAATAATCTATTTTTCCATTATAAAGGAACTTGAAAAGCTTCCATGGACGTTAGAGATTCTTCATGGAACCATCAATGTCAATAAAGAACCTTTATTTTTAAGAGTATTCATATGAAATGATGCTGAGCTAAAACAAAGTCATTTCATTTGGCGGCCATTTTAGAAACGCCTCTTGGTCGTGCAAGTGCAGCTCCTGTCACTCTGAATGGGGAAACGTCAAATTCTCCAAAGCTGTTCGCCAAGCTTTTGATTAGATTTCATTTTTGAAATCACCAATAAAATCTGACAACAACTATCTCATAAAATGCTCGAATCGTGACAAAAAGCGGCATTTTTCAGGCTGGATCAAGCGCATGCGCAGTCCTAAACGCGCGTCTCTATCTCGTTACTGTCGACCGTTACGACTGCGGCCACGCCCACTGAGTGGCAGCATTGGTTTTCAGGGTGAATGCCGCGAAAAACACACAAAACACATCCAAAACGGGAACGAGCTTTGCAACTGTACAAATAGCTCTGACACAAAATCTGAGGTATATATTTAAAGAGTGTCGAAATCTACAGAAAACACAGAAACAGCTGGACTCCAGGCAGAGAAACGTGGATTTGC
The DNA here is from genome assembly GCA_037101425.1 of Elopichthys bambusa. Taxonomy (NCBI): domain Eukaryota; kingdom Metazoa; phylum Chordata; class Actinopteri; order Cypriniformes; family Xenocyprididae; genus Elopichthys; species Elopichthys bambusa. The sequence goes on along the minus strand of CM074450.1, from coordinate 29,425,373 downwards.
AGTTATCATTTTGTGTCAAAATGTTGGATTTTGAGGTAAAGTCATACCGTATATATTCAACCGTGTTGACAAATCATCAATATATTTACCATCTTATATTCTGCATAATTGGATGTTTTTAAATAAACACTGACAAAAACTATACAAGTTTTAGGGCTGGACAATATGACGATATAACAAAGTGATTACTCGGACTTAAACCTACCTATATTGTAGTTATATAAAATATTCACAGGCAGATTTGCTTTATGTATTTTCCCGGCGTCGAAATCAGGCACATATAAATGTAAGTAAAACACGATTTCTGGCTGCATGTCAGTATCCATGGATTAGGTTTATTTGACAAGTTGTAAGAAACACTTTCGAGCCGAACCTTTAGAGTAATCGTTTGTTTTACTCGCGTTTTCGCAGTTTCTCCTATTAAATCCAGTCATGCAGCAGGTTCTTTTACCGCTCTTTTATCACTCAGTCCAGCTGAGTGACGTCGATGCATACCCTTTATATAGGAATCGCGCGTCTGACTGTTTCTATAGCAACCGGAGCTTCTAACGGCCAGTGACGCGATGACTTTACCAATCGGCGATTGGCTGTTTTTTTTTTTCAAGGCGGGACTTATTCCGCCATTTTGCGCGCTGCACTTTCTCTCATTCATAATAATACACCAATAGTGCACCATCTTTCTATATATAAAGTTTTTGGCTAAAATGAAGCTAAAACACTTCTAATTTAACTTATTACTATACCTCATGTAGTAAATGACTCAACAAGAAATTGATTGTTTTTGCACAATTAAAGAAATTCTTGTAGATCCCGTTTTAGTTCTCGGTTGCATCGCTCTTCTTAAGAATGTTCCTAACTGCAGTTCTTAAAAAGTTCTCAAATATTGTCTTAAGAACGTAATTTTTTTTCTTAAGAAGAAAATGACAGTAGTAGCCTATAGCTACAACAAATACATGATGTATTAATTTTTTATGTATCAGTGACATCTCAATCATTTATTCTAATGCAAAGCACGTGAGATTATTCATTTAACCGGCATTAGCTGCCATGAATGGTCATATAAGAATTTACCTGCTGGGAAGTGGAAGCCATTCGGCTAATTTGACATGGGCGAGAAGACAAGAAACAAAAACTTGGAGGTTCTTATAGAGGAAATTATCACAAGAAAGAAAGCTGGATACCTGTATTACAGCCCAGTATGTGTGAAAGAGTGGCGGAGGCTGTGTTAGCAGATCCGATAGGGATGTTGATGGGCTGAAAAACATTATATGAGTAAAACACTGTAGTATATTATACAGTTTTATACAGTCATATTGTAATGTTTAAGATTCAAAACAACCCAATAAATTCATAAAAAATCTTACCCTTTGGGGATATATGACAAGTTCTTAATTTTAAGAAGTTATTTACGATTAAGAACATTCGCTAACACTACATTAGTTAACATGAACTAATAATGAAATGCACTTCTACAACATTAATCTTAGTTAATGTTAATTTCAACATTTACTAATACATTATTAAAATCAAATGTTGTATTTGTTAACATTAGTTAATGCACTGTAAACTAACATTAACTGAACAATGAACAATGTTTTTATTAACTAACATTAACAAAGTCTGAGCTTAGTTTCTAACAGCAGATGGCACTGTGTGCTTTAGAAACAGCCGTACTCTGCTTCCTTCCAGTTCCTTACACACACCACTTGAACCTTCTATAAAATAATCATTCATAAAGTTCAAAAAGGTTGAAGTGAATTACAAGGGTGTTTGCAGTGGGCTGTTTACATTAATCTTGCGTCATAAAAGCATTCTGAGGTGCAAGTACATTCTGAGACTCAGCCGAACCAGAGCGCACGAGCGCTCTTCTTCATGAGCATTTGAGTGTGTTGTTAAAAACTAGCCTAGAGTGCCATCTTCTGTTAGAAACTAAGCTCAGAATCGATTTGCGAAGCATTTGGAAACTATCAGAAACGATCCATGAATTGCAATGCATCGATGGTATTGTCCTAGCCCTAATAAAAAATTCTTGAAATTGTACTTCTGATAAAAATTGTAAATGTTTTTTCTTGGTCCATCTTACAAAACAGGTCCTTCAAACTTTGTCCTAATAAAAAATGTCACATTAAAAATTGGGCAGACCAAAAGCATTTTTGGTGATTCTTCGCAAATTTTGGTAGCTCTTTGCCCTTCAAATAAATGTGTATGCTTAAATAGTTCTTTAAGGTAACAATCGCAGGTTACCACTTTTTACACTGTGGTCATGTTTGGATTTACAAGAGAAGAAACATATTTTTAGCACTTCTTCATTCTTCCAATTCTGCTTGCCATGTGTATATACTAGTTCATTAAGGGCTTTGGGTCTGACGGTGGGATTTGGCATTCACCAATTTTTTCCATAAGAGCTTTTTTCCCCCATAATGCCACTATGAAAAAGAAAAGTATAGAATTTACATGATAAAAAACAAACAAAAAACTAGGAACATTTTTCACTCAGAAATTGCAAGTAAATTTTAAACAATTACAAAGAAACGGCAAGTAACACACTGAATTAAGCAATTAATTTCTACAGTCTGTTACTTGCTGTTTATTTGTAATTATTTGTGAATGATTTTGAGTGAAAACTGCAGCTTTTTTCAAGTAAATCCTACACCAATTTTTTTTCAGTCTAAGATTCAAAAGTCTATCCTACTATATTAATAGTGAGACTGCATGGAGTATCTGCATTTGTCACACAGCAGGACCGTTTAAAATGAACTAAAAAGTATCCGGTCAAAGAAACTGAAGACTGCTTTACTACTGTCAGCACTGTTTTACTATGTACATAAAGAAATGGTTCATAATTTATGCATGTGGTGGAAAAGATGAGCTATTTTTGACCAGCACTTCTGCCCTAGATTTGTTCGTTGAGTTAATCTCTGCTGATGGGGAGCGAGTGGAAAATGTTGACGCGATGGTGACGGGTGAGAGTTGAGTGGGTGTTGAAGACCTCCACACAGGCACTTTACCTGGCACTGAGCACTTCCTGTCTGCGCCGCACGGCGTATGATTCTTGAGCAATCTCAGAGATGAGCTCCACACGGGTACGAGAACGGGCTTAACAACATGCAAACAGATGCATAAACAATAATACAGTTGGGTAAAGTAAAAGCATGCATTTAGACTCAAGATTTAGCAAAGATTCATCTTGGCTGTAGTTAAAATCACTTACAATCCTTGGCAAACATTTTGAGCAGATCAGCTGTTTTGTCAGAGTATTTTGTAACAGTTTGTTAACAGCCCCTATCATCACACATCTCTCCACAAAGCGTCTTCATGTTTGGTCGGGTCTGATAATCATCTTTTTCGCTAGAAACAAGCAAAACAAAAGACAACAGAACAAAGACGCCAAAGTACGCAGTGGTGATTCACTTCATTTAAAGACAAACCACAAATGCTTGACATTTCTGATACCTTTCAGAAGGCAGGAAGCAAGCAGTTGCTTCTCTCCTTCTAATGTCAACAACTTGGGTAATGTAGTGGAAAACCATTATCTCACACTTCAAATAAAGAGGTGCACTGGATATGGAAGTTTCTTGAGTTATTTACACCAGATCTGAAGTTTGCGGAGGTGTGCAAGACTTTGTTTTCTGCTGTTATGAAACCCCAAACTGACTACATCATGCTTGATGTCAACACTGTTTCTATGTTGCTGATGTAACTACAGGTAAACAGTGATTAGCTAATAACAAAATCTGATAATATAGACATGGTTATAAACACATTGACAAAAATACTAACTTTATTTCATTTTTCCTTTTGTTTTTGGAGATTATGCTTATTAAAGAGACAATGTTATGTCCCTGGGTTATAAACGCTGTAATTCTCTTTTACAGCAATGAACTATCACATTGTAACATGTCGCCTGTCTTTGCTCTTGTTTTGTAGTCTTTTAGTTTGTAGTCTTGTGCAGATCCTGTTTCCCCCTCTTGTCTTTACTCATAGGCTGCGTCCGAAAACTTAGGCAGTGACTTGTTGCCTCGCTGCCTTATCAGACAATGACTTTGTAGGCAGCGTTTGTACACGAAACTGATTTCGGAAATGGTTTGATGATCTACAGCAAAATAGCTTGAGCTTTGGTGATAACTAAACACATATTTATTTACTACAATCAGCGTTGCCAACTGCTTTCAGTTAAAAGTAGCTAAACTGATCACTAAATGTCACTAGATGTATGACTAGAAATATGGACTTTGAGAATTTGAGCTTCCTGGATCTCTGAGGTCCAGTGGGTCAACGGCAGATACCTAAGCTTTGGGCGGGATAAAAATTCAAATTTGACCGTGATGGATCACTGGAAGTCTGGAAACCTACAGCAAAAGACAGGCTGGTTTTGTCCAGATCCATCCCAGGCACGGTGCACCGTCCAGGCACAAATCAAGCTCAGATGCCCCTAGAGGAATTCCCTCCTTGCAGTCACTCGAGGCTCCATGCTCTCCACCCAAGACCCCCAGGCCGGGGAGGGTGGCTCGTTCCTGGTCAAAGTCAGATCCGTCCACCCCTCTGGAGCTGGATCTCGAGGGATGTGTCCAGTGCATCCCAGGCACAGTGCACCATCTGGGCACGAATCAAGCTCAGACGCCCCTGGAGGAATTCCCTCCTTGCAGTCACTCGAGGCTCCATGCTCTCCACCCAAGTCCCCCAGGCCGGGGAGGGTGGCTCGTTCCTGGACAAAGTCAGATCCGTCCACCCCTCTGGAGCTGGATCTCGAGGGATGTGTCCAGTGCATCCCAGGCACAGTGCACCATCTGGGCACGAATCAAGCTCAGACGCCCCTGGAGGAATTCCCTCCTTGCAGTCACTCGAGGCTCCATGCTCTCCACCCAAGTCCCCCAGGCCGGGGAGGGTGGCTCGTTCCTGGACAAAGTCAGATCCGTCCGCCCCTCTGGAGCTGGATCGAGGGGGAAGGCCGCCCAAAAACAGGCTGTCACGGTGTTGGAAGAGGAGGTGGAGGACACTCCCCAGACCGTCATGAGGCTGACTCCAGCCACCCAAGCCTCACCTTTGGCGGGGTAAAAATTTAAATTTGACCGCGATGGATCACTGGAAGTCTGGAAACCTCCAGCAAAAGACAGGCTGGTTTTGTCCAGATCCATCCCAGGCACGGTGCACCATCCGGGCACAAATCAAGCTCAGATGCCCCTGGAGGAATTCCCTCCTTGCAGTCACTCGAGGCTCCATGCTCCCCACCCAAGTCCCCCAGGCCAGGGAGGGTGGCTTGTTCCTGGTCAAAGTCAGATCCGTCCACCCCTCTGGAGCTGGGTCTCCTGGGGGATTTGTTCAGATGCATCCCAGGCACAGTGCACCTTCTGGGCACGAATCAAGCTCAGAGCCCCTGGAGGAAAAGGGCCAAAAAAGTTGCAGGAATTTTGCTAAGTAGAGATACCATGGAGACCACAATGGTTACCACAAAATCTACCATTACAGAAACCCTTAAATGTCAAACAGAACAGCATTCAACATTTATTCTCCTTATCCAGTCCTAATGCGAAGCATGCTGGGAACTAGAAATGCACTGCTTAATTTCCGAAGTTATCAAGACAATTTAATTAAGTTACAACTTATTATTATTAAAAAAGAAAAGAAAAAATAAAGCCAATTCATGCAGAAATTTGAGTTTAAATTGCAGATGATATTAAGTTGATGTAATGATCAAAATTATTGCCAAAAGAACTCAATAAATTAATGTTTGCAACTGAAAAGGTTTAATTAAACAAAAAATTAGATTTTTTTAACTTGAAACAATGCATTTATTTAAGTTGTGGTAACAGGTCCCCTGAATTACTTTTTAGAGTGTAAATGCGAGATGACAACACGTGAAGCTGTACTCGGAGCTGTTCACATCCTCGGACTGGGGATTATCAATGCCAAAATGAAGCAGGTCAGGTGGTACAAGTAGGAGCTCTCCGAAAATTCCCAGCTTAGAAGTTGTAATTACAAGGACGTGAACACTTTTTACGAGTCGAATTCTCGTAATTACTGTAATTAAGACATGTTGTGAACACACCTTTAAATACACAGGGCTAGATTTTTAATAAGACAAGGAACAGGTGTGTGACTAAACATGACAAAAACAAAAGTATTCAAAATAAAATAGTGTTGAACTGAATGAAAAGATTCATAAAAATCAAGAAAAAGAATAAAACTATTATGTTCCACCAAACTCCACTCAAACAAGTCTAAAACTAATGTTTTTCATTATATGTCTGCCCCTCATAAAGTTTCATCTATAATGTTACCAAAACGTACTTTAAGTCGGTAACGATGTTATAATTGTTGTTAAGGAGTGTGATGGGTTGCTAATTGTCCAAACTAAGATCTTTCTGTGGTGAATCAATGTAGGAGGTAAATCTTCTTTATCAACACTATCTCAGTAAGTTCATCAGCAAAGCATATGTACATCTCAGTTGTAAATCCTGGGGTTTTTATTATTTATCGAGCTCTTGATTCCTCTTCAGGAGTAGCAACAATCACAAAACTCCCATCACCTGAACTAACTGAATTCAGTTAGTTATCTGCTCTGAACTTTTTGAATGATAAAGATTTTTCTAAAAGCTGGCACTGAAATGTGCATTTTCTTCTGGATCTTTTACAATTTTGCCATCAAACACAGTGGCTCAGTTGTTGAGATGGTGCAATTCTGCTTTTCAAGCTTAAAGAAATGTGCAGTACTGCAAAAATGCAAAGCTGCAAATTCAGATTTTTTTCCTTCTTTTTTTTTTTTTGTGGCTAAGATTGCTTTAACTCTTCTTAAATAAACTCCAATCTCAAATTTAAGTTGCTCCCAATGAATTCCCTAATGCTTCATTCACTCTGGGAGCAGGTTTTAATGTGTCCTAGTCCTGCTACAAAATGAACTATTTCCAATAGTTAGCAATTAACTTTATATCTTTTACTTTTACAAGTGAACAAGTTTCCACAAAGAGGCTTCGCTATGCTCTGGTTTTCATCATGTGATTGTAATCAGTAATGGACTATAATTTATAAGTGATCTACAGTTTCATAGACTGATGTCTGAGGAGTCTCATCAAAATAAAGTGTGAAACTCTTAACAACATCCACAAGATATTCAAACACTCTAGAGACATCAGATGAGTGTCTGTCTGTTGTTCTTGAATGCATTATTTGTGTCTTTGTAAGGCGTGTTAGATGTATTTAGCATATTCAAATACGTGTAAGTAGTTTACTCAGAAACACTCTTTCCTCATCTGTTGCAGTCATGAACAGTAAGTGAGGTTAGAACACGAGCAGACGTCAGTGCTTGACTAAGCAGACACTCAGTACAGATGAAGCCGAACTCATGTTTACCAACTGCACCAGCCACAGTCACACAACACACTACATCACAATACAACAACAACACACACAACACAAAATGCACAGCACAACACAACACACACAACACAAAATGCACAGCACAACACAACACACACAACACAAAACACAACACAAACGCACAACAAAACACACACAACACCACAACACACAACACACACAACACAACACACACAACACCAAAACACAACACAAGCGCACAACAAAACACACACAACACCACAACACAAAACACACAACACACACAACACCAAAACACAACACAAAACACACAACACAACACACACAACACCAAAACACAACACACAACACAACACACACAACACCAAAACACAACACACAAAACACTACGCAACACCACAACACACAACAACACGACACACAAAACACACAACACAACAACACCAAAACACAACACAAACGCACAACAAAACACACACAACACCACAACACAAAACACAACACAACACCAAAACACAACACAACACACACAACACCAAAACACAACACACCAAAACACAACACAACACACACAACACAACACACACAACACCAAAACACAACACAAAACACACAACACAACACACACAACACCAAAACACAACACAACACCAAAACACAACACAAAACACAACACAACACCAAAACACAACACAAAACACAACACAACACACACAACACCAAAACACAACACAACACCAAAACACAACACAAAACACACAACACAACACACACAACACCAAAACACAACACACAAAACACTACGCAACACCACAACACACAACAACACGACACACAAAACACACAACACAACAACACCAAAACACAACACAAAATGCACAACACACTACACAACACAAAACAAAACGCACAACACAACACACACAACACAAAACACAACACCAAAACACAACACAAAACACAACACAACACAAAACACAACACCAAAACACAACACAAAACACACAACACAACACCAAAACACAACACAACACAAAACGCACAACACAACACACACAACACCACAACACAAAACACAACACAACACACACAACACCAAAACACAACACAAAACACACAACACACACAACACCAAAACACAACACAACACACACAACACCAAAACACAACACAACACCAAAACACAACACAACACACACAACACCAAAACACAACACAACACAAAACACACAACACACACAACACCAAAACACAACACACAACACAACACCAAAACACAACACAACACACACAACACCAAAACACAACACACAAAACACTACGCAACACCACAACACACAACAACACGACACACAAAACACACAACACAACAACACCAAAACACAACACAAAATGCACAACACAAAACAAAACACACAACACCAAAACACAACACAACACACACAACACCAAAACACAACACAACACACACAACACCAAAACACAACACAACACAAAACGCACAGCACAACACAACACACACAACACAACACAACACACAACACAACACCAAAACACAACACAAAACACAACACAAAACACAACACAACACACAACACAACACCAAAACACAACACAACACAAAACACAACACAAAATCAACAACACAAAACAAAACACACAACACCAAAACACAACACAACACAAAATGCACAACACACAACACAAAACAAAACACACAATACAACAACACAACAAAACATAACAACAACACAACACTAACCTACAGGAAATCCGCGCTGAAATCATAAACAGATCATACCCAGAGTAAACCATATGAATCAGTGAATCAGAATACATTCAGCTGGATTACAGATTTGACTCAGTCAAGAAAACAGCGATTTAGCATTAATCACACCTACAGCTCATTACATTACATCTTATTTGTTGATTGCTGACATCATGCACCTAATAAATGAACAATAATGCATCACTGTCAATGACATTTTCCTTTTAAAATAATACCTTACTAATGAGACAAAACAATCACTGCTGAAAACTACAGGAACATTTAAAGAAACCACTTTACACGGGACAGTGCACATTCTTTATGTCTCCTTTATGCATTTCATTTCTTTTTCTCTTTTATGCACATATTACAGTAGAATTAAAGGGGATTATACAGAGGATTACAAGGAATTAGCAAGAACAAAATGCTTGAAGAATTATATACATCTTGCATATTTTAGAGTCTCAATATAATGCATTAGTTCAGTTTTAAATATGTTAGGCTATTGTTTATATATATATATATATTGTTTGCCCATTTTTTGTTTGTGTATATGTTTTTTCCATATATAATCAATCACCATATATTCCTCCAAACTCTTATTCTTATACAATAAACTGATCTTTACTAGACTTTACTAAATTGGGTAAACACACATTCATACAATAAATGTTTTATGTATTCTTGTAGTCTCCACGTCTCTAAAAATCTTCTCAGCGGGTAAATTAAATGGATAACTTCATATTTGACTTCTTTAACTTTATTATTGGTAAACTCCAGACCTCTTTCCACTCAATCTGATTATCAACATGATTTGCATTTAGGTCACGATATTTCTGCATATTGTGTTTTTTTACAGGGGGAAAAAAAGAAAGAAAAAAAAGTTAATGTTTGTGTGTTTTAGCTGGAGCACGGTTTGTATATTCAGAACAATGCCACCGTCTGGACACAGTTGATAATAACAGTTTTGTCAATTTGTTCCAGATTTGTTTCAAGTCTCTTCACGTCCTGATAGCAATCACTAAGTTAAGTAGTGTAAGTGAAAGATTCTTGAGCAAAACATTGGTAAATAAAAGCCCATCAACATCTTGAGTTCTTGCTCCTGCTTTACCTCAAACCTGACAGATCTGAGCAAAACAACTTCTTCCAGAAACAGATGCAATTGCAACCTGAACATTTTATTTGTGTGTGTAACTTTTTTCAAATGGTCTACAGTAACAGTCGTCAATACACGAAACACAGATGGCATGCCTTCGGTCGTCTGATGATTCCTCAGATAACATTGCTTTAGAGCTGCTTGGATTCAACACACTTTATTTTCCTCAGCCATTTGAAATTAAATTAATACATATTAATAAATTGTATAAATCAAACTGTGTTATGTTTGTTATTGGTATTCATGAAAAAAAATATCTGAACAAAATTAACCAGTTGTAAAGCAGGACATTAAATAGAAATGTAGTAATTTATGCTTCTAAAAATAGTATAACAGTGTTACTAACAATCCCTTGATTAATTCAAAACCTGCCCCTTTTGTTATAAAATATTACAAAATTGTTACAAAATGTGTTATTAGAATTTTTTTTAAAAACTATAGTAAAAATATTGGGGGTAAAAAAGTGCCATAAATTCAAACAGTAATGCATCTGCTTAACGAAACACTTATGGCCAAGTGATACTGCTGAAGCCAGGCCTGTCTAGCACAGAGAAAATTGTCATGTTTGACACATCTTCTTGGTCTGTTTGTCTCTCAGTGACCCTCATGTCCTCCATTTTGTGCAGTTCATCGATTATTCTTTCTGTCAGGAACTTTTCACAGAGAACGAACCACTTGAATCTGATGGCATTCTAGAGCAGTGAACAGATCTTCATATTCTTTTAGAAGGTCACTGTCATCAGCTGTCACTTCATGTTCTCTTTTTTATCATGCCCAGTGCTTGATATGTGGCTCTTACTATAGTGTTGCAGGTGCATCTCTTTGGAACTGAATTCTCTGGGGTTTTTTTTTGTCCTTTATGCTCACAGGTCAGCAGTTTCTGGCCCAAGAGCGACATCTAGTGTGTATGAAAGCAACTTGCAGGTAGATTTATTAAATTTCAACTTTATGGCCAGTGAATTGAGAGTCTTTAATGTCAGAACATAGCATTCTGCACCTGTGTTTAAATGTGACTTTCTGGTCTTTTATCTCGAGTTTTTCTGACTTCTCTCACTTTTTCTGACTTTTCAGCAATTGCTCTTGCCATCATGAACAGGTCCAATTTCTGTATTCAGTTGTACCCAGTTTTTGGCGTACGTCCTTGTATTCACATATACATTACATCCTTATACATAGTCTACTAAAATACAGTGAAGGTATCCACAACAATCAGACAGGCACACATACACCTTCTGCTATGTAAGGAAAGTTGCAACTGTTGAATGAATGAAGTCTCCAGCATTCCACTTTTTCATTTGGTTAAGTAAGTGAATAAAGTGAAATAAACATTATGTTGAAATAAGCTTTAAAATTAAAAACTAACTAACTATCTAACTACATAATATAATTGAAAATTGTGCATGTTGTGTTCAGACTGTAAAGTTTTTTGGAATTGAAGGATGAAGTTATTTATCTTTTACTCGCTCAGTGATCAGTGTAGTTTAGTATGCACTGGTTTCTCAGTGATCAGTGTAGTTTAGTATGCACTGGTTTCTCAGTGATCAGTGTAGTTTAGTACGCACTGGTTTATCAGAGATAAGTGTAGTTTAGTATGCACTGGTTTCTCAGTGATCAGTGTAGTTTAGTACGCACTGGTTTATCAGAGATAAGTGTAGTTTAGTACGCGCTGGTTTCTCAGTGATAGGTGTAGTTTAGTACACACTGGTTTCTCCGTTATCAGTGAAGTTTAGTACACAATGGTTTCTCAGTGATCGGTGTAGTTTAGTATGCACTGGTTTCTCAGTGATCGGTGTAGTTTAGCATGCACTGGTTTCTCAGTGATCAGTGTAGTTTAGTATGCACTGGTTTCTCAGTGATCGGTGTAGTTTAGTATGCACTGGTTTCTCAGTGATCGGTGTAGTTTAGTATGCACTGGTTTCTCAGTGACCAGTGTAGTTTAGTACGCGCTGGTTTCTCAGTGATCAGTGTAGTTTAGTATGCACTGGTTTCTCAGTGACCAGTGTAGTTTAGTACGCGCTGGTTTCTCAGTGACCAGTGTAGTTTAGTACGCGCTGGTTTCTCAGTGATCAGTGTAGTTTAGTACGCACTGGTTTATCAGAGATAAGTGTAGTTTAGTACACACTGGTTTCTCAGTGATCAGTGTAGTTTAGTACGCGCTGGTTTCTCAGTGATCAGTGTAGTTTAGTATGCACTGGTTTCTCAGTGACCAGTGTAGTTTAGTATGCACTGGTTTCTCAGTGATCAGTGTAGTTTAGTATGCACTGGTTTCTCAGTGATCGGTGTAGTTTAGTACGCACTGGTTTCTCAGTGATCGGTGTAGTTTAGTACGCACTGGTTTCTCAGTGATCGGTGTAGTTGAGCACGCACTGGTTTCTCAGTGATCGGTGTAGTTTAGCATGCACTGGTCTCTCAGTGATCGGTGTAGTTTAGTATGCACTGGTCTCTCAGTGATCAGTGTAGTTTAGTATGCACTGGTTTCTCAGTGATCAGTGTAGTTTAGTACGCACTGGTTTCTCAGTGATCGGTGTAGTTTAGCACGCACTGGTTTCTCAGTGATCGGTGTAGTTTAGTATGCACTGGTTTCTCAGTGATCAGTGTAGTTTAGTACGCGCTGGTTTCTCGGTGAAAGGTGTAGTTTAGTACGCGCTGGTTTCTCAGTGATAGGTGTAGTTTAGTACACACTGGTTTCTCCGTTATCAGTGAAGTTTAGTACACAATGGTTTCTCAGTGATCGGTGTAGTTTAGTATGCACTGGTTTTTCAGTGATCGGTGTAGTTTAGTATGCACTGGTTTCTCAGTGATCGGTGTAGTTGAGCACGCACTGGTTTCTCAGTGATCGGTGTAGTTTAGTATGCACTGGTTTCTCAGTGATCAGTGTAGTTTAGTACGCGCTGGTTTCTCAGTGACCAGTGTAGTTTAGTACGCGCTGGTTTCTCAGTGATAGGTGTAGTTTAGTACACACTGGTTTCTCCGTTATCAGTGAAGTTTAGTACACAATGGTTTCTCAGTGATCGGTGTAGTTTAGTATGCACTGGTTTCTCAGTGATCGGTGTAGTTTAGCATGCACTGGTTTCTCAGTGATCGGTGTAGTTTAGTATGCACTGGTTTCTCAGTGATCGGTGTAGTGTAGTATGCACTGGTTTCTCAGTGACCAGTGTAGTTTAGTACGCGCTGGTTTCTCAGTGATCAGTGTAGTTTAGTATGCACTGGTTTCTCAGTGACCAGTGTAGTTTAGTACGCGCTGGTTTCTCAGTGACCAGTGTAGTTTAGTACGCGCTGGTTTCTCAGTGATCAGTGTAGTTTAGTACGCGCTGGTTTCTCAGTGATCGGTGTAGTTTAGTACGCACTGGTCTCTCAGTGATCAGTGTAGTTTAGTATGCACTGGTTTCTCAGTGATCAGTGTAGTTTAGTATGCACTGGTTTCTCAGTGACCAGTGTAGTTTAGTACGCGCTGGTTTCTCAGTGATCAGTGTAGTTTAGTACGCACTGGTTTATCAGAGATAAGTGTAGTTTAGTACACACTGGTTTCTCAGTGATCAGTGTAGTTTAGTACGCGCTGGTTTCTCAGTGATCAGTGTAGTTTAGTATGCACTGGTCTCTCAGTGATCAGTGTAGTTTAGTATGCACTGGTTTCTCAGTGATCAGTGTAGTTTAGTATGCACTGGTCTCCAGTAGCAGCAGCAGCTCGTCATGTGAGTGTTGTTGAGTCGGCTCGAGCTCTGGGCTGATGTTCAGTCATCATGGGTATTTGCTGGACGCTTCTGCTCGGAGGATCTTACGAACCTCTGATTATTTATGATGTTTTAATGGAGAAATGTCCCAGGAAATAAGGATTGTTTTTTGTCAACTTTCGCTTTTTCTGATTCGCGCTTTCATCAACACTTTTAACAGCGACTTCACTCAACTTCACATGCTAACCGAGGCTAACTCAAATCAATGCCAGATTTCTCTGAATCTTCAGGAGGTTCATGATGGGATTTTTACGTTATTTCATTTCAGATTTATATTATACTTTATTTTAAGGACACACGTGAATACATGAAGTTTTCAATTCCGGAAATCAGAGAGTTTAATATGAATTCCTCAGTGGATTTATCGCTGAAGAAAGCGCTGAAAACTCCTCCGACACGACGAACTGCTGAGGTAAAAACACCCACAGAAATACTTTATCGGAGCAGACATGACTGAAAGAAACACTTTATAATGTCAATAACTTAATTACACTCGCCAATTTCTCATATATCATCACAATGAAAGCTTATTAGTTTCGATTCAGGACTTATTCACCGCAAAGATTCATGAACTAGTATTAATACAGATTGAACTATGTGTCTGTAGTAGTTGTTTTAGGCTAATTTAGTCGCTAAGTGATGTTTTTGTATTCTTTATGATGTTATTTGACAGATGTTCAACTAGTCCACAGACTGATTCCTCGGTGAAGTACAGTAGTAAAATCAGTAAACTCTTGCTTGCAGTGAAAATATTTCAAAGAAGTTTCATTCAAGTTTCAGCTCAAGTCATTTATTAATGACAGAAATCAATGTAAGTAATTCCAGCGGTGCAGCCGAACAGTTTAAGATGCGGGCTGTGTCTCAAATCCTAGTGAGCTGACTGACTAGACAGCGTTTTTGGGCCTCGTCGTCTAGAAACCTAGTCAGGTGCTTACCGAGAAAGTCATCATAATCGCAAAACCATGGCAATTTTGAGAGCATTTAGGGGCTAAAATGCTGCTCAGTAGATTTGGGGACACATCTATTGTTTGTCGAATACTTGCTGTATGCAGATGTTTGGAGTGTTTTTATGCTGGTATTGGCGGGCTAGACTGTATGACAGTGTTGCCATAACCTCATTCTAGTGTGTGTAAACTGTAGGGTGAGATGCACATCTGGATCAAAGCAGAAGAAACAGCTGAGCAACACTGCACAGACTATTTCTGTGGTTTTTAAGAAGACAACACTAGTGGTGAATTATTACAAATGTTCTTCCTGATTACATTTTTTTAATTTCCGGAGTAAATGGTATCAAAAACCTGCTATAAGTTTGACCCAAGACCTCTTAAATATCCGTGGAAGCTTGTTTCCACCACTAAATATAAAAAATAACAAATCATAAAAGTAATTGTGGCTATTTATCTCACCATTCTGACTTATTTTCTTTGCATTTGAGAGTTTACGACTCGCTGTTCTGACTTTTTTTTGTCTGAATTGCTTGATATAAACCCACAATTGCAAGTTATAATGTCTCAATTGTGAGATATAAACTAAAAAAAAGAATTTTTCCCCCCTCAGAACTGAACTTTATACTTCACATTTCTGAGAAAAAAGTCAGAATTGCGAGATATAAACTCACTAGAGATGTGCAATTTTCTTGGCCGATTCTGATTTCCAATTTTTTTGCCGATACCGATTTTTGGGTGCATGTAAACGTAGCCACTGACTGTTCAAGCGCAGTAAGCCACTCATTTTGGTACTGGTGACTCACAAGCTGTTTGAGACTGAGAAGCGGCTTGTGCGTGCACTTATATTGATCAGTGGTATGTGTGCTTTTGGTGTGAGCGTGAAACCTGTGGGAATGACTAAAATGATGTGCACTATTTAACCAGAGCGAATGAGACGGGTGAGAGAGAGGAGGCGGGTGTGTGTCACTTTGCCATCGGAGAGAACGAGAACGAGAACGTGCAGCTGACGCTATAGCCTGTGCTGCTGGCAACAAAACGGATCTGCTCCGAATCTGTAATATGTGAGACTGACCGGCTGGTCACTGATCCTGGCCGATCATGCGGGAAATCGGTTGATTCCGGTCAGTATTGAAAGGAAAAAGTCAGAATTGTGAGATCTAAACTCGCAATTGCAAGGAAATAGTCAGTTGTGAGATAAATAGCCAGAATTGCAAGAAAAAGAGTCAGAATCCTGAGAAAAAAAGTCAGAATCTTGAGAAAAAAAGTCAGAATCTTGAGAAAAAAAGTCAGAATCTTGAGAAAAAAAGTCAGAATTGCGAGGAAAAAGTTATAAACTCGCAATTGCAAGGAAATAGTCAATTGCAAGAAAAAAAGTCAGAATCTTGAGGAAAAAAGTCAGAATTGTGAGAAAAAAAGTCAGAATTGCGAGGAAAACGTCAGAATCCTGAGGAAAACTGCAAATTATAAACGTGCAATTGCGATAAAAAGTCAATTGTGAGAAAAATAGCCAGAATTGCAAGAAAAAAAAGTCAGAATCTTGAGGAAAAAAGTCAGAATTGTGAGAAAAAAAAAGTCAGAATTGCGAATTATAAACTTGCAATTGCGATTAAAAAGTCAATTGTGAGATAAATAGTCAGAATTGCAAGAAAAAAGTCAGAATTGTGAGGAAAAAGTCAGAACTGTGAGTTATAAACTTGCAATTGTGAGAAAAATAGTCAGAATTGCAAGAAAAAAAGTCAGAATCTTGAGGAAAAAAGTCAGAACTGCAAGAAAAAAATCAGAACTGTGAGTTATAAACTCGCAATTGCAAGGAAATAGTCAATTGTGAGAAAAATAGTCAGAATTGCAAGAAAAAAAGTCAGAATCTTGAGGAAAAAAGTCAGAATTGCGAGGAAAACATCAGAATCCTGAGGAAAAAAGTCAGAACTGCGAATTATAAACTTGCAATTGCGATAAAAAGTCAATTGTGAGATAAATAGTCAGAATTGCAAGAAAAAAAGTCAGAACTGCAAGAAAAAAGTCAGAATTGCGAGGAAAAAGTCAGAACTGTGAGTTATAAACTTGCAATTGTGAGGAAATAGTCAATTGTGAGAAAAATAGCCAGAATTGCAAAAAAAAAGTCAGAATCTTGAGGAAAAAAGTCAGAATTGTGAGAAAAAAAGTCAGAATTGCAAGGAAAAAATCAGAACTGTGAGTTATAAACTCGCAATTGCAAGGAAATAGTCAATTGTGAGAAAAATAGCCAGAATTGCAAAAAAAAAGTCAGAATCTTGAGGAAAAAAGTCAGAATTGCGAGGAAAACATCAGAATCCTGAGGAAAAAAGTCAGAACTGCGAATTATAAACTTGCAATTGCGATAAAAAGTCAATTGTGAGATAAATAGTCAGAATTGCAAGAAAAAAAGTCAGAATCTTGAGGAAAAAAGTCAGAATTGTGAGGGGAAAAAAGTCAGAATTGCAAGAAAAAAATCAGAATCTTGAGGAAAAAAGTCAGAATTGTGAGGGGAAAAAAGTCAGAATTGCAAGAAAAAAATCAGAATCTTGAGGAAAAAAGTCAGAATTGCGAGGAAAACATCAGAATCTTGAGGAAAAAAGTCAGAATTGTGAGGGGAAAAAAGTCAGAATTGCAAGAAAAAAAGTCAGAATCTTGAGGAAAAAAGTCAGAATTGCGAGGAAAACATCAGAATCCTGAGGAAAAAAGTCAGAACTGCGAATTATAAACTTGCAATTGCGATAAAAAGTCAATTGTGAGATAAATAGTCAGAATTGCAAGAAAAAAAGTCAGAATCTTGAGGAAAAAAGTCAGAATTGTGAGGGGAAAAAAGTCAGAATTGCAAGAAAAAAATCAGAATCTTGAGGAAAAAAGTCAGAACTGCGAGATCTAAACTTGCAATTGCGATAAAAAAGTCAATTGTGAGGAAAATAGTCAGAATTGCAAGAAAAAAAGTCAGAATCTTGAGGAAAAAAGTCAGAATTGTGAGAAAAAAAGTCAGAATCTTGAGGAAAAAAGTCAGAACTGCGAGATCTAAACTTGCAATTGCGATAAAAAAGTCAATTGTGAGGAAAATAGTCAGAATTGTGTGATAAAAAGTTGCAGCTATCTTTTAAATAGTTTTATTTCATGGCAGAAACAAGCTTCCATAAATGTCAGTTCAAAGTGCGAAGGTTGCTTTTATTGCAGGATTCATCAGTTACATTTTGTTGTTGTTTGTCCGGTCACTCATCCGTGTTAACCAGCTAGATGACATGTTCTCGGTGACATCGGCAGGATTCGCAACAAGACAGAAAATCATAAGTTTGCATTTGCGTGGCACGAAAAGCAATTTTCAGTGGAAACAAAAGTGACTGTGAGCTGGTCAAAAACTATGCCACGTTGTTCCCGGGCCAGTTATTGTCAAGCACTGCATTGTAATGTTTTGATGGAGCAGGATGCTTTCAAACCCTCTTGGAGAGTGTGCTCATCTGTGCTCCAGTCTGCTGGGTCATTTCCAGCGGTCCGAGAGGGTCTGACAGGACCTGTCGTCCTTCCACAGATCAGTGTGTGTGTGTTTACAGACTAATAAACACAAACTGCACCAACTCTCGTTGCTCTGATAGCACGTTTCCAGATGGGTGTGTCGAGCATTACGTAAGAGCAAAACAAATATTCCCTGTCTTAATTTCCATAGCATTATGCCGCCCACCTCGTCCCTCAAGCTGCTTTGCCTGATGGGAGTTTGATTTTGCGCTCCGATGTGGTGAACGGCTGAAGAAACGAGTACAGACTCAAAACTCCTTAATGTCAGAAAAGACGATCATTTGATCATAATCAGGGCTTTCTTGTCTTGTGCGGATATTTAAAAACAATAGAGGACCTGTAAAGCTATTGTGAGAGTGTTCAGTTTTTATTAGATTGTTAACATGGATTCACATTTTAAAGCAAGCTTGTGTATGTTCGCGTATGTTGCACAATATTTCTCAATAATACAATTTTTAATTATTCTCCCTCTCAGTGTCTATGGTGGTTACGGCCCTGCTAAGCACACCCGTAATTGCCAGATTGCAAAATGAAAATGGCATTCACAACCAATCCATTATCCAGTCACACAGTCTGAAGTTGCGAACATGAACGAACACCAATCCACAGCACATTCAGCTTCAATCACTTGAAGAATTCATCTGAGAGAGACTGAATGTGTCTTGTGGGTTCATGTTGAATGAGTTATGGATCACTTCACCGTTCTGAATGTGTAGGAGACTGAACGCTGTCAGTTTGTGCTCAGCAGGGACGCTCAGAAACCCCATTAGTCATTCTGTTTGAGCGGCCCACACCCGCTGAACGCAGGACACACTTTATTCTTAATTAACATCACTGAACTGATCTGATGTTGGTTTCGCTGAATGATCCCATGCTCAGTTTCAGGACCGTTGCTGCACTGAATGTGACGATCTGACCGGATGTGATCTGTTCTGCTTACTGCTGCCCTTCAATAGAGTAACTAACAAATATTCACTCAATGCTAAGGATTTTTTCTACTGGCCCGATTGGGGAAGTGGTTAAAATTTTTACTTGCCCTGCCAAAAACACACACACACACTATTGGCTAACAGTGATGTCTTATATTCACCATGTTTAAAGGGCTGTCATAAGGATGAAAAACTACATCAGGAGTCTCCTAAATCCACAAGAGGGTGCAAAAAGCATCTGTAAACCAAATCAAGCACTTCAAATCAATTAAACAGCATGACTGTCTAAAGCAGTGGTTATAAAACAAATATAATTTCTTAAACTCTCAGGCCAGTTCTGATCATATCAGTAATATGAGAAAGTAAACGCTTCAGCAGACAGCGCTAAATATTTTGTGAACTATTTATATAAATACTATGTAGACACAAAAAATTAAAAAACGTTTGCCTCCCACACTCGAGAAACCAGCGAAGAAGCATGTTTTTAGGCCTTGATATACTCAGTTATTTTTAGTTGTTCGTTTAGAGGTAAAGTTTGCCCTACTTGACCAGTGATATACTGTTATCGCTGTTAACTGAGAGCGACATTTAGATGAACATGTAATTGGGCGCAGGTTGTTTTTCATGTTGGCGGGTTGAAGTGACCTCAAATAATGTGGTATTTACCCCCTGGAATGCAAATTTTACCAGGGGAACCCCGCCAGAAATGTGAATTTTAACGCCGGGAACGCAGTTTTTACTGGGGGATCCCCCAAAACGCAGTTGGGCTAGTTTTGAGTAGCGGGTTTTGTTGTGAAAAATGATTAAAGTAACTTGTTAGACAAGAATTCAACATAAAAAAAACAACAACATGGGCAAAAAAATGGGCAATTTTATAATTACCTTATTAAATGTATCTACATTTAATAAAATTGCCCATACAAAGGAAAAAAATGCCACTGGAAATCAGTTCTAGGGGGCAAATATTGTCCCTTACTGGAAAAGTTCATTTTTGACCCTGTTGTCAGTGTCGGTTTTGATTCGATTTACAACTTTGTTTTCTGCTATAAAGCGGCTCTCGAGTGTGTTCATGCTGAAACTGCTTTCAATTGAAAGTAGCTAAAACTGGTAGCTAAATGTCATTAGATTACATCATAATGGCAAATTCATTGATCTATATAAATGTGAATCAGTGGGAAAAGTAAGAAAGTAGATAAGGTTTGTCAGAGAATCTCTAAAATCCCCCAAAATCCCTAAATTGGCAACATTGGACCTTGACCGACTGAACAGAAGAAATGAGTGGGAGAAGATTTACACCTTGAAGAAGGCGGAGCCTCAGAGCCACACCCACCTATTACGTCATCGTCACAGACCAATGGGAAGGTGTTTACCAGCAAACTGTTGCGAACTACTGAAACAAACTCCAAGCGAACTTTGTTTTGTTCGAGACTATTTCACATCAGTTCGTTCTTCGATTTCGCTTGAAGTATATTGGGGCCGTTCACATGGTTGAAAACCCAAGACACATGGCAGTGGAATGGTAAAATAAAGTCTCTAGAGACATGGCGTTCATCTAGCGCACACCATCGGTTGAGTACGAGTGTCACGAATACTGACTGAAGGCTGTATGAAGGGTGAATGAGCTGCGCCGTTTCGTCTACTACATACTCAAGTACGCATGGCGCTCATGGTGTTTTCAGCATCTGCCATCTCACAAGATGAAGACATGAACATCTCCAGAGCTGCTCTGAGCATTTCATCATTTTATTTGAGTCAAATACACCCTAAAACTCAAAGGTCTTCACTACAACCCGTCAAAATAAAACTAGAAGTGTGGTTTGACTAGATACTGTCTCAAAATAATACATAACAAATATAGTTTATTTAAACATTATTTAAGGAATGTAATCAGATCGAGGGCTGTGAGCTGACACAGCTATGTTGAACTACAGTGCCACTAGGTCAGGTACGTCCATGTGCTGGTAATAGACAAAAAGAACACGAATGAGGTCAAACCTGAAATGTTAGTTTTGCATTGTTTTGATCTCGAGGCATGCTGGGAATGTGAGCGGCTCTTTTGAGCATCAGGCTTTATTGATCGTGAACCATTCACCGGTTTTCCATCGACAGTGAACTTCCGCGATTCTTGACAGTTATAATGATGAAAAACGAAACAAAACTTTCAATATTTATACAATTTAATGGGGTCCCTGTGCAGGGAAACACGCGATTGCTCTAGATACGTCGCTCTAGGGTTTTTAGTGCGATCAAACACGATTCAGAATCATTCATTGTGCGCCGTTTCATCAGATTTATAAGGTAAATAATTTATAAATCTACGCCAGCACAGGAGAATACATCGATATGTTTGTAAATATGCAAACTGTTCATCACAATTTCAAAATAAAAGTAAAAACCCTCGCTCTGAGTTCGCGTGTTTTGATGTTGGGGTTAGTTATTACAGTTATTACACGTAAAGAAGTGGCCAAATATTAAATATTAAGTGGACATTTGAAATAAATGTCATTTGGCCTGTTTAAAAAAAGGATTTGATCTGCTTGTTGTTCTCTAAAACCATATGATTATTTGCTTTTGATACTTTATTTGAACCAAATATCATTGCCTGTTGTTATTGCATAACGTTATTGTTTAACTAAAAAGTATCTGATTACTCGATTAATCAACCGAAATAATCGTTAACGACAGACGCACACGCGTGTGATGTGATTGTGTGTGAATGAAATGCTTCTTCAGAGGCACATTAAATGCTCCTGACGGCCGTTTTCAGTCAGCTGAGTGTGATTGATTGTGGTCGTAACTCTTGTGTAATTTAGGCTTTAGGGCTCTTGTGAAATATCCCCATCATTCATAGAGATGTTAATGATGAGCTCCAGTTGAGCACTGCATCATTTACACATGTTTTAGTGTTGGATTATTGTGATCTGGTGTTGTTTTCAGTGAGTGATGCCAGTGAAGAGCTACTGCATGCTTTTTATTCGTCCTCATTTGGTGTTCTCACAAATTTCAGGGACATTTTAAAGGCACAGTTCACCCAAAAATGAAAATTCTGTCACCATTTATTCACCCTCAAGTTGTTTCAGACCTGTGTGAATTTCTTTGTTTCTGCTGAACACATCTGAAGATAAATAAATAAATATGATTCGAGGAAAACGATTCAAAATAAATGCAGTACAGGTGGATGCGTGTTATGAATATGGATGCAGAAAATATATTTACTTACAGAAATGATTTACAAAATAACGTGGGACATAGCTCCTCTCCTCTTATGTCGAAATCCTCTGACATTTTTCTTTAAAACTGCTTGTTTTAGACTTCGTGACCCTGGGGCCCTGTGATTTTAACAGTAAAGCTCTGTTGTGCAGCACTTTGTTTGACAAAAAAGTTTAATTTCATATGATTTGAATGTTTTATTTGTCATTTGATTGCCAGAAGAATTTAAATACACTTTTCATAGACATGATCTAAAAAAAATGAATGAATTCGAGTAATTAGACATTGTTTTTGATTATTAAAATTTAATCAAACCACTACAATGGAATCCAGACAACTTAAAACAGAAGACACAAAAATAAAACGGAGTTTGAGAAAAACATATAACATATAAAACGTATTTCATAGGGCCCTAAAAGTTTAATTTTTGTTAAACTTTTATTAAATTGTTGTTAAATTATATAATTTTCATGATTTCAGTTAATTAGACTTGCTTTTTGATTCCTAAAATTTAATTTAACCCTTAAAATGGAGTGCGAAAAAAATAAAAATAAAATAAAAAACGGAAAAAAGTAAAGAAATCAAACGTATTTCATAAGGGCCTTAAAACCAGTGTTTTGTTTTGCTTTATCCTCTGCGCTTACGCTACGCCTACATCATGCGTCCTACGTCGGGTCAGAGGTCACCCTTCCAGTCGACTCTCTCGTGAACGTGTGTACAGCCGTTGCCGTTTGATTATAGTTTCATAAGTTTTAAATATGGATATTTTTCTTACAAAAATGCATTGCTTCGCTTCATTAACCCCCTGGAGCCGTGTGGAGTACTTTTATGATGGATGGATGCGCTTTTTTTGGACTTCAAAATCTAGGTTACAATTCACTCCCGTTATTAAGCCGGGAAGAGCCAGGATGACTACGATTGTGTTCGTCTGAAAGAAGACAGAAGGTGAACTGTCCCTTTAAATGTTTAAAAAAGTTGTCCTCTTTCAGGACGTAAAGAGAACTGATTCCTTTTTCACTTGGTTCACCTCTTGGTTGAGTTTGGCTCTTCTAAAGAGGGCTCGAGTGTTTTAATTATAATGCAACTTGTCTATGTTTTTCTCTCTCTCTCTCAACAATTTTGCAATTTTGACCTGCTGCAATATTCAGACTTTTTTCCTGATAATTTGGTAGTTCTGACACGTGGTGTGCAGCTCCGAGTGTATGTTGATGCAATGTATTGTGGGACACGTCAAAGCATGTAAAGAGTGTGTGATTTGCATTTGTTGTTTCTCATGCCATTCAGCGCACTAGTTCTGCTCCTGTGGCCCGCGGCTCACCGAAGCATTTGCACAGCTTTTTCTGAAACACTTCCTGTTCTGCTGATCACATCGATTGAGAAGACTTTAACCCCTACACTGCTGCCCGTGTTCACCCTCAGAGGAAACCTAGCTAACAGTTAATGTCATAGTATTCTTAATAGAGGTACACCATGATATTTTAGATATATTGGGTCAAAAATGCCCCCTAAACTGAAGAAATTGGGGCACATCTGTTACAACTCACGATTAAAGTGAAATGTCGATCTGCTTGCGTTGCATCAAAGATTTCTTTTTGCGTGTTTTTTTGGCAGCGATGGAAAAAAAAGATTCATTATGCAGCTCGAGCTCTAGTCTGCAGCGGTGTAATTATGTAAGTGTTTTAAAGGCACTGAATGAAACGATAGCATGTTGTTTTCTGTTCAGATGTTTGTTCACTCGTCCACGTCTCTGAATGGATGTTTTGTAGTGAAGTGCACAGTGGCCGCTCTGTTCAGTCATGAGTTGATGAAGTGTTGCGCATCGTCATATCAACCAGAGAAACAAGTCAAAATGGTGCACCTTTTACACTCAGAATTCACTAAACTGTGGTACAAATAAATGTTTGTCCTGAAGAAGCGTTTAGCTGTGGTGTTGATATAGTGAGGTCTATATAGAAAATATGTAGTGTGCTTTCTTAATTCACTACTTTGTAGGGCTGGACATTGACACAAATTTCATGATTTGATTTCGATTTTGAGTCACAAGCTTGTGATTCGATTCAAAATGTTTTATGCCGAACGTCACATGAACAAACAGGAAAACTGGGACTCCTCGCATCTGCTTTATTTACTATATGTGTGTATATATACGTATATATTAGGGGTGTAACGGTTCACATTACTCACGGTTTTAGGGGCGCGGTTCAGTTGCCAGTATGCAACAATGATCTTTGACATACAACTAAACTATTGATGTTTTACTGTAATATACACCATCATTTTGGTGCAGGGACACTTTAAACATTTGAAAAACCAGTCACTGTCAGCCAATCACGATGTGAAACCTGTGCATCCAGAGCGAAGAGAGCGCCAGGTGTGGCTCACTGATGTGTTTTTCTCTGGTTTAGGACCTGAACACCATCTACGCTCATCTGTACCACATGGACGTGCTGTCGCACCTCCGAGAACATCAGCTCAGGTGAGACTGACCTCTACTGGACACTTTTTACATGAGATTTGCTGTTGTTGCAACCCAAAATTTAGGACAATTTAAAAAGAAATAGAATAATAATAATAATTTAAAAAATGCCAGATTGTGTAACAATAATAATTTTAATCAGCAATGCTCACTGTTGGATGCACTGATGTGTCACATTGCAGAAATATTATTCCAATGTAAATCAGCTGTTTTCTGTGTGAATATATAGTAAAGTGTAATTTATATCCTGTGATCAAAGCATCATTACTCCAGTCTTCAGAAATCATTCTAATATGATGATTTGCTGCTCAAGAAACGTTTATGATTAATGTTGAAAACAGATTTTTGTAGAAACAAAAAATATGAGACATTTTTCTCAGGATTCTTTGATAATTAGAAAGTTTAGCAAAATGTCATTACTGGTCATTACTGTCACATCTGATCAATTAAATGCATCCTTGATGAGTGAAAGTATTAATTTCTTATTCAGTTTGCCTCTCTGTGTTATAGGTCCATGTGCATGACGGCCAGATATGAGCGGTATGATGCGAACCACGTTCTCTTCTAGTAAGTACGTCTCTGTACTTGTAATGACAGGGACTGTGGGGCAGGGTTTGAGAAAACAACACTAACGCAAAAACCACACTTGAAATAAAACAAATGTTAAATGAAAAAACTTAAACATATTTTATTTCTCCTAGCTACCAAAGCAACATTTCTTATTTTAAAAGTACTAAAATAGCTGAAAAAAGAAAACTTAAAGGGGTAAACTACTTGGCAAAATGTGCTTTCAATAAAACTCGGCTGCTTTTAAAGTAAAAAGACGGCAAAAAAAAAAAAAAAACTAGGGAAAACAGAGGAAAAAAGGCTATTGTCTTCCTTTTTGCCAAATAGTTAAGAAAACGTCAACACCCATAATGCACTGGGCATGTTGTCATCCAAGGCCACGGCACCAGTCTGCTATAGATACGCTTCACTAGAGTTAAATACGGCCTTGCTTTAGTAGGAAATACTTCTTAGCAAACTTTTAGTCATAACAGCAGCCACGTTTACATGTACTCTTTTTTCCGATTAAAATCATTCGGTGGACTGTTTACATGCGATGTGATATGGTGTTTACATGTGCCGGCGCTTTTAATCGGAATGACTTCGTGACATGCACACATTAGCCTGTGTCCTGTTTGTCGACTTGTATTGTTTGAGTAAACGTTTAGGCGGGAGTGAGTTACTTCCGGCTTGGGATCCAGAGCGTTGTAGGCGGCGGCTAAAGATGGCAAAGAATCATAAATATGGAGAGAACACAGTGACAAGAAACCTGAAACACCTTCGTGTTTGTCGTCAGACTGGACGAACACAAGCCAAACAGAGGTGAAAAGCTAAAGAGGGATAAAAATGACAAAAAAACTAATAAAAATGACAAAAACACACAACAAAATAATTAAACATTTAACAAGTTAAAAATAAAGTCTAAATATTAACATGAACTATACTATGATACTGCAGCATTCGTCATGTCGAGGGTCCTTCATATGAACGTCATGCGTGATGGATGGGGATGTCGTGATGCTGATGTCATTTCCTGTGTTTGTCTTCCAGTGCTGACAGCATCTCCACATGCTGGTACGTCCTGCTGTCGGGCTCAGTGCTGGTGAAGGAGCACATGTATCTGGCACGATGCTGGTATGTACCGCACCGCACACCTGTGTGTGTGATTGGACAAGTGAAATCAGGCATGTCATAGAAGTGATATGTGTTAGTCTCAAACAGTTTTACTTCCTCTCATGCCTCTCATTTCTCTTTCCTCATTCCATTATGAGACTTCCTTATTGTTCAAAAAACCATGTTAACTAATACTATATCCAGTAGGCACGGCCAGCTATTCATCTGCCAACTACTGCTGTAATCTAGTCGACTAACTAGTTGTTGGCTAGTTCAGTCTATATAGTTGAGTCTTTATTGTTCAGCTTTGGTATTGTTAGCAGCGCTGCTCTAAAGGGGATGAATTAAGAGGTGCAGTTTCTCTGAGCGCTAACTCTCACAGAATCCAATCTGCAATTTTGTTTGCCTGGAATAGCAGCTATTTCTCTTCCTGCTTAAAAACAATCTGAAAATGCCCATATGAGCTAAACAAGTCATGACAACATGACAGCACTGGAGCGTTTATTTCATATTTAAGATTTAAAGGGGCCATGAAATGCAGTTTTAGGTTTTTATATGATGTTTCGCGAGATTAGTTTATACATTTTGCAGGTTTTTTTGCACCAAAAAAGGTCCAATATTTGAAAAAATATTTTAATTTGAGGGTCGTTACCACTTCTAGAAACAGAAGTAAATGTCCACTGCTGTGATGGACTAACTTCATTGCGCCGTATCCACGCCCTCCTTTACAGCATGTCATGTGTTTTGATACTCGAGATGGCAAGCGCTGTGATAAAGCTGTACATGTTTGAGTCAGATCCCAGCAGAAGGAATTGAAGCAACTGGGTATGTACTGATTTTATTAGCAATACTCAAGCAATGATATATTCTGATTTGATGTGTATTACAAACACACTAACACCATGTCTATGCCGGACGCGAGTGATTAAAAGTAAGTGTACTCACCTGCGTTGCCTCCGAGGACAAAGTGCTTGTCACTGCCGAATCAGTCAATAAAAGGTATTTTGAAAAACCGTAGCATGTTGAGAATAATTCACAAAACAGTCCGTTGTGAAATGTGAAGAACAAACGAAAATGTTATGCCCCTAAGTCTCTGGTGTCTCCAGAGTGTGTATGTGAAGTTTCAGCTCAAAATACCCCACAGATCATTTTTTATAGCATGTTAAAATTGCCACTTTTTGGGGTGTGAGCAAAAACACGCTTTTGCGTGTGTCACTTTAAATGCAAATGAGCTGGTGATCCCGGCCCGCTTTCAAGAAGAGGGGGGAGCTTTAACAGCTTATGCTCTGGCATACCAACAACAACAAAACAGGACAATCTCACGCACCGAAAATGTCAGAACTTGCAGTGTTCAGCCTTGTATGTTCAAACCGGAGTCAGACAATGCGACGTGTTCACGCTTGGCAGATTTGGTTAGTGCGGTTCATTTGAATAAGTGTGTCATCCTAACTCTGGCACGCACCATACAAGAGGAGCGAGACCCAAACTCTGGTGCGGTCCGACTGAAACATGAACGCAAAGGAGCCAAAAACAGAATGGACTAAAAGAACCAAGAAAACTGAACTACAAGTGCGATGCGAACACACCCTGAAAGATCTCTTCTGCATTTCTTCTCTGTTTTAAATAATAAAAAAGATGGAGTTGACTGCATTCACTGAGCCAATCTGAGATGCTGAAATCACAGTTGGATCGCAAACTGCTCGCGTGTAAATGAACACAGTGCCACGCTTCAGTCTGAAATGCACTGTTGGAGAGAAGAGAGAGTGAGAAAGCGGTGTCTTCAAACCATTTAAAATATTCAGAATTGATATATATTCAAATTAGGGCTGTCACAATTCCTTGATTCAGTCCAATATTAAGGATTTGATCTGCTGCGTAACAACAATCACTAGGACGTTGTTGGTTTTGTTTTTCACATATATGAAGCATCGTGGCTCCAGTGTTTGTGTTCATTGTGGGTGTGTCTTGTCCTGAAACATAAAGGGATGTGTTTGTGTGATTGTGTGTCCTGTGTGTTTGCTGACCCCTGTAGGGGTCAGTGGGAATGAGGAATGCGGAACTCGTGCCGATAGAGTTTTCCAGCTGTGTGTGTCATGAACACATGCAGACAGGAAGCTGCCCTCACTCCTGTGACCAGACCCCGTACACACACACACACACACACACACACACACAATCAACACCACAGCGGAGAACTGGGAAGTTTGCTCATTTAAGAGCAGTTTCCTTTCAGGATTTCAGAGTCACTCTTTCTTTCATTTTTGGACGTTTGAAAGCATTTCTCTTAAATAAGAATCTTGGCCTTCTTGTAAAGGTGGGAATATTCTGGATGCTTTAAACCGGTTTGGCTGCATTGTTTTGGCTCTCAGCTTGAAGTGGCTTGAAGCTGTTGGCAACTCCTCACTTCATGGATAAGCAACTTTCGCCGGAGGTCATCGGGCACCTGAAGCAGCACGTTCATTCTTAACGGAGGTGTGAGTGAGCCGAACCTCTCACAGCTTTCATCCGTTTGCTGTTGTCTTCCTGTCATCATGTCGTTTGTCTCATCTCACTGTGAGTAACAGCGGTTTTACTATCAATTCACTGCCTTCTGAACTCAAATTTGTGTGATGTGGCCGCGCTCATGTGTCGTGTTGTTTTAACGGTGCCCAACACAATCACTGGCTGCCAGTGGTTTGTGGCTTCAGTGTCAGCACTCTTTTTTGTCATGGAGACACGTTTTTTTGTCATCAATGGCCCGTGTTTTCAACATCATCAGTATCAGAAAGAGGAAGTTTTAGCACTGACTCTCACTTCTGCTGATGTTGAGCACGTTCAGCTCTTTGATGCCTTTATGTGAAACGTATGATGTGCTCATGTAGTTACTGCACAAATGACTCTTATTTTATGTGAAATGATGATCTAGATTTTCACTCTTTTGTCACTGGTATTCTGGGTGTTTTCTTTCGTCTGGTGTGAAAAAAATCCCTCCTGATCTTTTGGTTCCTCCTCCTCAATGGTCATTAACTGGTTTGTGGTAAAGCAGGCTCATCTGATCACTTAGTAAACTAGGGCTCTATGATTTCCATGATGTGGAAAACACAGATGGAATAACGGAATTGATAAAAATCATAAAAAGTCAGAGAATTTGGCAGTTTTTGTCTGTGAATATTAAAGACTGCTGTTGAAATCTGTTGTGTCTCATTACATTATTATGATGAATATGTTAGTATTGTACAGTACAGTAATGTAGTTCTCAAGGTATTAAAAATTATTATTAATAAAATTAAAACTTTTTTAAAATATATTTTTTAAGGAATATCACACAACATTTCTTCCATGTTTTAGTTGAAACAGTAAACCTCTGTTCTGCAGCACTTTGCCAAAAAATAAAAAAATAAATTTGTACAAAATCATAAAATTAAAAAATAAATAAAACGGACAACAAGAAATTTCTAAAAAAAAAAAAAAAAAGCCCTATTGTTGTTATAAAAATCTAATAGATTATTATATTACTAAAGTTGTATGAATTCATTAGACATGCCTTTTGATTGTTCAGCTTTAAGAGTGCATGTGCAGGTGTATGTATTTTTTGCTAGTTCCAGCCCGACGCAGTTATTATTATCACGTCCGGCAAACGCACTCGCGCCCATCTGTTCGCCCTTGGGCGTGCTGGTCTGAAAACGAGGTGTGTTCAGGCGCATTGTTGGTGTGTTGCTATTTTGAGGCAACTGGAAACGACTGCGCCATTGACCCACAAAAACCTGGTTTAAAGTCAATGACGCAGTATTTTTTTGTTATTTGAAGGATGCGTTAGTAATATGCGCCTGTAGGCGGATGCACAACGTGTTACACACACAGGGACACGCAGCAACACACAAACATGCCAAATATTAAAAATAAAAGGCTTTCTGCTTGCAAATTCTGCCATGTAAATAGCAAATCCGCCATGGTGCAAGCGCACCTGGTTTTTAAAGGGAATGGGAGATGAGACTCTGATTGGTTTATTACCCAAAACACACCTGTGACTCATTAAGAAAATAGGCACAACCCTTTTGGACCATGCGCCTGGTGCGCTGACAATTTTTTCCGTCGTTAAACTAGCAAAAGTGGACACCTAAGTGCACCTGCGCCATGAGCTTCAGACCATACGCTTAGGTCGTTAAAATAGGGCCCAAAGGGTCTGTACGTAGAATTCAGAAATCTTTGTTATTAGCGACACCGGTGGCCGTTATGTGAACCGCAGCCAGCAACTTTTTGCTCGTGCTCACACTCGCGCACACGATACTGAATGTGATTCAGTGCCACGGCAAATTTCTTTTTCGTTCTTCGTTTAGAAGTAAAAACGTTTACCTTTGCAGTTATATACTGTTAACGAACATCCCGACACCGTCCACACTGCTTATAGCAATGTTTAGATGAATATGTAAATATGTGCTGCACGCTTTCATCTCAATAACAGCATAAACACACACAAAAAATGACAGCGGTAAGAAAACAGCAGTTAAAGCATGTGGATTTTTTGCACCAGCTCTGCGATTCACTGGCATCATGTCGACAGATGAGGTCATTAAAATTACACTGTTTTGATAGTTTGAGACTAGATCTATGTAAGACTATGGTTTGAGTCAGTCCCTTTTCTTTGCACGACACATTGACAAAACAGTACAGAATGGCTCTTTCGGCATTATCCTGAACATTGTATTTGCATTAATTTAATGTGAACGAAAGAGAGGCATACGGGAGCGCGAGTAAATGTCACATCCATTTGATCCATTTGTTTCACGACACATTCATAATCATTACTTCTTCCAGTGCGCCGCTGCAAGCTTTATGTGTGCACTTGAGCGCTGATTAGGCAATGTATTATATATTAAAGGCTCATTATTATGGCTTATTAATGTACACATGCGATTAGTCGACTAATCGTTTAAATGATTGACTACTAGTCCACTAGAAAAATCTTTAGCCCTAGTTGAGCTCTTGTTGAGTGGCTGCAGTACTTGCACTTATCCACAGAGAGGAGTGCATGAGCTCGCAGTGAGAGCCAGAACACTTCTGACAGCTTTTCTCTTCGTCTGACAGCAGACTTCAGTCTCACTGGAGTGTGAAGAGATGTCAAAGCAAACCTGACCTCTGACCCCCCCCTGGCTCTGCTCACGCAATACAGACACATCTGCACTGCTCCATGATCTGAGAGTGGAAACTGAAAGTCCAACCAAACGTGAAGTAAATCTTTTCAAAGTTCGCCCCCCCCCCAAAAAAGTGTGAATTATTGATAACCTAATAACCAACAGTAAATAAAACACTGTGACCGAGCATTCGTGAAGTACTTTCTAAGCACTTTCTGATGCAAACACAGCTTGTTACAGCACCATCAGCGGAAACGGCCGATTAGTCATGTGGGTTTAATGTTCGCTACACCAGGATTTATTCTGCAAATGCATTTCCATCTCCCATTATTTGCATCAACTCTTTTTCTCACAAGTCAAAAACTACCTCAATCAAGCGTAAAAACTTTTTTTCTTCTAAATTGGGCATCCAATTGATTTAGTGCGCGCTTGATGTAAGCATATACATGATAGTGCTCTGTGTTTGAGGCCCGTCAGCATGTGTCTGAGATGATTTGTATTGGTGCATTAGGTTAGTTTTAATATGATGTCGAACAGCACCAGCAGTACATCCTCATACAATGTGAAGCGTTGTATTGTTCACATGACTCGTTTACTACAGTGTATATAAATAACAGATAGTTGCTTTTGCTGTCCATATGAGCACTGTACTGCCATCAGCTGTGTGTCAGTGTGTTTCTCTGTATGTTTCTCTTGACTTTGTTTGCCACCTGTTTGCCACCTGATGTCACCTGTTGGAGTTTGGGTTCCTTGCCGCTGTCGCCTTTGGCTTGCTTAGTTGGGGACACTTGACAATTGATATTTGATATTCAACAGTGCTTTGATCTGCCTGCATTGACACTATTCTTTAAGAGCTGCTGTGCAGCCAAAATAATGTACCAGTTATCACTGTAAAGCTGCTTTGACACAATCTACATTGTAAAAAGCGCTATATAAATAATGGTGACTTGACTTGACTTGACTTTCATGACATGATCACTTCCGGTGTAGGCCACTTTAAGATGTGGAAGTAAATCAGTTACGTGTATCTTGCAGTGTGAGAAGTCAGGTCTTCTTGCTGTCTATTTTTTTTATGTCAATCTAGCTTTGTTCTTTTTGTTTTTCTGTCTCAAGCAGCATTTAAGTTGTTTCCCTTCACAAGGAAATGTAGGCAGAATAATTTAGATTCAAGTAGGGGTTGGCGAAATGATCGAAATCTTGCGGTGCGTCCAAAATCGCGTACTAAGTACTACATTTGAATTTGAACTTACTTCGCGACTGTTAAAAAAGTATGTTCTATATAGTATGAATGTACTATATCCGCCATGTTGTCAGCGTCAGTTGCGTCACTTCACCTCCATTCATAAAACCTCTCCTGTGGCCTCATGGGATAGTAAAGTGTCCATCGAATGCACACTTCAGAATCTCGCCGGAAGTAGTAGGTCATCCGGGGACTTTTCGCCTACTGTTTTTTGAATACTATGTATTCATACATGCTGCTCTGTTCGCGTACTGTTTTCCGCATGCTATATAGTAGGGAAGTATTCGATTTTGGTGCATGCATGCATTGGTCTTTGTCTCAGAAGTTTGGTCTTGACAATATTACCTACCCCACTTGCTTGTTTTCATTAGCAGTGTGAAATGAGACACTTGCCTCATTGAACATCATCTTCACTAATGTTGTCTTTTTGTTTACTTCTTCAAGACTGCCAGCTGTTCAGTATCTCTTATGGGCCATGTTATGTAAATGCCATCACCAAGAACTGGGACTCAAGTAGATCATCATAATTGGGATTGCATAACCATATAGACCAGGGATGGGCAAACTCGGTCTTGGAGGGCCACAGTCCTACAGAGCTTTGGTCCAACCCTAATCAAACACACCTGAACCAGCTAATCAATGTCTTTAGGGTTACTAGAAGGCTACAGTCAGGTTTGGAGCTAAACTCTGCAGAACAGTGGCCCTCCAGGACCGAGTTTGCCCATCCCTGATATAGACTGTCTTTGTGAAAAATAAAAACCCATGGCTTTCTGATTGTGATTAACATGATCCGAGGGTGTGTGAGTTTACGCTCTGATGTGTTTCTCTTTCTATCACTGCAGTTTCGGGACGCAACGTGGAGGTCGACGAGGCTGTGAATGCATCACTTTAGAGCCGTCAGAGATGATTGTGGTGAGTGGCATGTTACACACATCTCCTCCAACAGCAGATATCAGACCACAGCAGAAGTTCAGACTGACCGCAGTATAGGTTTCTATCAAAAGGTGCTTACTTATTACCACATTCCAGATTTCATTCCTCTGAAACCAAGTTCCCCTTTGGCAAACGTGACCTAGGCTGCAGATAATCTTAACTAGTAGTCATCAATATCTATTTAGTCATTGTTTTAGGCTGCTGTTGTAGGTGATGTAAACTTTCCTGCCAATAGTTATTTAATACTAGTTAACATAACAAACATTTCAGTCTGCTGTCGGATGTATGTTTTTTTCTTGTATGTCATGGGACAGACAACTACAACTAACCTCAAGACAGTATAAACTGTTTCCAACATCACAGTCACTTTCTTTTCAATTCCTCCATCATTGTTCTCTTTGGTCTCTTAGACATCACTCCTTCGCTAAAGCTCTGATGGAGTGACATATCGTGTGCTGTGAAGCAGTCCGCCCTTTTCATGGAAGTTCGTTTCCGCTCAGCAAACTTACATACTCCCAGAACATGACGTTTTGATGCTTTAAAGGGCACCTATAATGCCCCTTTTACAAGATCTCAGGTGTCCCCGGTGACATTTCAGCTCAAAATACCCCACAGATCATTTATCATAGCTTGTCAAATTCGCCCCTATTTGCGTGTGACGCCGTTTTTGTGTGTGTGTCCCTTTAAATGCAAATGAGCGCCGCTTTCCAGAAGAGGGCGGAGCTTTAACAGCTCGCACTTCGGTCGCTCAACAACAACAAAGCTGGACAATCTCACGCAGCCAAAATGACGAAAGTGTTCAGCCTTACATTGTTCAAACCGGATTCGACACTGATGGGGAGACTCAGGAAGAAGTTACAACTTTTAGACGTTTCTGAATGGTTAGTGGATAAATTTATGTAGTTGCTGTGGAGTTGATCCACTAGCATGTGCCGTCATGTTCATCTTCAACCAACCCTTTAAACATTTCAAAGACAATAAATGCATACATGCAATTAAATGTGGTCAAAAACATTACATTTAGTTCAGTTCTCACAGTATATTCCTTTAAAGTATATTATTTCTGTAGTAAGTCCTCTTTTTTTAAAAAGTATGCTAAAGTGTACTTCTTTTTCACAAGGGTCTCCAGGAGCAGTTAAACTCCTGGTTTAATGTGACAAAATCAGTGTCTTCTCGGGGTAGAGCTGGTGAATACTGGAGTGTGTATGTGTGTAATAATATCTTGTGTTATCTGTCGTTCTCCAGCGAGCAGGAAATGAACCATTATATGAGCTTTATCTTTGCATCATGAACTCTCGCTGAAAATGAAAGCTCAGGGTTCATCCCTGTACTTGCTCTCTCATTGGCTGTCCTGAAGTAAGGCATCTGTTGACTCTTCTTACGATGTAGATGAAGGTCAGTGTGTATCAGAGTGTTTATGCCACAGGACCAGCTGGGAAACGTGCCGCTCGATGTATGTGACATCAGGATGGTGGCCGATTAAAACATTTTCCACTGAATGTAGGTGAACGGTCCTCCGATTACGTCACATTCATAGTGAAATAAACTCTGGACCTGATGTGTGAAGTCCTACACCTTTAATTACTGTTCATAACAAGGTCAGGTGCTTTTGTTGTGTCAGTTACCTTGAGGAACTGTGAGAGGTGGTTAAACATTATCAGCATGAGGGTATAAAACAAACATTTATCTGAAATAAAATAATGTATTATTTCATGTAAGCCAAGTCAGCATTTGGCATTTTCATTGATTTTTACTTAACTAAAACTAACATAAAAATGTATAAGAACTATATAGACATATTAAAAAATATGCACCACAAAATCACTAAAACTTTAAGCTAACACTTTATTTTAGGGTTTAATTCTCACTTTTAACTAGTTGCTTATTATCATGCATATTACTAGGATATTGGCTGTTTATTAGTACTTATAAAGCACATATTAATGCCTTATTTTGCATAATCATATTCAACATCCCTTAATCCTACCCAATACCTGAACTTAACAACTAGCTTACTAACTATTAATAAGCAGTAAATTAGGAGTTTATTGAGGGGAAAAATCATAGTTAATAGTGAATACGTGTTCCCCGTATTGAAGTGTTACCAACTTTAAAATCAAAATGGAAACAGAAAATATAAAAATAGTTCAAAATATTAATAAAAACTGAATAAGCATTAGTTCTTCTATTCAGCACTTTTTTCCAGTCTTGTATCTTGGCAGACTAAACGAAGTGGAGAAGATTTCCACGTCAAAGAAGGCATCAGACCTAATATGTAATCGCCACGGGCCAATGGTAGTTTGAAGATGTTTAACAGCCGTCGCAAATTAGCATAATGCCAGCCTGTGGTCTTCATTGGCTGCTCGCGAACAATGTCTACTTTGCTCCGCCCCCAAACACTGTAGTTGTAGCTGCGACTGAAAAGACTAGAAGATGTAGTTTTTGTAGATCGGCTCTCGGAAAGAGACCGAATCCTTTATCTAACCATTTCAGACACTGTGAGAAAAGAGCGGATGCTACATTGAATATTAAGAGAAAATTAAAGTGTTCCTTGGATACACGTAAACCAGTGTTAATTTAGTTGACGAATAATTTTCTGCATCATTTTTTCATGGACGGAAACGAGACGATGACTAAATAAAAATGCGTTTTGAATGACTAAAACTAAAACACTGAATCTCAAATCTTCACTCACGCAGGAGATTAACGTTTCTTCCTTTGGTTTCCTTTTAATTAGGTCTATTATAATTTTCTTTACTGTGGTAAAGTAGAAAAAAAACACTGTAGGACAGAAACCTTTTTGCTTGCACGTAAATTTCTACTTAACAAAGTTTGCGCTTGTTATTAGACTTTATAAGGCGTGTCAAGTTTATTTGTAGATTCACACACGCTGGTGATTTTTACTTTCACTTTCTCTGGCAGCGCAAAATCAAACATAGCCTGAATGTCTGAAGATAAAACTCGCTCTTCAGATCTTTTACAACAAGTGTCAGCTGCGTGTAACATCAGGAGATAACATGAAGATATTATTAAAGAGAAATGGTCTTTCCTGCTCGTGTCCCAGAGCAGCTAAATGAGGCATCTTTATTATTTAGGTCACCATTATTTACTGATATTTATTTAATAGTTTTACAGGTTGTAGTGTGTCGTTTCACTGACGGAATAGCTAAAATAAACACGCACGTCTGTTACAAAATGGACGTTTGAGCATTTGTTTATTTTGTTTATTTATTTCACTGAGGTATACTGTATATACACAAACACACACACTCCAAATATTTATATGTATGAGTAGCATCCTATTTAATGTTTTTTAAAAAGACTAGTTAAATAAAATAGTAAAATATTTAACAGATTTTCCTGTGGTACCGAAATTGGTACAGAGAACTGTAAAATTTTAATGGTATTGGTACTGGAATTTTGGTACCGTAATAACTTGAAATAAACATTAACTGAAATAAAAAATTAAAATTAAAAAAATTATTTTATTTCATCTAGTTTCTAAGCTTTAGCTTAACCTGATGTACTAAAATAACTAAAACTGTATAGACATTTAAAAGCAAAAACTAAAAGAAATGAACACACAAAAAATTACTAAAACTTTTAACTAAAATTACAATGAAAGCAGAAAAACTAAAAATCAAATCTAAACTATAAACAAAAAATAGTTAAGTATAGATAGTAAAGTACAGTTGGTTGTCTTACGTGAACATAAACAGTTTGGCGAATATCAGTGTATAAAATCTGTGTATCGTTAGAGAAATGCTTAATGCATTACAATTGAACTAAAATAGAATTAGTGGACTAAAACTAGACTAAAACTAAAACAATTTCCGGTTGTTAAAACTAAATGGCATTTTAGTCAAAAGACTATGACTAACACTGAATCAAAATTTGCTGTCAAAATTAACACTGATGTAAACCTCCAAAACAAAATTAGGAGCCTTTAAAATAGCTTAACAGGGCACTTTAAAGGCCTTGTTCAATATTAGCACCTCTGTGCCTTTAGGGAATTCAAATGGTTATTTTGGTAAAGAAGAGACATGCAAACAAATGTCTACAGGGTCCCTGCGGGTCCTTAAAAAGTCTTTAAAAAAGTCAGTTTTATCAAATTTAAAGGGGATAGTTCACCCTAAAATGAAAATTAAGTCATCATTTACTCACCCTGTTGTTGTTCTAGTGCCATATGCCCGTCTGTCTTTTCTGAACCACAGAAAGAATGATAGGGTTTAGTGAAATGTATTTAAAGTCTCGACTGTGCATTCATGAGACTATTTGCCAGAACTGTACTGTAAAAATATGGTAAATATTTTAATCATATATTTCATTATCTGATATAATGTTAATATATCAAAGTAGTAAAACCTTTATAATATACCGACAACCACCTTAAAACACAGGTTTTAAAGAAAAGCATGATAAAACAAAGTAGCTTTCCCACAAGCTGATATTAATACTAATATATACAGTCAAACCAAAAATTATTCAGACATTTTTGATATTTTTATATATTTTTACTAGTGGGTGCAGGACTCTATAGTTCATTTATGTAAGTGAGGATAGCAAAATAAAGTAAACTGTGACATAATATACCCAAAAATACATCATTCAGTGGATTACCAGTAAAACTGATAATCTTGTTATATTTTATTACCATTTTTTTGTGAATAAACTGAATTAATGAATGAAATGTTCAAGGTGTCAGAATAAATTTTGGTTTGACTGTAGATACACAGCGTCATACACGGAAATACAAACACGACACTAAAATAAGAAACTGAATTCTGGGAATGTCAATTTTTTTCACTCTAAATTATAAGAATACTTGTTCTTTTTCTCTTCCAAAAACTGTACATTTAACAATATTTTACTGAAAAATTACATTGAACGTCCCATTGGATCTATTACAGTTTTTCACCGCATTTTGTAAGGGAACTTACTTAAATAAAATGAACAGGTTTTTACTGCAGCCGTTAGAATTATGATCATTTTGTACAGTGTATGCTCACTAAACCTGCTTTGTGACACTCCACCTGACCTGCAGAGGTCGACACGACTCTCTCAAACGTGAGTTGCACAAATGCAGGTCCCTCTGAGCTCCTCACACAATGCTTGTGTTGTTTCTACCTTCCTCTTCTGTTGATTTATTGACATTTTCAATCGTCATTTTAGAGTAGTCCTTATTTTGATTTGTCTGTCAAGTTTTTTAAAATATATTAAATGACAAGCATGAGGCACAAGCACAGATAGACCCCCCTGCCCTTTTTGCAAGACATTTTTCTAAAAAAATTGTTTATATTTGGCCCATGGCATCAATTCTCAACTCGACAACTTATTCTTAATAATTCTGCGAGCGCACAAGCCCCGTGCACTCCCCAACATCCTTTGTCACAGTCACTGCCATGAAATTAAACCACTATTAAAACATCTCCACCTCCATTAAGCTTAACAAGCGTGCTAGTCTGGTGTTGATGTAAAATAGTGTCATGCAAGATGCCACCGAAATTAATTTAAATGCCCCAAATTTCAAGATATGAATTCTTTGAGATTTTGTATTTTGTGTTTATAACATAATATAGTTGAGCAATCTCACACGAGCAAGAGTGATATTTTCTTGAATATCAGCACGTTTGCAAATGTGATATTCGTTTTATACAACAATAAAAATGTTTAGACATTGTCAATTTTGACTGTTTTGCTCTATTTTGCCAACGAAAACAAAGCACAAAAGTTGCATCTCCCAGCAACACATAGTGGTTGAATGATTCACTGTTTTTGAACAAATCGGTTGAGTCAATGATTCAATGACTCATTCATAAATTCAGTGGACACTTTGCTGCTTTAATGAATGAATCGGCTGGTTTGAATGAATCAGTTGAATGAATGATTCTATGATTCACTTATTAAGACTTGCCACCACCTACTGGAGGTTTTAGTTTCATATATAATAGTATCATTTAATTTTTCCCTGCATTTGATATTTCTATATTCAAAATGTTATATTTAGAACATTAATCTAATAACATTATTTATGCAATTGTAATTGCAGTGCAAATGGATTTTGATAAATGGTAAGATGGATTTTGTTGATACTGATTTCAAATAGTATAATTAGTTAAAGCTACACTGTCACTTTTGGCCCTCTAGCGATTGAAGCATAACACTAAAAGTATTTTTAGGGAAGATCGTTTTGGCAATTACGTGAGTTGTGCTTCAGATGAATCTGATGCCTTGAGACTCAGCGCGGGGCTCAAGTTTACAGATGTTCGATTATCAGTGCGAATGTCACTAACAACATCGACACTCGAATGATGAAAGCATGCAGTTTCCTGGGAAGTCCTCCCTAACAACACTAAAATATAAATATTATTATAGGTTTACCAGAGTTATTTAGGGCAAGTCAAAAACAGGTTTGGAATATGGCTTTATGCATCATAAACTCGCTCATTATTTAAATTTTGTTAATTTCTAACAAAAACAAGTTGCATAGTGTTTTAACAACCTCTGATGTGGTTGGAGCTAATAGTTTCATGTTATCCTATACCAGTGTTTCTCAGCAAGAGTGTGCCATCAGAGAAACAACGATAAACGTAAAATCCTACGTTTTTCTGATGCAAGACTTTTATTTTGAAAGACATGCATGAAAGCTGTTGACACTTGTCAGACGCAGTTTAAGTAAAGAGTAGCTGAGAGAAACGCATTGTTCTAATTCAGTATCTGTGGTCAGATGAGATGTTTCTGGCTATATGTTAGTGTGCCGATTAGCATCTTTGAGCTAGGCTAAAGTATCTAAAATTGTCACTACAAAACAGTCATGACCGAATGTAATGTGATGTGGTCGATACCAACACATTACTGTCACTACCGAAAATATGCAGTCACGACCGAAACATGGGATGTTTTGTCAAAAATAAAGTATATTGAATTATCAACTAAGATGTTATTATAGTGTTCGGTTCAATTCCTTCACTTTGAAATCAGTATGATAAACTTTATGCCTTTTACAAAGATTGGATTCAAAACACAACAAATCCCATAAACTACACTTGAAATAAAATTGTAATTGTTATTGACTGAACCCTTCTTATTAAATTATTTGTTATTGTGTTTCGGTAGTGACAAATTTGGGGAGAGGAAAAATATTCCAAAACTTTCTGAAAATACTGCACAATTACTAGAATGTGTACCTTGGATATTATACAATTTGCATACAAATTTGTGGAAAAAGACATTTTTTTCAAGACGTTTCCAACTAATATATATATATATATATATATATATATATATATATGAATTATGTCAAATTGTGTCCCATGGCCAAACCAGTTGAGAACCACTGTCCTATACAGTACATGCCAAAATGGCAAATATAAATTGGAAACAGCGCACAGCCTCTGACACAGGCATCCTCAGCTGCTGTACATACAAATTCACTGGAAGCATTTTAGTCGATCACACTACTCGTACGAGAAGTTGAACGCTGGCTATTTACAGTTTCGAAGACGCAGCACACGTTACAGAGGGCTCGTGTTGTCTCGGCTCAGAGAGGATATTTGTGTATTTACGGCTTCCTACAGGAAGCTGCGGACTGACTGCAGTTCTGCTGTGTTAAGCTAGACGACTCCGTCTGTCGACACGGCAAACCCGCGTTCTTTCGTCCCGTGTAGCGTGTGAATGCCGTCCACATGAGTCTCCTGCGCCTCCACAGGCTCTCTGTGATCTGGAAGAACTGGATGTTCAACCAGGATGCTGATGCTTCTGACGCCGGTTCTTTACAGGTGGAGAACACCAGCGAGAGCGACGATGCCGCTCTACAGAGACACGGATCTCAGCAGCAGTCGCGCCGCCGCTTCCACAAGGTGAACGCTGGAGGAGAGCGACAACTCATCGTAGATGCCCAGGATGCCTCGGATACGGTAAGAGGCCGTATATGAGATCTTTGACCTCAGACGGACACGGGAATCTTTGCTAGTGTTTGATAAGTTATGTAGTGAGTGAAGTTCAGTACGTGGAGCTGACCCGCGTTTATGTGTTCGTGAGTCAGGAGGGGAGTTTCTTCTGCTGATATCATCTGTCTGTCAGTTAGGCTTCTCAGTAATCTGTTGGACACACTCCTCAGCTTTGGGAAACGAGGCTTTGGCCGTTATCTGCTGCTGGTAGTTTGCAGAGACTGTACAGTTTCCTGTGCAGACAGGGAGAGAAGCAGCGTGTTAAATGTGTGGTCCTTCTCTCTGCCCGTGGCTCTGTGTGTATGTCATGTCCTGTAGCAGGTAAGAGCTCTCGTCCTCCCTTCCTTCACTGTGGATGTACTTTTTGTGGGTGTACACATTTTCTAAGCCGGTCAGTGTCATGTGTTGGTGCACATAAACACACTTTTATTGAACATCCAAGACCAAAGAATATTAAGCTACCCAATAAAGCCTATTGTATCATATTTTATGTTTCTAAGGCCTCTAGATGATCAAAACTTTGCTGATAAACCTGTCGCACACAATCTACTCCATCCCTTCTGTCTCTGAGTGATAGTTTAGACTATTAAAAGTCTTAGTATAGTCGTACAAATGTCCTTCAGCTCGTTCTTCTTTCTGCTGTCAAATCTGCACTGATTGAATAATAACTTTGATATTGTCAATAATATTTCAAGATGAACACTTACTGAAGCAGGTTTACTTGATTATCCAGATATCATTTTTTAGATGAAGTTTTATTTGTTCAATCTTTATTGTATTGCATTGCATTATATGTTTTAAAACCAGAGCTTTGATCATAAAACTAAGCGTTCAAATATCATATTACTAAGACATATTATCGGCAGATATAGATATTTATATGCATTTTATGTCAGTATCTGCTATACTGTAATAAAGATCTCATTTATTTACATCACAAGCTTATTACAAAACCTATTATTTGAATTTCATCTTACTTTTTCTCCATATAAATATCAGCATATGCATCAAATTGTGTATTAAGTATAAGCTCCATATTCTCACTATATCATACTATATGAGCCATAAAAGTCTATCAAATACATACACATAAAAGTATCAAATAAAACAAGTCTTTAAAACGCCTTTTTTTGCAGTTATGTTTATTGTTAAGAATGAATTGTTAATATTACAGAGACATTTTTACAATTTCAGTCTCACCCCAACCAACCCAGAGCAGACTTTAATCCAGAAATTATAGTTAAATACCATATGTGTTTAATATGCTTTTTTAAAATTTATTTATTTAGCCATTTTTCAAGATAAGTTTTAAATTGAATGAACATGTCAAGTAGAGAAATTAACATATTTTCACATTGAATATTTTCGAAAAGGGTTTTACTTTTTTTTTTTTATTAACAATTCTCATAAACTCGTAAACGTCATTCAGGTTTTGGAGAGTTGCCCCACATGACATTGGTTTGGCACACAAAATATAAGCAGTGAAACAGCTTTAAGATATTTTTTTCTCTCTAAGAAATAATCAAAACTCCAAAGTACATAAGTACACAAGACTTTTTTTCTTTATTAAATGTATGAGTTGCATTTTTTGAGTAAATGAATAGAGAGGTCATGGTTGTGGGTTCAGTGTTATTAAAGGCTAAGTGATCAATAGAGAGAAGGTAAACATGGGATGGTAAACTAGAGCAGAATGCAGGTCTGTGGTGTTGTTTCCTGTTAGACTGTAAGACGTCTGCGCCACCAGTTGACAGTCAAGCCTCAATGATTCACCAGACTGTAATCAGGAGTTCACGCTGACATGTGCAGCTGTTTCTCTATTTGTTATGAAGAGTTAAAGGTGTTTCCTGAAGTGAAAAGTCTGAAAGTCTACAGAGATAACTGTTTTAGACCTCCTTTGTCAACACCAGTTGCATGCTAGGAAACCTATTCATTATGGCTGTGTTTACGCTGCAAGGCTTAAAGGATCAGTTCACTTTCAAATGAAAATTACCCCGAGCTTTACTCACCCTCAAGCCATCCTAGGTGTGTATGACTTTCTTCTTCCTGATGAAAATGTAAATATCCTGATGCATCTAAGCTTTATAATGGCAGTGAACGGGACCAATGAGTATGAAGCTGAAGAAAGTGCATCCATCCAGAGCAAATTGTACTCCACACGGCTCCGGGGGGTTAATAAAGGCCTTCTGAAGCGAAGCGATGCGCTTGTGTTAAAAAAAAAAAAAAATCATATTTAACAAGTTATAAAGTAAAATAG
This sequence comes from Elopichthys bambusa, assembly GCA_037101425.1. Taxonomy (NCBI): domain Eukaryota; kingdom Metazoa; phylum Chordata; class Actinopteri; order Cypriniformes; family Xenocyprididae; genus Elopichthys; species Elopichthys bambusa. Next base: position 29,381,159 of record CM074450.1, on the reverse strand, counting down.
CTTCTGCTAGACCGCCTTCTGTATTCAACTTACGAAGACAGTGTAAAACACTTACGCTACGTCCTACACCTTCCCTATTCAACTTACGGAAAAAGCTTAACTGACGTGACGCCAGTTACGCTTTCTTTCTAAGTTGAATGCGGAAGCGAGATATTTTACTTCATAACTTGTTAAATATGGATATTTTTTTTCTTACACAAACGCTTCGCTTCAGAAGGCCTACGCAAAAGTAAAGTAACGTATTTCTTTTCATAAAAAGTAATTGCATTATTTAGTTACTTTTTTAGGGTGTAACGCAATATTGTAATGCATTATTTTTAAGTAACTTTCCCCAACACTGTGTGTGGTTTAAAATATAGTTATTTATATAATTCACACCTGGCGGTTCTTTGACTTTATTGCACACCTAGCCGTGGATTATACCAATTATACCATGATGACTCGGCAACATGGACACGTTAAAGCTGCTATTGATATTAGCATTTTCATTAGTTATTTTATCTGCAGGTCATAAGCTCTAGAATTTGAATTAAGTTTACATTTATTTGAATGCATTCAATGAACAAGAGATTGTGCATGTGTGATTATCTGCGTCTATATACAAAAGTGAAGCTGTGAGTTTAATTACTTCAAAAACAGCATTGCTCATTGCTCAGGAATATAATGCAGTTGTTTAGTTTTATTGATTAAATTCACAGGGCAGGAGCGGAAAACAAGTTTTTGTGCTCCTGAACGGAAAGGGGAATCGAATACATGCATTGATACGCAGATCAGATGTCCGTATAATGGATATGTATCTGATTAAAAACCACACTTGAAAGTGGTTTGGTTTCTTTGTGTTTACATGTGTGCAACAATCTCCAAACAGTGTCAGAGAGCCTATTTCTGCTGTTGTGTTTGGTGTTGAAATGACAGTGATAGTGCAGTGTGTATAACACTCAGCTAATGCAGTCAGCGCTATGACTAATGCTATGGTGTCATCATGACTCTACTACCTCACTAACACCTGTGTGGTTTTTGTGTCATGCTGTCCTCAACTTTAAACTCCTTTAGTCCTTTGAAAAGATTTCAAAGCTGCCACTGCGTATACCGTGGGGTGGATGTACGTGCCGCAAGCAAAGACGCCGGCGAAGACGGGGGAGGCGTGCAGGCGCTCACGTGAAGCAGAGGTTTTTGCGGAAATACCCTGATGTGGTGCAGTTTGCAAGAGAAGACGGCAATGCAGAGTTTGCTGTGGAGTTTTGGGGTTGGCGCCGTTCATGTTTGCTGCCAGTTTACCCGGAGGGATGTCCGTCGGCGTTGCGCTTTTATCTGGATGGAAAGTCTTCGTCTCGTGTGTTTTATTATTGTCTGATTATATCTTAATTGTTGGGGATTTTAATATTCATATCTGTTGTCCTGGGAAGCCTTTAGTCAAGGAGTTTTCAGACCTGATGGACTCATTTAATTTTATTCAACATGTCTCTGGCCCTACGCATGAGAAAGGACATACCTTGGACCTTGTTTTTTCTTTAGGGTTGTCTATTTGTGATGTTGATGTTAATGATGCTTGCATTTCGGATTATATGCCTGTTACTTTCTGTGTAAATGTACCAAATGAAATGAGGGAGAGTCCAATTATGTTTGTTCCCGTACAATTACTCCATCAACACCACAGGTGTTTGGTGGTATTTTTAGTACCTTTCACGGTTGGAGTGTGCACCTCTCACATCTGATCTAGATGAATTACTTTCTGTTTTTAATTCTGTATGCTCTGAAGTCTTGGACTCTGTTGCTCCTTACAAGATTAAGCATCGTAAGGTAAATCATCAGCCTTGGTTTAATGAACATACTCGTAGGAAGGAGTGTAGGAAGGCAGAACATGCTTGGAAGAAAAATAAATTTTTACGAGATTTTACGAGACTCACTTCTTGGGTATCAGAAAGCTGTAAAGGATGCTAAAGCAGCCTGTTTTTCAAATATTATATTGCAGCACTCAAACTCACCAAAGATCTTGTTTCAAACTATTAATAGGTTTTTTAATCCAAATGCCATCATGATACCTCCATCTACAGAGTGTTGTGAAAAGTTTTTAAGTGTTTTTTCTGGGAAAACTAAAAACATTAGGTCCAGGTTTCGTGATTTGGGTGGAAAGGTAGTAGAGGATTCTATTAATGTCAATACTTTTGATGAATTTGATCTGGTTTCATCTACCGATATTAGTCATATTATTGCTTTGACTTTATTGGACCAAGTATTACATCTATTGTGTACTGTAGTCTTTCTACAGGTATTTTTCCAGTATGTCTTAAGCAAGCGGTCATTCAGCCTCTCCTCAAGAAGTCGGCTCTGGACCCTTTGGATTACACAAACTACCGGCCAATTTCAAAGCTGCCTTCTTTTTCTCAGCTGAGCTCTTTTTAATGATGTGCTAGATGCTTTTCAGTCTGGTTTTAGGGCAGGACACCACACCGAATCAGCTTTATTGCGAGTTTCCAATGATTTGTTACTCATTGCAGACTCGTAGTCGAGGAGCTTTAATAATGCTTGACCTTAGTGCAGCTTTTGATCTAATCGGTCATGACATCCTTATTAAATGTTTAGAGCATGTTGTGGGTCTGAGAGGGACTGCTTTAAAATGGTTTTCTTCTTATTTGAAAGGACGATCCTTTTCAGTGAGGGTTGGGGAATTTTCTTCCTCTTCAGTTCCTATTGACTGTGGAGTACCTCAGGGCTCCGTTTTGGGGCCTATTCTTTTTTTCACTATTTCTGTTGCCTTTAGGCCTTATTTTTAAAAAAACACAGAATGTCTTATCATCTTTATGCTGATGATATTCAGATTTATCTACCCAATAGATCTGGAGGATCAACTTCTCAGTCATCTTTGCTACTATGTCTTGAGGAGGTGAAGTGCTGGCTAGAGCAAAATTGCCTACAGCTTAATGAGAATAAATCTGAAGTAATCATTTTTAGGCCAAATAAGGTTGATTGTGACATAAACAATGTGTTAGGTTCATGGACAACAAATGTGCAGCCCCAAATAAGAAATTTGGGTGTAATTTTTGACTCAGCTTTAACTATTTGATCATCAGATTAAAAGTGTGGTGAAAAGTTGCTTCTTTCAGTTGAGGACAATTGCAAAAATGAAATCCTTTCTGTCTGTTGCTGACCTTGAGATAGTGATACATGCATTTATCTCCTCCCGTTTGGACTACTGTAATGAACTTTATTTGGGAGTAAGCCAAACTTATTTCAAAATTGCAATTGGTCCAGAATGCAGCTGCGAGGCTCCTTACTAACACAAAGAAAAGGGAGCATATTACTCCAGTTTTGGAAAAGCTGCATTGGCTTCCGGTTAAATATCGGATTCAGTACAAGGTGCTACTGTACGTTTTTAAGAATATATTACGGACCCGAATCATATGAACTCTGTTAGATCTCAAAGATCTTTTAATTGCTTACTGCTCTCAGTTCCCGAAAACTCGTCTGAAAACAAAAGGGGATCGTGCATTTTCGGTTGCCGGCCCAAGACTGGAATACCCTTCCACCTGACATCAGATCTGCACCCTCAGTTGATGTTTTTAAATCTCGCGTGAAAACATACCTGTTTTCTATGGCTTTTAACGGTTGATGTATATTGTTTTAAATGTTTTTCTGTTATTGTAAATTTTTGTTTTTGTTTGTTGTGTTGCTGTACAGTCCTTTGGTCTACTTTGTAGTGGAAAGGGCTCTATAAATAAAGTAGACTTGAGACTTGAGACTTGATACAATACAGAGCGTTTCAAGGCAGATTTACATTATTAAACAGTGTTAATGTTGTATAGTTCATCAATTATGAAACAAATTCAATTTCAGCTGTAAAGCAGCTCTACAGAAGACAATAGAGTCATTATTCAGATCAGTTCAGTTCACTGTTAATTCAATTCAGTGCAATAGTGTCAGTGCACTTACTGAATATTAATTTTGTGCCATATTAGTTTTGTGACAGAAGCTTCTCTCCTCATGAAGCACATGCGCTGTACATTCAACGCTATAATAAAGCGTCAATAAACAAAAGAGCGATTGTGTCGAACCAGTTTCTGCTCGCACCTAGAAGGCATTTTCGGCTCATTTTTTGTTATTGGAGATTTGGTGCATCACTAAAACACTGGAAAAGCCTGAGCATATAAATAGGGGTGGGAATGTTTAGCCACCTTCTTCCATTGCTCTGTAGTCCAGTTCTGATGCTCATGTGTTGGCTCTTTCGGCAGTGACACCTTTCTGTCAGAACCAGCATTAACTTCTTGAGCAATTTGAGCTACAATAGCTCGTCTGTTGGTCGGACCACACGGGCCAGCCTCCGCTGAGTCTTGGACCACATGACCCTGTCGCCGGTTCACCACTGTTCCTTCCTTGGACCGCTTTTGATAGATACTGACCACTGCAGACCGGGAACACCCCACAAGAGCTGCAGTTTTGGAGATGCTTTGACCCAGTCGTCTAGCCATCACAATTTGGTTCTTGTCAAACTCGCTCAAATCCTTACGCTTGCCTATTTCTCCTGCTTCTAACACATCGACTTTTATATATAAAATAAAGTAGTATATCAGTCTGGTGAGTAAACTAAAGAATTTACTAACCAGTGGCGATTCTATTGCTAAGTTGTGCATAGAGGGTTGGTGTGTTTTCAGCTGCGGTGCAGGAGTGCCTCTCTTCATGTTCATGTGTGCAGATTAGAAACCACACAAACGCTCTGTGGAAACAGAAGAAGCGGGTGTAATATCCTCGTATCAGAGGCGGCCCGTGGCTTTCCTTCTCTGTAATAAAGTCAGAGCGACCTTAAACTGTCAATTAGTGCACATCTCATTTTCTATGGCTGTGCTTGAGAATGAATAGTCATAGCTAGGAAAAAAGCACTCCTTTACCCAATGCTTGTTTCTGCTGCGTATTTCACTTAGCTTAGCAACATGCTATGGACAAACTTCATTGGAAGCAACTGTGCGACGTGCTTGAAATCAGTCACTTATGAGGCTCCGCTGGAGCTGGACAGGTTTGTACAGCTGCTGTGCGTACATCTGCACGAGAGCAGCGGGAAGCTTCACATGGACGCATGTGAGAGGAGAATCTCTGCGGCTGCTGTTTGTGCTGGAGGTCTAATTTTAGAGGATGACATCATGCCAGCCCTGCTGCCTCCCTCCCAGCTCGGCCTCACAGGCCGCTTCATATTTTCATCCACTGAAAGCAGAGGAGATCTGTCATGTTGGGTGATTTTCACTCTGCTGTGTGTGCTTCAGATCCCAGCACACTCTACAGGAAGAGCTGGAAAAATAGCAGGAAGTGAGGTGCGCAAGCTCAACCCTGCAGGCGTTAACTTCCTAGTGCTGGACAAGAAAGTCAGTCATGCAAACATAAACATCAGTCATCATTTACTCGTCTTCATGTCCTCACGAACTTGTTTTCATAGAACACAACAGGAGAAACTTTGAAGAATGCTCCACTTGTTCTTTCCTGGAGACTAAAGCATTCACATCACAACAAGAGTCCATGTGATTCGTGCTGTTTTGGGCCAGATGTCAAAACCCGACGAAGTGTGTGTTGCCGTTATCTTAAAATCACACACATGCAAACATCACATACTCTGGTTGGCCTTATAATTGTGTTAAGGTGAAATGTTATTATTAGATATTTTATGTTAAAATGCAGGGCTTGATTTTGGGAGTGGGATTGCAGGTATTGCGCGATACTAGACTCTTGCGTTTCGGGAGTTGGGACAGTTGACAGAATTGTCACTTGCACAATCGGGCCAGTGTTGCGACGTCACTAAAGTTTATCATTTGCACGTCTTTTCAAGTCTTACCAAATTAAACATTCAAGCGATTTTAAACTATTCAATACTCGCGCGCTCTCTGAGAGATGGTTTTCCCTGCGCGCATACATAGAGTAAAGCTGCATCACAAACAGCTCGCGACTAACAAGTTATTTTTCGTGGATTACAGTGCTTTAATGGTCAAAAACACAAAATTATGTCAAAATTCCTCATAAACACAGTCAGTTATGTCTTAAACAAACATAAACAGTTGTCGGTGCCGATAGCCTCGTGGGCAGCACCGACATATAGTGCCATTGCGCTTTGGGCGACATGAGTTCGAGTCCTGACTCGCGGACCTTTCCCGATCCCATCTCCCACTTCGCTTCCTCTCGCTTACAGTCCTATTATAGTAAAAACACCAAAAAATAAATCTTTAAAAAAGAAAATGCATGTGTAACAGTGTAATGGATCCGTGCACTAGCTCTTAAAGTGACAGCAGCCTAATATGTGTCTGTCATTAATGTTGATAAAACAACAAAAGATGTGATTTGTGCATCTGCGCGCATATATAGAGTAAAGCTGCATCACAAACAGCTCATGAGTAACAAAACTGAGCTCTTTTTCGTGGATTACAGTGCTTTAATGGTCAAAAACACAAAATTATATCAAAATTTCGCTCTTGGTGATTATCCTCGTAAACACAGTCAGTTATGTCTTAAACAAACATAAACAGTCGTCGGTGCCGATAGCCTCGTGGGCAGCACCGACATATAGTGCCATTGCGCTTTGGGCGACATGAGTTCGAGTCCTGACTCGCGGATCCCATCTCCCACTTCGCTTCCTCTCGCTTACAGTCCTATTATAATAAAAACACCAAAAATAAATCTTTAAAAAAGAAAATGCATGTGTAACAGTGTAATGGATCCGTGCACTAGCTCTTAAAGTGACAGCAGCCTAATATGTGTCTGTCATTAATCTTGATAAAACAACAAAAGATAGAGGAATCAGGATTAATAGCCTATATGTTTATTTTATACAGGACTAAAAGACTATCCATTTTATATTGTTAGACCTAGCCAAAAAATTGTATTTGTATCTTTATTCTATTGTATTTATTTGTGCTACTTTTTCAATTTAATTCAGCTTCCTCATGTTGTGTAAATTCTTGAGCAACACAATTACCACATTGTAAAACACAGATGCAGTGAGTGAGCAAAAATGTAAGTGAGATAAATGTAATGTAAAAAAGAAATGTCTAAAAAAATTCCCCCCCATAAGAATCACCTAAGGGGGGAATTCCCCCTCATTTTCCCCATTTACAGTGAAAGAGCAAGAAAAGCTGCATTATAGCTCATTACAGCTGTCATTTGCTTAATTTGAATGTTTCTCTAGTGAGCTGCTAGCACACATTCACAAGGATTTTTAATGCATGAGGAAAGTGGTGAATATCAAGCTTGCGAGTGTTATTGTCCGGGTGGTCTGAGGACCACCGTCTTGTCACTGTCACTCTTCTGAAAGCTGGAGAGACAGTGAGACCCGTGTGCATACCTCATTAGTTCGTATCACAGACGCATTAATCAGCCGCGAGACGCCGCTGTCCTCCGCCACTGATGCGCTGTGTGTCTTAATGCTCCGTGAGCGTGAGTCGAAGCTTCTGAACCAGCGCCCATGACACTCATCCTCTCAGACAGGAAGTACATCCTGTATGTCGTCTGTTTACAATTTCTACAGCTGCACCGCAGTTTTACGTGCTCAACAAATGTGGCTGAAGCAGGTTTGCAGGGATTTGTTTGACAATGTAATTACTTATCGTTAATCAGTCATTCACAGTGTAAGATTACAGGATTAGTTCACTTGAGAATTAAAATTTCCTGATAATTTACTCACCCCCCATGTCATCCAAGATGTTCATGTCTTTCTTTCTTCAGTGGAAAAGAAATTAAGGTTTTTGAGGAAAACATTTTCTCCATATAGTGGACTTCACTGGGGTGAACGGGTTGAAGGTCCAAATGTCAGTTTCAGCATCACAGAGCAGTGCGAGACGAGCATTTGTGGTTAAAAAGTATATAATGTTTTATTTTTTTTAGAAAATGGCCGATGGTTTCTCTAGATAAGACTCTTATTCCTCGTCTGGGATCGTGAAGCTGCACTGAAACTGACATTTGGACCCGTTGAACCCCAGTGAAGTCCACTATATGGAGAAACATCCTCAAAAACCTTCATTTCTTTTCCACTGAAGAAAGAAAGACATGAACATCTTGGATGACATGGGGGTGAGTAAATTATCAGGAAATTTTATTTCTCAAGTGAACTGATCCTTTAAATGTCGGTCGGTTTTTGCTTGATCAAGAGATTTACAATATGAATTATATTAATAAACAAGTACTGAACAGGGTGGAATGGAATTTTTAAAAAAAAAGTAATATTTCAGGATGTCATTATTTCTTCTAAACACTTCCCCTGTCTGCCATTGGTCAAACAAACAGATTGCCCCACCCCATTGGTTGAGTCATTATTATTGTGTCAGACTGGTTGGGATGTTTTGATTGTGTTATCATTTTTTTATGATTATAATCAAACCATATGAATGGCTCACTAATAGTTGACTCTGCATAGTGTGGACATTGAAAACATACAAATATTTCAAATACACACTGTTGTTTTTGGAAACCTTTAAACCACCTGAATATTATATCATATTTAGCAAATGGATTTATTCATATTATTGTAATGTATTAGTGTAGTTCCCAATGTTTCCGTGTTTATGGCAATTAAATGTGATACAGTGATGAAACCCTGCAGAGACACTGTGTGCGCTGCATCTCTGAACCTGATCCGTGACTGAAGCGGACAGTAGCCAGCCCCATAATCCTTCACACCAAACTGTGTTATGTGCCTTGCTCCCTCCTCGGGAAGCTCCATGTGCTGAGCTCCCATTGGCTACCTCTGAAAGAGATGATGTCATGCTTCAGCTTCTGAGGCGAGGGAATCAGATGCGCTTCCCATTACATCCCATCGTCAGAGAAGAGTGTGTGCATGCAGCTGCAGAAAACAAATGACGTGTGTCATGCAGCATGTGTGCTTCCCAGCATTCCCAGCCTGACTTGATAATGAGATCAAGTGTTTGAGAGGTTCGTCTCTTCCCTTTTCTTCTGCTACTGCAGAAATGCGCCTTTGTCACGCTCACAAAAGAGTGCAACAGATCGCGGTACGCGTGCAGGAGGAATACATTAGCATAACGAGTGCTTTTCACCATCCGTGTCCCCCGGCGGTAATTTATGCTCCCCGTCATTGTCATTTATGAACTGTGTTTGAGCACAGTGGACTTTACAGAAGACGCTGGCTGTTTTCTGATCAATAAAGACGCTCGCGTTTCCTCCGCTCAGCCTCGCGCAGCCAATCGCTCTAATGCAGTCGCCCCATCCCACCCCTCCCTCCCAGCACAGGTGATGTCATGCTTTTCTGCCGGGCTTCTCTCTGTCCCTCTCACTCCTAGACGCTCCGTCTTCAGCGGCAGAGCATCCGATCGATGGACGTGTCTCGAGGGAGAGGCTCCAGCCGGGGATGCGCGCTCGGAGGCTGGATGCAGCAGCAGCAGCGGGACGAGTCCCAGAGGTGGATTCTAAGTGTCTGCATTGGGCTCGTTCTCCAGTGCAGCGCGGGACCAGAGGGGTGCAGACGCTAGCGGAGCCGCACGGAGAGTTTCCCGCCCTCAGCCTGGACTCCTGGAGTTGTGCTCAAGTTTTGTGGAGTGCTGATGTTTCTGGTGACGACATGGATACTTGGATTGCATGATTCACTCGTTCTTTGACATCTCGGCCAGGTCGAGTGTTTATTTGTTTGGATTCTGAGAGGAACTTGCTCTTCCCTTTCTCTTTTACTGGAAAGTTTATCTCTCTTATTGGGAAATGGCTTTCCTCGTCCGTTGCTATGCCAACTGCTTGCAGCCGTGGTCCTCCAAAGTAAGTGATGTCATCATGGTTGTGTGTGTCTATGTGCGTATATGGATTGGCTTGCGGTTTCCATTTCTTTCTTCACGCATCCGCTGCCTGGGCATCTCATGTTCCTGACCCTCATGAACAGATGAAGGCTCGGATAAATGCTTTTTACCAGAATATCCTGCATGCTGATCAGTGAAGATCAGAAGTTCTCCACAGCTGTATGGAGCTTGTTTCTGATCAGTCATAAATCTCAGCTTCTGGAGGGCCACGGTTCCCTCCCTGCTTCAACACGCATACCTGTAGTTTTCAAATAAGCCCGAAGAACTTAATGAGCTGGATCAGGTGTGTTTAATGCAGGGCCCTCCAGGAACTGAGTTTGACATCCCTGCTGTAGATGGCAAATGGCATTGCAAAAATAACTAATCTGTCAAAAAGGCTGCTCAAACAAACAGATAACTGTGCAGTGACTCCGAACATCAAAACTATCTGAACATCACACTCAGTGAGACAAACACGGGATTTGATTGGACGGTGAAAAGTGGGCGTGTCATACAGGAGTTTAGAGTCAGTTATTACGTAATTATGAAGAATAACATGCATTTCAAAGTAAGATGTGTTCATTCTCCGATGGGTTTATAGAGGAACTTTCCTTCCTCTGAGTCAGAGAGAAAATAAATAGCGGCAGTAGCTCTGGGCTTCCCCTATTCACGAAATTCTGTCGCAACATGCAGTCAAGTCCGAGCTTTGCCAACACAGCCAGTGGACACATGCAGTCGCTTCAGCGATGATTCATGAAGGGAACCTGCTCTGGTCCTGAGGATGTGACATATGTGTCTGACTGGTGTTTGTCTTCATTATGTGCACTTTCACACTGTTACTCATTCACTAATACTGCCAGCTTAAATCAGCACTGAAATTGTAGACGACTATTTTATGTGTTTGGTAGTCTAATCATTCACTCACCCTTGTGTTGTTCAGACACAACTTCACGGCACAGTATGTAAACGTTTTTGGATTCAGATATCCCAAAAAAAAAAACACTGTATTTTGTTGACTTGCGTACTTACGTTATCCCAGATGTTTCCAAGAATGTTCATATCCAGAGAAAAAGCAATTTTGACCGTGTCCGTGCATCACCTATCGATGACATCATACCCTCAGCTATTTTGTAGAAATAAGTGTAGAAAACATATGTTTCATTAGACAAGGGAACAACTGTTTGGATACATTTATAGACAGAAAACTAATTATTGTTATTTAGCTGAACGCGTTTAGTCTTATTGTTTGAATCTCGTTTTCTTGATTTTCCGTGAGTACCATGTCTCAAAGACAACACTATTTTGTCAAGTGGCTTACACAGCATAATCAGATGCAGCTTTATTTTTAGTAACAGTGATACAACATTTTCTCCGTCATACAGTATGTTTTCAAATTAATTGCTTGCCATTTATCAGCACAAGCCATCCAGCATTTATAATGATATTCTAATATCGATCTAGCTTACTGCAGTCTTATAGCAGCCGCCGAGCGCATTCTCAGAGAATAACATTATTTTCAACACACTGAAATGTATCTAATATGATAAACAGCGCTGCTTTACCCCTCATACACTTGACGGGAAGAAGCGGAAGCGGCGACTGCGGCATAATAAAAGTCCTCGAGCTGTGTGTCGCACTCGTCTCTCATTAGCAATCGCTCCAGCGGCGTCGTTCAGCTCCAACATCACTCGCCCTGCACTGCTTCATGCTACAGTAATGTTAATAATCTCATGATTTCTGCCCGAGTCCCGTCCCGCACCTTCTTTTGAGGTGAAGAAGACATCTCCCATGATTCCGCACTCAATCTCAGTGTCGTCAAGCTATGAAAATGTACATATTATACCTTTAATGTCTTTCTTCTGTGTTACACAGATTAGCAGAATATGAGGGACTGACAGTCTCAGTCTCCAGTTACTTTCATCGTGTCTTTCTCATAGGGCTGTACGATTTATCGCAATTTTATTGCATGCAATTTGGCAAAGGCTGCGATTATTTTATGCACAGCTTAACGGCTCTGTGATCAGTAGTAAATGCTTCTCCATCTGGAAGCCAGAGGGCGCTCTCGCGCAGAAACTCTAAATATGCCCTGCCGCAGAAGAAGATAGCACGCTGTCATATCGCTGTAGCTGAATAAACAGATGATTAAAACGCTTTGATTGATTAAACATGACTAATAAACACACGGCTGCCTTATTCTGTGTAAAAAGCCACATCATCTCACAGAAGGATGCTCAGCTGTTGTTATGAAGTGAGTTTGGAGTAAAAACATGTTATTTAATGTTGTATTTTAATAATAAATGCTTCTCATGTCTGGAAAGATGTTATACGCATGGTGCTTTTTCAAAGCGACTCAAACTCGCAGTGCTTTCAGATGGATCAGCATTTGAAGCCATACTTCATTGACAAGCTGCGCATAAAAAATTAATCGCAGCCTTTTGCGCTTTCAAAGAATCGCGTTTTAACGTTAATCGCGTTTAATTCAATGTTATTTTTCGTATCAGCCCTACTTTCTCATATCCGACCCTTCAGTTTTTAGCCATTCCGCGATCACGGTACGCAACAATCAACATAATGGCACATTTTTAATGCAATCCTACATAGTTCGCCATTAAAATTAAAATATTGCAAAAAAGGCAGTACTACTTGACGTTATTGATATATTAGTGTGTTAAAGAAATGTACATGAATGAGACCAAAAAGCATGAGACCTGTTTGATGTTAAAAAGAGTTATGCGCAATAAACCGTGAAAAAAGAACTTGATGCAGTACTATTGCGCTGACGGACACACACCTGAAGTCATCTATCACACACTTGAATGGTCAAATACACACAAATATGTGTCAGAATGCCCTTCGTGTGCACTATTCACATAAACAAAGTTGTTAATGAAAGAAAACGCACGTGTATCATTGTTGAATCTGTGCGTTAGATCTTAAAGTGACAGCAGCCTAATAAACCTGCTGCCGTCTGTCATTAATGTTCATCAAAAAAGACAAAGAGAAAATCACTGATTCATTTTTGTAGAAACGTAAAGCACTCTTTATTTTATTGGCATCTTTGTCATATTGTTTGTAATTTGCTTCTTTGTTCTTATTTTTTTTTTTTTTTTTTAATTAAAAAATATCTTGTGTGTCAGAATTTAATAAGAAAAAAAAATAAAAAATCAGGCTTTCTGCATTTTCTTTCTGTCATGTATGACTATTGTACATCTAGTGTCATAATGTGGTAAATATGGTATCCTAATTATAAAAAAAAAAGCAAATTCCACAGAATTCTGGAAATTACAGCCGCAGTTATTTTGATCGCACACACACAAAAAAAAAAAAAAAAAAAAAATTCTCTGGAGATTCACACTGTCGCTCTGACTAATATCTACTCCACTCAGGATATACAGTCATAGGGGTTTGAACAACATGAGTCTTGGGTGAACTGCATTAGTTTAATGACGGTGGGTTTTCTAGGGCTGACCACCTCATGATGTAATGCATATCACGGTATATGTTTTGACTCCTAAGAGATCATCATGATCAGATCATTTTACGTCGTTCATTTCTCTTTTCTGTTTGAATGCTTTATGCATGCAAACATTTCTTTCCCTCTCCATTTAAGTTGACGCTCAACAGCTTCATAACGTTCCGGTGATCCGAGCTGCGCTTATGGCGTGCTGTGATATGTCCGAGCTGGAAAATCTCCATCATTCATAATTCAGAAGCCGATAATTGGCCTTCAGCTTTGTGTCTCGGCTGCACTCTCCGGCTCCATTAATGTCCCGGGGTCTGGCCATCTTTGAACTTGGCAGCCAACCGCCTGGCAACGTTATTAAAGGCTCTCTGAAAGCCTCCAGCAGCTATTTTCCCCTCTTTACTGTCCATGGACAAGTGTCAGTGTTTTAGTTCTCGGATGTCAGGTGCTTGGTCTCTCACATCCTGTTGGATGATCCCTACTTTATTCCATGAAGATTCATGGAAACTTACCATTGCACAAAAGGTTCTTTATATAATATATTATAAATTCATCTGAAAGATTCACATTTACTGCCTGAGAAATGTCTTATAAATAGTTAGAATAATAAAACACTAGAGCTGTTACCAATCAAATAAATCACTAACAACAAAATTAGTCTTTTACTGCAGAGGTAGGATCTGAACTCATACAATCACAACTGCATAAAATGAGCAATGTTTTATTTTAAGTAACGGAAATGTTTTTTATGGTTTCAGTTTTAGTCTTACGTGACTGTAATAACCCTGATGCAAACTGACGTTATCAGTACTAAGTGACTGTAGAGTAAGGTGACCAGATTTCTGAAATAAAAACCAGGGTCATTTCCTATTTGAATGGTCAAAAAATCCCTGAAATCTCATTCGTTATTATCTATTAATTTAAAAAAAATGAGGAATACATTTTTGAATGTTTGTTTTTTTTGTGTGTGTGTGGGTTCCCTGTTATTATTAACATTAATAACTGTTATGATTTAGTTTGATTATTAGGATTTTTGGTCTGGTTTTTATACAATTCACCGCACATGAAAAAATAGAATAATAAAATAAAATAATATATATAAAACGCACAACGACAACAGTTCATAATTAGGCTAACCATTGTAAATAGCAAGAATATTATAGCAAAATTATGACTTTACAAAAACACAGTACAAAAATAAAACAACATTAATATACGTTTATCCTTAATTTTAGGCTTGTTTTGTTTTAGGCAAATGTATTTTTTAGTTTGTGTAATTGTTTAGTTCTTTTATAGTTAATATGTGTGGAAATGACTGCGTTGTGACTGCCAAACTTTTGGGGACGTTTACAATTAAAAAGCAGGATAAAAAGCACATACAAACAGACAGTATTACTTTAATTTAACATGAATGGTTCGTATGTTACTACCTCGAAAGCAATAACGATGTTTCTTTCGATATTCTTCATGAAGTAGTGGCGCGCGACCAAATAGAGTCAGTGTAGCTCACAGCGCCATCTGTTGGTGAAAATAATCACTCCACGATTACTCCTATAACCAGCAGGCAGCTGTATGTTGGTCGGGCTTTTTTGCAATGTATTTGTGAGATGTGAAACAGGGACATTTCCGGGGACAGAACACCAAATACCGGGACTGTCCCCTGAAAACAGGGACATCTGGTCACTTTACTGTAGAGTGAAACCTGTGCAGTCCCTAGTACATGACTAGTATTTCACATGGTTTTACCTCCGTGTCGTGACATGTGAATCCTTTATTACAGGTCTAGAGCTGTTAGTAACAGGTTCAGTCTCCATCAGAATTTCTTCACATTCATCTCGCCCAACGGGAGCTGCATCTGACCTTTTGTTTTTGTTGTGTTTTGCCGATGGTCACGCTTTCACTTATAGATTTCCTTTCAGTCAGCAGAACTGGTGAGTAACAGGAACTGAAGGTAAGCTGCTCTTTCAAAGTGCAGGCAGTGTTAGCCTTGACTCATAATTTAACGATGGAAAGGAGCGTGTTGAGGCTAATGCTGAGTGTATTGATCCTGAACGCCTAACCTTCCTGTCCGCATGACACCCTAAACCTCCCAGGATAGAGCGGCTAAAAGCTCTCAGCATCTGTTTGGATAATATTCAGCGCTGGATGATGGAGCACATCTTTTATTTGGCCTCTCTTTGTGGAAGAAGAAGGTTATGTCGGCATTCCTCTGCTATCCTATTTCCCCAATCCCTACATCATTCCTCTCTGAAACAACTCCACAAGTAATGACAGATGGATTTGGACTGCTTTTATGACTCTGAAGCTAGTAGTTTGTAATTAATGTTTACAACAGACGAACCACAAAACGATTCGCAGACACAAGGTGTTATTGTGCTGCAGTTGACTTTGGTTTTCTATGTGACTCTTCCATAGGTGGAACGTGTTTACTTTATAAAGCACAGAATAGAAAGCCTCCCCAGTGTCTTGAGATCAGGATACATCTGTGATTCACATCCTGATTCACGAGCATTTGATCTTACTGCTGGTGCTATTTTGCAGAGCACTGAAGGCATCAGCCGTTATCATGAGGTCATACGGGTGATTGTGGGTCCAAGTTAAAGGTCTGACATTGTAAGGAAGAGCTCGGGCTTTGCTCGTGGAGCGCAAGGACGGGGCAGGTGCCATACGGCTGCTCTGTTTACAGCGGTGTAAGTTGGACCCTTGTTTGACTCCCCTGACCAGCACTGCCTTAAATACAAACATACCATCTGTCTGTCTGTCTTTTATTCTGGATGTCCCAATTGGGTTTGCAAATTTCAGTTAAATGTTGATTACATTTTGGTTGCATAATAAAAATTTAACTGGTTGTGTAAAATAGGCACATACCGACCGTTATACCCCTGAATCTAATTGAATCTTAATCGTATCATGGCATGTGTATCGCGACAAAACGTCCAATTTACACCCCTAGTGTTTAAGGGTGCGTGTTCTGGTTTACTCAAGAGTTTAATGCGTGTGCTGCAGGGCTCTCCTCTGCTGTAATAGCATTAAACATGCGCAGACTCGGCTGCATTGATCATAGCTGCACACTGCAGGACTCGTTTGTGAGAGCGCTAGCTCCCGGAGAATTAGCACAGGAGGAAGCATCTAACGAGAGGCCACATCACCGCACGACCCTGCCTAATTCATTCAGCCGGACATCAGGAACGCCACGAACACGGTTTCACTTCACTGACACCTGCAGGACAGCAAACGCCACCATCTCTGTCCGAGTCCTGCTTCATTCAGCTCATCAGCAGATCAGATCATGTTCACAGCACTAAATCAGTTAAGTGTCAGTTAAGTGAGCATGTCTGTGGAGCGTGTGTCCTGCTGTAGATAACAAAGACATCGTCACATTAAACCGCACTGCATTTACTGTGAATCGAGACACTGAAAACACCGGTACTGCTCATGCGCAATGAACACAGTTCTCCGATTCGCTCTGAAAATAGATTATATACTTATTTCGTCAGCCTTTTGCAAGCTCACTAAGCTGATTATTATTTAGATTTTAGTTCAGTTGACAAGATGCTTTGCCTAAGCAATGGCACAAAACAACGTTAGAGATCTCTTACTTTGAGAAGTGTAAAAATATGTTCTATTCATTATGAAACTGGTGGGACAGGTTAGACTGTGGCAGGTCAAGGGCAACATGTGAACTAATTTAGGTAAATACAGCTTGACATTTCTGCTTTCAAACTCTCGGTCTGTTTATTAAGGCCAGTGTTTTCCCCTGCAGTTGGCTTTCAGGGGCATTTTGAGGGCGTTTTTTAATCTAACGCTAAAACACAGCGTGGCATCCATACTGATGAATGACTGACAACTATAAAGTCCAATCAACATGAGCTACACCAGGATCTGTGAGCAATGCATGAGAGATCACATGACAAACGGCTGCTCGTTGTTATTTTGGAGTTTTTGAGACCATTGTTTTCATGTTCATGTTACTCCACATCGGTGGATCGTGACCCTGTGATCTGCTCGAGACGTTAAACACAGGGGCGTGCTGTCCTCTTGAAGTGATGCTCGTTCCGAATGTTGTCGTGTCTAGACAGGAGCGCGGTGGGACGCATGAATAATTCAGTGGAGTTCCCACAAGGACAAAGTTATGTCCAATAAAACCTCCTTCTTGACTAGCTGCAGTATGAGAATCTTGTAGGATTACAGTGAGGCTCAAGCGCACCATTTGTGTGAAGGCAATGCATTTCCATCCAGGTAAGTGCCTTTGGTGTGCGTCATTGGTGTGTGAATCCTGGTGTCTGGCTGATGTGGGGCAGGAGGCAGCATGCATTCATATTTAATCTCCGGCATCATTAATAGACGCACAGGGGAGAGACCCTCGGCCCGGCGCTGTGTGAGTGTGCACAGTACGACTGCAGCAATTAGCAGCGCCTCTCGTTTGCCCTAATGCCATCGTTACGAATAACGGATGCCCTTTACACAGCTGTCCAGCTCATTCACAGGATGAAAGGCCTGACGCACCAGCGCTTTCATCAACAGACACTTCTCACATCCTCTGTTTAACTCTTGTGTGGCTTGAAATGCAAAATATGTTAGCAAAATATTCTAGAATAATTTTATTGTTATCTAATAAGATCAACTGAAACTCAAAAGCTAAAACAGTGAAATTCCTAATAATTATTCCAACTAATATTTTTTTCTTTTAAAACGACAACAAAAAACGTCAGATAGAGGTCGCGTAATTTGCATTGATTTAACCACCTTCGCAAACGACGTGATCGAGATTCATCAGTGGCACAACTTTTGTTTAAATCGGAATTAATTCACTCTGATATATGAATCCAAACGTAGTGTTTACATGAACGCTAAATAAAGTGATCGGGTTGATGTGCGAGTTTATATATATGTCACAAGCTTCAAATCAGAGTTGAGTTTTTGACATGCACACGCTTCACAAATATACAGAGTTTCGCACTGTTTGCACATACTATTCCTCTACGTTGCTTGTTTTAAAGAGCAGACTTAATATTTATTTATTTCGACGAGCGCATGTTTATATTTATCAGTCAGTAAAAACACCTCTTCCCGTGCCCTAAAACCAGTCGTCTGTGGTTGTCCTGCTCCACTTTAAGGGTTAGTTCACCCAAAAATATAAAAAACGTTCCACACCCGTAAGACCTTCGTTCATCTTCGGAACACAAATTAAGATATTTTTGATGAAATCTGATGGCTCAGTGAGGCCTGCAAGATACCTTTCAGATGCCCAGAAAGCTACTAAAGACACAAAGGTTCATGAAGCAGTGGTTTTGAAATCGCCCGTCACTAGATATCGTTGAAAAGTCGTTATTTTGTTTTTTTTTGGCGCACAAAAAGTATTCTCGTCGCTTTATAATATTAAGGTTGAACCACCAGCCACATGACTGTTTTAAATACGTCTTTAGTAGCTTTCTGGGCATTGAAAGTGGCCTCACTGAGCCATCGGATTTCATCAAAAACATCTTAATTTGTGTTCTGAAGATGTGGAACGACATGAGGGTGAATAATAATTGACATTATTTTCATTTTTGGGTGAACGAACCCTTGAACAGACGATGAGTGGTAGGAGAATTTTACAATTCACATTTTATTTAACAACTGCAGCTTGTTCCACACATCATTACGCCATTTCTGTGTCATTGCAAATGTGCAGTTCTTTCCAGTTTCAACCCGATCAAGCGTTTGTATGTCCTCTCGATCGGATTAGAAAAGGAATAAAC
The DNA here is from genome assembly GCA_037101425.1 of Elopichthys bambusa. Lineage (NCBI taxonomy): Eukaryota > Metazoa > Chordata > Actinopteri > Cypriniformes > Xenocyprididae > Elopichthys > Elopichthys bambusa. The sequence goes on along the minus strand of CM074450.1, from coordinate 29,362,209 downwards.
AAAATTTCATTCAGCTTCATTCCGATCGATTAGGTGTTCACATGAAGGTTTTTCTTGTCAATCCGATTACTAACGGATTATTTGGTTGCATGTAAACGTAGCCACTGAAAAGGTTTTTATAGCAGATTTGGTTGCACATAAGGAACAGACTGGCTGTATCACACTTTCATTTGAGCAGAATATCTCAGTGGAGATCAGTAAACTCCAGCTCGCATGTTTATCGTGTTTTCTGATCTTCTGTGCTTTTTCAGATTGAGAAGATTAAGTAAAACACTGGGCAGAAAATGTATAATGTTGAATTTTTTTTTTAAAGAAAATATAGAGATTTTGGTAAATCTCATCTCATCTGATCAGGGTTATGATCAACTACATGACATGGAAATTGTAAGGGTGACTGTTGGGCCATGTAACGCTGATGTTAATAGTAGAGCCCCATGATTTCTGCCTTCTCACTGGAAAGGGAATTTACTGTATAACACAGAATTTGGCTCATTATGGATGGATAAATCCGAAGTAGTCTACATGTTGTGTGTGTCTCAGCTTGCTCTACTACACAAACTCAATCACGTGTGACGCTTGTCTGCCTCTCACTATATGAGGACATGAACTTCACCATTTCATCTGAGAACACTAGAAGAACAAAGCTCTTCACTTGTCACAGTTCTGTTTCCGGAGACTTTTATTTTGATGTTCTTTATATTTCTGTGGTTTCCTGTGTTAAGTACATGTTTTCTTTGGTTGCTTTTCAGATTATCTCCTATTCAGTTTACGTGTGTCCTTTTAATTATCTCATTTCCTCAGGGTATTTAAGGCTGTTTTCGGTTCAGTTTTTCAGTCCTTACCTATTCACATGTTTGTGATGGCTGTTTCGGCTTGTTTTTCTCCAGTGTTTCTTTTGTTTAAGAAAAAAGTCCACTTACAAACAGATGTTCTCTCCCTGGCACACCATCACATCACTACAACCCGCCAAAATAAAAGTTTGGTTTAAGTGGAAGAAATTATGAACTATTGTACTGAGGAATTTCATTCTCAAAGTAAAACGTTATTTTTTAGGAATATCATCACAAAACATCACACGTTGTTTTAATTGAAACAGTAAACCTCTTTTGTTTGCCAAAAATTGAAAAGAATTGTTCAGATTTTATTTTATTACATTTTAAAAGATTGATTCATAGTTATGTGTGTGGTACGTGTGTTTGAAGTTGGCGTGTTTTTCCTCACTCGTGCTCTCACAGTCCTGCAGAGGCGGACAGGTCGCTCATGAGCTGCATTATAAATGATGTCCTCAACATTTCTCTCTTCCTTTCTTGTCTGGACAGCTTCCTGGTGACCTCAACAAGATGCACCTGACGGACCACCCCCACCAGCAGATGCACATGCCGCCCAGCCAATCAGGATGCAGCATCGCCAGTGACTCGGGGAGCAGCAGCCTATCAGACATCTACCAGGTAGTCCAAGATTTTATTTATTTATTTATTTTTTTATATGTATTCTCGTTTGAACATCAACAGAAAGGCATAACTGAAAGATTTACAAACTCAATTCTCAATTCAATCACATTCTCCACAACATAACGAACAATAAATTAAAAAATAAAAATAACTAAGCAAGTGAAATAAGCTTAAAAAAATAAAAAATAAAGAAAGAGCTTTTTACATGATTAATTTTTACATGTTGCTCACATATTATGGTAGCCTAGCTCGTGCTGAATACAGCGTAATGACACCTTTTCCATTAATATGTTTATGAACAACTGAAAAAAGCACGAATGTCAGGGCCTGTCAAAACTTCTCCAGGGCCCCAAAAATCCTCATTAAGCATGAAGTGTATTATTGAAAGTGAGGATGCATTAGGAGTGTGTGTTGACTCCCTCTGGTGTTCAGATGTTTTGTTGATCAGAGACGTGGGCAAAGCTACTCTGCATTGTTCACCAGATAATGTACGTCCACATTACTGGACATATGAAAGGTGCTTTCCTTAATGGACACAAAGTAAAAGATTAAATGATTCCTAATAAATGAAAGGTCTGAACGAACAGCTTCTTCCTCACACACACACCAGACAAGCGTAATCTTCATTACACACATGCACAACACGTCACTATTCGTCGATGTCTTGCTCTACATATGCAAATGTATTTGCCCATGTGACATCAGAGATCCTACAAAACGAGCCAATTTTGGAGCTTGATTAAATTAATGCTTTGTTTATAATGAGGAGGATGTTTTAAGCTATGAAACTTGCAGGATGTTTTAATGGTACTATGGGTTGCAAAGGAGTGGAACATTTTTTTTCGGAAACTTTCCATGGGAAGTTAAGCTAGGGAATTTTGGGAATATTCCAATTTGGACACTTGACAAGAATTTACAAAAATTAAAGGGGATTATTTGGAAATTTGGGATAACTCATGCTCACACACACATAGTGACGTGAGTGAACCTCGGCCAAAACAGTGACCGAACGTGATTCACCGACATCATGTCGGCTTTCATAGACAACCTAGGAAGGTCTCGGGGAAGATCTAAGTCGGGGAAGGTCTCGTTTTTTAAGTCTCATTGCAAGCGGTTCACACATTGGCAATAAAAAAGTAAATAATACATGAAAAATCTTACATATAGCCTCTTTAAAATAAAATAAGTAATATTAAATGAATACATTAGAATATGTTTGATTTTAAGACATTTTGTTGGGTCGCCACTCAATGTCTGTGAAGTAGTATGCATGTGATTGAGGAATGTGCAGGATAGAAATGAAACTGAATTTGCATTAAATCTGGTTGTTTTAACCAAGATTATGCTCCAAGATTTCAACTACATTTAAAGGATCTTTCAAATGAAAATTACTCCAAGCTTTACTCACCCTCGAGCCATCCGAGGTGTGTGTGACTTTCTTCTTTCTGATGAACACAATCTGAGATATATTTATTAAATATCCTGACGCATCCAAGCTTTATAATGGCAGTGAACGGGACCAACGAGTTTGAAGCTTAAGAATGTACATCCATCCATCTCCAGGTGGCTCCGGGGGGTTAATAAAGGCCTTCTGAAGTGAAACGATACATTTGTGTAAAAAAAAAAAAAATCCATATTTAAGAAGTTATGAAGTAAAATATCTAGCTTCGTTATTCAATTTACGAAGAAAGTGTATTTTACATGCGTTAATTACACTTTTTCCGTAAGTTGAATACGGAAGGCGTGGGATGTAGCGTAAGCTTTGTGAACTGCAAGAGTTTTACACATTGAAAAACGGAAAGTGGTCTGGTGGAAGCTAGATATTTTACTTCATAACATCTTAAATATGGACAACGCTTCACTTCAGAAGGCCTTTATTAACCCCCCGGAGCCGTGTGGAGTACGCGTTTATCATGGATGGAGGCTCATACTCGTGACCTCTGTTCACTGCCATCATAAAGCTCGGATGCATCAGGATATTTATTAATATAGCTCAGATTGTGTTCATCAGGAAGAAGAAAGTCATACACACCTCGGATGGCTCGAGGGTGAGTAAAGCTTGGAGTAATTTTCATTTGAAAGAGAACTAATCCTTTCAGTTCTCTGTTACAGGCTAACCTGCAGTTTTGCAAATTTCCAGTTTGTTCCCTTTAATTTCCCATTTTTGAAAATTCCCTGAATTTTGCAACCCTAACAAAGACCTCTTATATGTCAAAAGATTAAGGCAAATGTGATTTCTCATGCCATGACCCCTTCAATAACTGCAGCGCTGCTCATGCAAACATCACGCTGGATCCTGATATTTGCATCCAGCGCTTGAATCAGTCAATCACATGTAGACTCTCAGAAATCCTCTTCCTGTTACTAAATTAGTTTAGCAGAGATCATGTTGACATTAATGAGAAAGGAAGTGCTGAAGAGCAGCAGTCACTGATCATAAATGATGAACTTTACACAGTTATTGAACGGAACTGAATCAACACTGAACTGATTGGAGCTGAATAATGACACTGTCTTTTAATTATTGAATTTGGATGTCTCATATTTGATGAAGGATCATTGATTCTGTTTATTATAGTGAAGCTGCTTTGAAAGCATCTGTGTCGTGTGAAGAGCTATCGAAATAAAGCTGACTTGTTCCTCCACAGGCCACAGAGAGCGAGATGGGCGACGTGGATCTGTCCGGCCTCCCCGAAGCTCCTGTGGACTCCGAGGAAGAGGAGGAAGATGAAGATATTGAGCGCTCCTCAGAGGCTCTTCTGGGCAGAGATCTGGTGCGAGAGTGTCTGGAGAAGGATGCGGTGGATCGGACCGACGACGACATCGGTAAAGAGAACAGGCCCTCTGTGAACGGCACACTTTTAAGTGCTCTTGCTTACGTTTCCATGATGTTTAAAGCAAAAAAAGTCTCATTTACTTTGTGCATATGAACGGCAAACATCATTTCTCTCACTTTCTCTCTCTGTCCCTACAGAGCAGCTCCTGGAGTTCATGCATCAGCTGCCGGCTTTCGCTAACATGACCATGTCTGTCAGGAGGGAGCTGTGTCGAGTCATGATGTTCGAGGTGGTGGAACAGGAAGGGACCATCATTCTTCAGGACAAACAGGAGGTAGAGCCAGTCACGCCAGCATGACTATTACTAGTAGGGCCGGGTATACCGATTCTGATTCTGCGTATTGATTCCGATTCTCATCGATTCCTAATTTCGAGTCTAATAAGGTAAAAAAAAAACAACAACTTAGATATCATTCACATTTATTCTAATTATTTAATTGTAGCTGAACACCATAAACAAAAATGAACAGGCTAAAGATCACTTTTTGACACAGAACAAATAAACAAATTAGCAATTGCACAAATACAACTGAACAAAGATACAATTGAAATAAACGGTGTTTAAAGATTTTCAGGTATTCAGGTACTGTAATCAAATGTGAAATAACATTAATAAAATATAGGCTACATTACTAATATAGTTAGAAAAGTTGTTCAGTCAAGAACAGCGAAACATCATCGAAACAAACATCGATTAAACGATGCGTTAATATCGTTAACCCACTCCTAATTGCTAGTGCTCATCCTGACAGAGCAAACCTAAAGCCCAGCTTGTGCAGAGAAACACCCATCCCAATTCATACGGACAGACGTGATTAAGAGAAAGAAGAGAATCACTTAACAATGAAGAAACAATAAAAGCAGTTTGGATACTCTGAATTGTTTCAGATAGTGATTCAAGAGAGGTTTGAACAGTCTGTCATTATGTTAGATATCGGACCACAGAAAGACACTGATGCACGCCATAAATGAGTTTAAAGGAGACCTAAACGCACAGTTCGCTCAGTGTGTGGGCTACAGTGAAGGTCAACAAGACAGAAATGCTTTCTTAATGAGTGAAGAGAGAGAACACAAAGAGCGGGAGCAAAGGTCAAGATACTTCAGTAGATTCACTCACAGATACACGTTACTGATGTCTTCCCTTCATCTGCGTTTCCTGCAGCAGTATTACTGTGTAATATCAAGGTCTGTTATAATCGATCTGACATGCATGAAGCTCATTTGGCTTCTTTTCGAACACGTGTGCAGTGTCTTATGATCTCGTGCACTGTTGTGTTTGCAGCTGGACCTGTGGTACGTGATCCTGAACGGCGCTGTAGAGATCAGCTATGGAGACGGCCGAGCAGAGATCCTGTGCATGGGCAACAGCTTCGGCATCTTGCCGTCTCTGGACAGACAGTTCATGACCGGGGTCGTGTGCACTAAAGCAGATGACTGCCAGGTGAGAGCATGTGTGGAAGCCCTTTCCTGCCACACAGGAAGAAGAATGAAAAGTCCTAATTATGAGATACTCCAGGGGTGCCCAAGAGTTCAGACCCAACCCTGATCAAACACACCTGTCTGTAATTATCAAGTGCGCCTGAGGATCCTGATTAGCTGCTTCAGGTGTGTTTGATCATGGCTGGAGCTGGAGGGTAGATCTGCAGTCATAATTATGAGATAAAGCTGAAATTATGACATGCTATGTCACAATTATGATAAAAAGTAAAAAAAAAAAAAAAAAAAAAGAGATAAGTTAAAATTATTAAAAAAAAAAGTAAAAATTTACATTATAATTATGAAATAAAAGTTGAAATTAAAAAAGTTGAAATTATGAAATAAAAAGTTGAAATTATGAGATACTGATATGATAAAGTAAAATTTATTTGAAAAAAGACAAATTATGAAATAAGTAGAAACTGACAAGTTATAATTATATAATAAAAAGTTAAAATTATGATAAAAAAGTAAAAATTATTACAAAAAAGCCAAAATTATGAAAAAAAAAAAGTTCAAATTGACTAGTTATGAAATAATAAAAAGGGAAAAAATGAAAAAAGACAAAATTTTGGGGAAAAAAAAATCGAAATTGACAATTTATAATTATGAAATAAATGAAATTATAAGATAAAAGACAAAATTTTGAAAAAAGTTTATAATATGAGATACTGTCATAATTATAATAAAAAAGTCAAAATTATTAGAAAAAGACAAAATTATGAAAAAAGTTTAAATTATGATGTTACAATTATGAAATAAAAAGTTAAAATTATAAGATACTGTCATAATTATGATTAAAAAGTACAAATAATTACAAAAAAGTCGAAATTATGAAAAAAGTCGAAATTATGAGATACTGAACATAATTATAATAAAAAAGTCAAAATTATTAGAAAAAGACAAAATTATGAAATAAGTAGAAGTTGACAAGTTATAATTATGAAATAAAAGCCAAAATTATGAAAAAAGTTTAAATTATGACGTTACAATTATGAAATAAAAAGTTAAAATTATAAGATACGGTCATAATTATGATTAAAAAGTAAAAATAATTACAAAAAAGTCAAAATTATGAAAAAAGTCAAAATTATGAGATACTGGACATAATAAAAAAGGACATATATTAGAAAAAAAAGACAAAATTAAGAAATAAGTAGAAATTAACAAGTTATAATTATGAAATAATACGTTAAGATTATGATATGAAAGCCAAAATGATGAAAAAGTTTGAATTGTGACGTTACAATTATGAAATAAAAAGTTGAAAATATGAGATACTGTCATAATTATAATAAAAAAGTCAAAAGTATTAGAAAAAGACAAAATTATGAAATAAGTAGTTGACAAGTTATAATTATTAAATAAGTTTAAATTGTGACGTTACAATTATGAAATAAAAAGTTCAAATTGTAAGATACAATGTCATAGTTATGATAAAAAGTAACATTTATTACAAAAAAGACAAAATTATGAAAAAAGTCCAAATTGACAAGTTATAATTATGAAATAAAAAGTCGAAATTGAGATAAAAGCCAAAATTATGAAAAAAGTTGAAATTAAAAGATACTATCTGATAATTATGATAAAAAGTAAAAATTATGAGATAAAATTGACCAAAAAAAAAAAAAAAAATCAAAATGATGACAAGTTGTAATTATGTAATAAAAAGTCAGTTTTGACACACAAAGTCATAATTTTGAGATAAAAAGTCAAAATTATGATATACTAAGTCATTATGAGATGATGTCAAAATTATGATATACTATGTAAAAAAAAAATAGAACAAATAAAACGATGAGATAAAAAAACACATTATGACATTAGTCAATTATGACATAAAAACAAAAAGGTAAGGGTTTTTAAAAAAGTCACTGAGGTCCAAACACCTTTGACATTTGGGTTTGTGTGAACGAACCCTGGCCTGTGTGCACAAGTTAAAACTCTCTCACGGTGGCGGTTTCACAAACCTTTACGGCTTCCCTCTACATCCTCGTGATGCACCTTCTTCACTGAGACCAATAGTGTGTAGATTCAAACTCGTATGGTTTTCTGAAGAAGTCATGATTGAAATCACATGATACATTAGTGTGAGGAACTGACCGAAAGTTAAATAAGGAATAACTAACGACAGGCCACAAATGTAATGGTTCTTTTAATACACCGTTGCCACATATGAATAAAAGGTCATGGGTTCATGCAGAGGAATGCAGTAATGGAGTAATGAAGTGCAGAGCAGCAGCAACAATATCACATATTGGGGATAAACTGGTGGTCATGACCCTGCCACAGTGTCATCACTGACATGTCATGTTGTGTTGTGGTCAGCGTACGAATGTAAAGGCCTCCTAATATAGCAGAGCTGCTGATTCCTTAAAAATAAAGACTCCACCTCAACTTCCTCTTACGATGTGAACCCAGCGCTCGTGCACATCCTCTCAGACACGTCGCACTCATGAGTTGGCGCAATGATTGCGCTGGTTATCCATGTCTGGTTCAGACTAACCTACTGCTCTACTATCGGTTCATTGCTCTTCCTCATGTTATTGTTGACCAGTTTGTGTGCATCGCACAAGAGGACTACTGCCGCATCCTCAACCATGTGGAGAAGAACACGCACAAGGTGGAGGAGGAGGGCGAGATCGTCATGGTGAAAGAGCACCGAGAGCTGGACCGCAGCGGCACCAGGAAGGGCCACGTCGTCATTAAGGTGAGGAAGAGTCACGTCCCCGATTCATCACGCTCTGTGCTTTGGGCCGCTGCTGTAGGATCATCTCTGCGGTCAGTTTAATGCTGGCCAACGACACTGTAATAAAGGTTGTGGCCAAAATAGCCAATGACAGTTGATTTGAACAAAAAGCATCACAAGATGACCCTTGAACGACACTACAAGTTTTGAGATTTTGGCTTATTTAGTCTTCTTTCAGTCTAGTGGAAAAAACATCCACAATACACGTTTAAGTGTTCGTTTTATTGCACTTTATCTGTTTACGTCTGTTTACAATCCATCTTTAAACTTTAGCAGCTTTACATACACCAAACTTTACAGTGTTATATGTTTGTTCATATATCATTCACCTGAACATTATGTTCCTAAAAACATGGTGAAAATGTATTTTTTCCTCTGATTTATCCAAAATCCCCTCTGTAAAAAAGCTCTAATATTTCAACAGAATCAAACAAGAACCTGGCTTTTATCCTATGTGCAGATTTCTGTACTGGAAATGTATGCAAATGAGTTTATTTTTAATTAGATAATGCCTCGTTTGCATATTTAAACATTTCAGAAAACGTGCAACACAAAATTTAATGTCTTAAAGTACTGTGATAAAATCTGAGGAAGTATGGTGAGATCTATTAAGAAGGCTGTTTCTGTGCAAGTTGAACTCACTTGGACTTGGCAGTCGGAGCATTTCCCTTTTTTCTCCTTGTACAAGTGTCAGGCTGACAGATCTGTCATGGCAGAGCTCTCAGAGTAGCTTCCACTCTTTCCTGATTGGCTGTAAACCAGGCGTTCAGGGTCAGGTTCAGTTTCAGGCCGGCTGATGTCGGTTTCTGATCCTCTGGAGAACGACTGTTCTTCGTGACGTCTGCAGCAGTCACATGAAGCTGTTGTCTCCAGATACTTAGTACTGTTATAGACACCATTAGAGATGCATTAGATATGAAAATTTTGGCCGATACCGACAATTCTTTATATTTGAAAGCCGATAACCGATACATTGGCCGATAATCCAAATTTTTATATCATTTTTGAGAGCCTGATTGCAAAGACAAAAGTCTCACCATTAAAGCAATGTCCCAAACACACGATTATAATGTTCTCATTATCATATTATGTAGCTTATATGACAGACTTGTGCTGTACATTAACTGTATTTTCCTTTTTGAAGAGATTTCAATCATATTTCAAGCAATTCAAAACCGTCATGGTGAACAGTGCGCATCTGAAGTGTCTCAGCTATTATAATATATTGGCCAAATTTTCTGATAACAATAACATTAAAAATGAACATATATCGATCGATATTGTATAAAGAGACTCAAGGGTGGCCTCTGTATGCTCGGGTCAGGTCTTAGCCAACAATGCCCACATTAAAACCAGTTTTCAGTGTCCTGTCTACATGCATGCTCTGTATCAGGTGCTCTTGTCTCGTTTGTATCAGGGCACTCCAGAGCGTCTGATAATGCACCTGGTGGAGGAGCCGTCAGTGGTGGACCCTACTTACATTGAGGACTTCCTCCTGACGTACCGCACCTTCCTGTCCAGCCCCATGGAAGTGGGCAAGAAGCTTCTGGAATGGTTCAAAGTGGACAGTCTAAGAGACACGGTCAGTCTGTGTGTGTGTGCATCAGTTCTGTTTCTGCACGATATTTGGAATTATAAATGAATTAGTTTTCATTTCAGCTAGTATTGAGCAAAAACTGTGTATTTTACCTTTCATTTTATTAGTGCTCCCTAAATAAATAAAACTTCTTACCAAGTGGGCAGTAGAATGACCACACTGCAGACTCGATCTTACCACGGGCGCATAATCAACATGTTTTCTTATCGGCAAGGCATATCGGCATAATTTTTTCATATCAGGCCTGTGCTGATTATTACATTTTTCAAGCCTTTATCGGCTGATTCCCATGTTGTGCGGATAATATCGTGCATACCCATTTCTTACACTGTTGTTTTTGTAGTAAATAATGGTTTGCATGTGTTTTTACATATTTTGGGATCTTGCAGGTGACGAGAATTGTGTTGTTGTGGGTGAACAATCATTTTAATGATTTTGAAGGCGATCCAGTGATGACTCAGTTCCTGGAGGACTTTGAGAAGTTACTGGATTTCTCGGTGAGTGTCGACATCAGACAAAAGTTCAGACAAAACAGGTTCATTAAAACAGGATGCCTATGGTCGTGGATAACATGGAAATATCAGGGAATCCTAAAATGAAAAAGCACTTTAATATAATTTCGACCAAAACTTGTATGTCATGTATTGAAATATATGTGTAATCACACATTTGTAATGATGAAGTTGCAATTTAGTACATTAAAAATATATTAACTTTAAATGTAATATCAAATAACACACAACAGTTAAAATTATAATCAAGTACTTCACATGTGCTTTATGTTAGTCAACAAATCAAAATAAGTGCACTTCTTTAAAGCATGACAAGATTATTAAAACATTATTTAAAATGCAATTATTTGAAAGTGTACTTTTTAAAAGTGTGTTAAATAGCCTTGTAAGTATACTCTCTTTAAGTACACTTAAACGGCTTTTAAAATTAATATTTTAATATCTGTAAGTACAGTTTTTTTAATATTCTGTTAAGATTTGAAGTACACTACAAGTACAGTCAAGTGCTGCTCTTTTGACAAGGGAAAGTCCTGGAAATGAACAATCTTTAGACATCATGGAAATGTCTAGTGAATAAATTAAACACAAAACTGTATAAACACAGCAGAGCAGTTATCTCTAGTTACACTACAGGCATGATTTACTGAATCAAAATCATCATACTGATCTGAATACGTACATTTTTTTTTTTTTTTGTCTCTCAGAAAATGAAGGGTCACCTGCGTCTGCTGAACATTGCGTGCGCTGCTAAGGCGAAGTGTCGTCAGATCACTCTGCAGAAGCCCTCCAGAGAGTCTCTGCTGTTCTTCACGGTTCAGGGCGGCAGCGAGCAGGGCTTTGGCATCTTTGTCGAGACCGTGGAGTCGGCCAGTAAAGCAGCAGAAGCGGGGCTCAAGCGTGGAGATCAGGTACAGATGAGAGGAACACGCTCTGCTCGAAACAACGCTTGCCACATTAATATTTCAGCATAAACACATTGTGCTTGTTTGTCCTCAGATCATGGAGATCAATGGGCAGAACTTCGAGAACATCTCGTACTCCAAAGCCATGGATATCCTTAGGAACAACACGCACCTCTCTCTTACTGTGAAGACTAATATCTTCGGTATGTCACAATACACATGGTGTTGGTTGGTAGATCGCACTTCACCACAGCTCCCACAAAATTGGTTTGAATAATTATATCTGCATAAAGAACAAATAGACTCATTCCAAACTTATCACATATGACAACGAAAGTTGGAACCGCTGTTGTATTAAATGTAGTGAATGACTTGAAAGCGCTCTGAGAGACTTGTTTGCTAGCGTTTGGCAGCAGACGCCTGATGTCTTCGTGTCACATGGGTCACAGAGCTGAGCGTTTTGATCGACTGCCATTTAAATAACTTAATAGAACAAAACAAACCAGTATTTTAAATCTCTTAATAGGAACTCATGGGACTCTTCATCCAACTGACATTTAAATATGAAAATGAAACAAAACTGACAAACATGGAACAAAACGGACCGACATTTTAAATCTCTTCATGGAACAAAATCGACAAACATGGAACAAAACTGAGATAAATTTAAATATCTTAATGGAACAAAACAGACCAGTATTTTAAGTCTCTTAATAAAACAAAACCGACTGATATTGTAAATATCTTCATGGAACAAAACCGACGAACATTTAAATCTCTTAATTGTCTTGATCTCTCAGTCATGTGTCACTGCAGCACTGATATATGTTCTAGACAACACTATAAACAGTATATCTAGATGTAAATCTGCATGATTTTGACTTGCAGTTTTCAAAGAGCTTCAAAGCCGCATGAGGCACGAGAAGAAGAACGGTGGTCCTCACATCCCTAAGATTCAGGAGAGGAAGAGCAACCGCTTCTCCATCCCGGATCTGCCCGGAGACATGGAGTTTCCCACGGACAGCAAGAGCCGCAAGAAGCTGAAGGCCAACACGGTGTCCGGAGGACGCAACAAGATCCGTAAGATGCTGGAGAAGACCAGATTCAACATCCTGCCCCCAAAACCCTTTAGGTAAAGATACGTTCCTGTGTGGATGATGGTGGAGAATCACTTGAGTTCACTTCCGCTCTTTAGCCTCCATTCTTTTCCGCATTCGTGTCCGGATCAACACGCGTTGTGCGTGTCACAAGGTTTAAACAAACCTCCATTCATCACTTAGTTGGTCATCACAACCATCAGGAGCTCATGAAAAGATGTTCAGCTCATATCAGTCAAAAGGGGGGAAAAAAAGATATTTACATCCTGAATAAAGAAATCAATGTCTGTTTTAGTCATTTTAAGAGTTAAGGCAGTTAAGCACATTTCTCATGCCGTTATTTGTGCAGATGTTTTATTATTTTTAATTTATTTATTTATAACTCTCAGTGGCCCTCCAGAGGCAGGACAGGACACCCCTGTAGTATATTGTTGTTTTCTCATTGTGGTGAGAGAAAATGCACTCGAGTGTCATGAAAATTACACCATGTCCTAACCAGACGCGATAAGATTCCATCGACAAGCACTTTTTCTGTCCACATCAGACGTGACAAATTCAATCACAAATCTTGGCCCTCTCTGCGAGTGCACCACTGCCTTGCACTTTCAACAAAATGGATAAGTAAATAATCAAACCATATTAACTAAGGCTGTCGATTTAACACATTCAAATGCCTCTGTATGGCTTTTTGTCTTATATTTATATCATATGAAACATTTTAGCAATATCATACTAACAAGAGTGTTTTTTTCCAAATATCTGCACGATTACAAATGATTTTATACAACAGTTAATATTAAGGCCAGTTCACACCGCACAGACAAACGCCAACAAACACAGACAATCAAGTTGGCCGTTGGATTTAAAATTTTGTGAAAAATAACTATCATGTTCACACTGTCCCAACAAACTTCAAGTCAGAATGTCTTTACGTGTCATTTTTTGCCTGAAATGAGGGTGTAAAAAAAGAAAAGGGGTTGTGGGTGAAGCCGTGGTTGCTGTGACCGGGAAAGATGGGCACGTACTTGAATTTATGCAGAGAACTGAAGTTGATCTGGACAAACTGTTTCATTAGAAAGATTAAATACTTCAGCTTCAATATTTGTCCACTGTTTATGATAAAATTCGATTGCAGTGACAGTAATTTCTTAATTTATGTCAGGAGTGCAGAATAATCAACTGGTAACATGATATTTTGAAACGCATTCATATTCAGTCACATCTGCTGTGGTTTATTTGTGTTCACACAGCTGCACTGAATAGCGTCCATTCGGGCTTTTAGTCTAAAAGTGCGATAGTTTAATATTTATTAGACAGAATCATATTTTCTATTCGTTATTCACTGCTTTATGCAATCTGATGACCATTGGCGGCTTCCTGCGCTGTCTGTTTGTGTTTTCACTTCCCAGAGAAATGTTTCTACGCATGAAACATGAAGCTAATTAACACACGATTATGATATTATATGATTTGAATGTGATTTTCATGAGGTTAGGGGTATTTTTATATCAATAATGGATGTTTACATTAGAGAGTTTGTTGGAAAATCACATCACACTGCTCAGACATTCCAAGACCCGACAAATGCGATTGAACATGTAAAGTCAGGTGAAAGCAAACGGTGACGGGTAACACACTTATCCGACTCCGACTGATGTGTTTTTTGGCGTTTGTGCAGTGTGAATTGGCCTTTAGACACAATACTGTCAATATTGTTCAGTTTCGTCCAATGAAAGTTGTTCCAATTTAACAAAGCCACAGCAAAACTGTTGTGTGTCTCTAAGAAAAACACAGCAGTGTTTAATTACTGAACTAATCCGCGATTTTAAATGAATCGAGTGAGCGAATGATTCAGTGACTCATTCATAAAGACGGCCACTTGCTTCGTTCCTGAATGAATCACGTTTGAATTAATCTGTTGAATGAATGATTCAACACAGTGTACGTTTTATTTTTTGAAGTTGGGGTGAATGTGAGCCCAGTAAGAGTGTGTGTGTGAGTATGTGTTTGTGTATGTGAGTGCTTCACGGGCTTGTGTTTGCGGGTCAGCTCTGTGCTTGATGCTGGTACTGCTTGACATCACGTGTCTTCTGTTTTTATGGCTGCTTCACTTGCACAGGGGACTGTTTGGGTAAGAGACGCCTGCTCAATACACACACTCTCTCTCTATCATGAAATGATGTCATAATGTTAAGAGTAGTGCAGCACAACCTCTGCCAGAAGAGATTGTGTGCGTGAACATTGTGTTTCATGTCGTTTCATCTTCATATAAACTGTGTTATTGTGCTCACCTTTGTGCATGCTCACAACACATTTTCACTTTCTGCGTTTTCATGAAGAGTTGCATCATATCCTAACCAGGCACAACGTTTCCAACAGCCAATCAGAGCATGATGTTTAATATACAGTTCTGGAACACAACACAACACAACACAACACAACACAACACAACACAACAGACATCAAATGCAGCGACTTAACATTTCCTGTTGACTAAAGCTGTGATTGGCAAGGAAAGCAGATCGCTTGTGTCATGTCGTGCCTTGTTAGGTGTTTTCTGTCATTGGTCAACAACTTTTCCTTGTGTAAATGAACCATGCAGTGTCACAGTGCTGTCACATTCTGTGTGGAAGTCGTTCTTTTCACTTCCTGTTTCTGTGAAATCACAACCGCTGTTTGTCACGTGACCTGGACAAACGCTAGCCGTGTCATATATACATGAAAATAAGAAAAAAATGACATTTCTTATTTTTGTATGTATGTATGTAAAAATCCTGCTTTGGCAAATCATAATTATAGAAAGTGGGATAAAAAATGATCAAAATTATGATATAAGTCATTATTTTTTATATTTTGACAGATTTTTATCTCAAGTTCGAATTGTTACATTTCTACATCATTTTTACTTATTGCTTAGACAGTATCTCATAATTATGACTTGGTATGTCATAATTTTGAAGTTTATCTCAATGACTTTTTAATCTCATAATTTTGACTTCATTTCAACTTTTTCTTGTAACTACGATTTAGAATGCTGAAATTTTATCTTATCTCATAATTTTCTTTCTATCTCATAATAATGACTTAGTATGTCAATTTAAACTTATCTCATAACATCTCATAATTTCAGCTTGTCAATTTCAACTCATAATTTTGATTATGATATATGATTTTTATCTCATAATTATGACTTAGTATGTCATAATTCCACAAATATTAGCACCTGTTTTTGCAATTTCTCTTCTTAATCTTTGTTCATTCAAAATATTCACAAAAATCTAACCTTTAATTAAAGTTACCAAAGTTTACAAAAATTTACCAAAGCATGATTTTTTTTTTTTTCTTATGTGGCGGAAATGGGCTTCCATACCTGGGAATCTGACGTGACGTGCTTTACTCCATCTGCAACTGTTCGGGATGTTGTTCGTGCATTTGTATTGATGTTTCCTGCTGTACCAGATCTGTTCTTGAGGGAGATTTCATGGAGTCGAGTGATGGATGGAGAGGCTGTGTTAGTGATGCTGTGCTCTCAGAATGGATCGTCACGTCTGTCTCTCTCTCTGCTCTGAGATCGAGACAGCAGAATGTAAATTAGCCCATCTGTGTAAAGGTCAGCGTCTGATTGGCAGCAAGTTTACCCATGAGACAGCACTATTTCCTCTCGTTTGAGACGTCACGTGCTCGCCCTTCTTCTGCTGTGTTTGTTCATCTCAGGCTTGTGTCTCATTCATGGATTGTCTGTGCGTATTCATTGCTCGTGTCTGTTTAGAGCGCTTTCACACTGCAGCTTCACAGTTCAGTTTGTTTAGACTCCACAGCTTTTATCATGACCATCGGTGAGCAGCTCGCACTCTTTACATCCATTGCAATCCATCTGCAGCAGATGAAAACGTGTCAACAGCAGATCAAAACTACCTCTGTTTCTTCTTAATTTATCAGTGATCTTTCTCTGAAGCATCTTTCCCTTTTCTTTGACATCACGTAGGGTTATTGGAGGATGTTAACCAGTTGCAGAACAGCTGTTTTCTCTTATTCATAGTAGTTATTGTTTTAGTAAAATCACATTCGGTCTGTCTCAATCCAGTCAAATCAAGTGTGAAAACGGCCTAAATATCCGCCTCTTCCATCTGTGTGTGTGTGTGTGTGTGTTCATTAACATGCAGTGTTAATGTTTGTGCTGGATGTAATCCATCTCTCTCTGTGTCCGCAGCGACAGTGGCTTGTCTCAGTCTCAGGATGACAGTATCGTGGGCACTAAGCAGTGCCGGCACAGCGTGGCCATAATGCCCATCCCAGGCAGCCTGTCCTCCAGCAGTCCTGACCTGCTGCAGCCCGCCGCCAGCGTTCTGGACTTCACCAACCCCTCAGGTAACACATCACACCATCAGAGAACCAGTGCGCTCACCCGAAGCCAGTATACTGACCATAGACACACATATAGCGCTGAAAATATCAAAGCTTGCTTTTACACCAAATTTACTTGTATGTATCTGAGAACAGATCGATGCAGTGACACAAGAGGGCAGTGGAAAAAAGGCAGATGATATGACACCCACTTAATTGTACTTCTTTTTACAATAGAGGGTTTCTTCTATATATGAGTGGACCTCAAGCTGTTTGCTCCTTATTTCAAGCGTTAAACATTTAGATTAGACGTTTAGTTAGAATATATGAGGATGCTAGTAAGGATTCCAGTAAATGTTCCCTTTCTGCAACTTCAGCTCTGGGTTGTGTCAAATGAAAGCTTGCGGCCAGTTTCAGATCCACTGCACAAGAATGTGGAAATCAGATGAAGTTAATATGCAGCACAATGAGACGGCATCTTTAGATTAGTTGTGATGTCTCAAGTGGTGGATCATGTGTGCTGTAGCTGTCATGTGTCATCTCTCTCTCTCTCTCTCTCTCTCTCTCTTTCTTTACTTTCTGTGTGTTTCTTGGCTCCTCCAGTGGCTGGTTTCTACTGTAAGTACACCCACTGTACACATCATGCACTCTTTTCTGTTTAAACTCTTTTATGCTGTTTTGTTAGAATGTTAATTGCATGTGGTTATGAGTTTGCGGCATGAAACGTTTTACACTCAATGTACAAAAGCATGTGAAAACGGCATCAGAGTGGTGGATTGTGTTCCACACCCGTAAGACTTTCATTCATCTTTGAAACACACGTGAAGATGATATTCATGAAACCTGAGCGATTTCTGTCATTTAAATCATGAGCTTGATGCAATAGTTTTAAAGCCATTGCCTTGTTTTCCAAATAAATGCCAAATGAGCCAAACATCTCATCATTGACCTCCATTTCAAATGCCTGTCCCGTGTGTTTAATTGCATCTCCTTCCTTTTGGCCGTTACAGACATTCCAGATCAGGTGATCCGCGTGTTCAAAGCCGACCAGCAGAGCTGCTATATCATCATTAGTAAAGACACCACAGCCAAAGATGTCGTCTCGCATGTTGTCAGCGAGTTTGGCCTCATTGCTGCTTCGGAGACCTACTCGCTGTGTGAGGTCTCTGTTAGTCCTGAAGGGGTCATCAAACAGCGCCGGCTGCCGGACCAGCTCTCAAAACTAGCTGACCGCATCCAACTCAACGGCAGGTAAGAGCAGAACCAGAACTACTTAAGGGCTGGTCACACTACACATTTCATTCCATTGACTTCCATTCATGCTGATGCAGGAAAGCATAAGCTCATGTTTTGCTACATTTCAGAGTTCAGACCACAGCCTATAGCATCAGTTGCTAGTAGACTAGCTGGCCTACGTTACACTCACCCCCTAAACCTCACTCCCATCCGGGCACCACTCCAAGCCGGATTTTGAGCGGGCGTTCCTGGCATGGGAGGTGGGCATGTTAACAAGAACATATAGTGTCAGTCGCAAGTGTGCCTCTTGAGACCAGGGGAGTGAGGTTTACTCACACAGCTTTGACTAGCTGGCCTCCGCTAAACTCACCCCCCTAAATCTCACTCCCATCCGGGTCACGGCACCACTGTAACCACTTCCGGTTATACTAGCACTGCTCCGAGTGGGATTCAAACCTCTTGAGGCCAGGTGCTCAGATTAGCTGGCCTCTGTTACACTTATCTCCCTAAACTTCACTCTCATCCGGGTCACGGCACCACTGTAACCACTTCCGGTTATACTAGCACTGCTCCGAGTGGGATTCAAACCTTTTGAGGCCAGGTGCTCAGATTAGCTGGCCTCTGTTACACTCATCTCCCTAAACTTCACTCTCATCTGGGTCACAGCACCACAGTAACTCCTTCCGCTTCTACTCACACCGCTCCAAGCAGAATTCAAACCTCTTAAAGCCAGGGGAGTGAGGTTTACTAACACGGCTCTTACTAGCTGGCCTCCGTCACACTCACCCCCCTAAACCTCACTCCCATCCGGGTCACAACACCACTACAACCCCTTCTGGTTCTACTCGCATCGGTCTGAGCGGGATTCGAACCAGCGTTTCTGGTATGGGAGGCGGATGCTAACAAGGACCACATCCTATAGTATCAGCTGCTAGTGCGCCTCATGAGACCAGGGGAGCGAGGTTTACTCACCAAGCTCTGACTAGCTGGCCTCCATTACACTCACCCCCCTAAACCTCACTCCCATCCGGGTCACGGCACCACTGCAACTCTTTCCGGTTATACTCACACCGCTTCAAGCGGGATTTGAACCAGCATTTCTGGCATGGGAGGCGGAAAAGGAACTTACTAATTAACTATGACATCATTTTTTTTTTACATAAATCTTACCTGCTTCATGTATGCATTATATGCAAGTTTATTAGTTTATGTTGTGTAATACAAATGCATAGAAATTTTATATGTAATTCAAATACATCAAGGCCTAAACACTCCATTGAGAGTGACACCAGACTGAGCCTGATTACACTGTCTACAGAGCTAATAGATCCCAGAGGGACACAATGATCTACGCTGTTCGATAAAGCTTCACTGGACGCGACCGAAGCTGACAGCCACAAAGATACGCTATACAGTAATCCTGTCATTCGTGTGTTTGCTCAGGTACTACCTGAAGAACAACATGGAGACCGAGACGCTCTGCTCTGATGAAGACGCTCAGGAGCTCTTGAGGGAGAGTCAGATCAGCCTCCTGCAGCTCAGCACCGTGGAGGTGGCCGCACAGCTCTCCATGAGAGACTTCGGCCTGTTCCGGAACATCGAGTCCACCGAATACGTGGACGACCTGTACAAGTTGGACCCGGGTGGTGGCGGCGGTGGTGGTGGCGGCCATCTGAAGCAGTTTGAAGAGATCATCAACCAGGAGACTTTCTGGGTGGCCACTGAGATCCTCCGCGAACCCAACGCGCTCAAGCGCATGAAGACCGTCAAGCACTTCATCAAGATCGCCCTGCACTGCCGCGAGTGCAAGAACTTCAACTCCATGTTCGCCATCATCAGGTAAGTCGGCCTTTTTAAAAAAAAATTGTTTTTATTTTATTTTAGTGATGCTGCCCTGATAAAGTTGCAACAGATATTTCTAAATTATCCACAAGAAGTTGACATGCTCTTGGTTCCTCAGTGTTTTATGGTGGTAATGCAGCTTCATCAGAACATAAAATGCAGATTCCCTCTTATTTATTATTATTATTTAATTGTTAAAGCTCTTGCCGATTCTGCACGAGGTGTTTGAACTTATAAGCAGGGCCGTATGTGGAGACGCAGGTGTTCAGGATGTCATGCATTGTGTTTTTTGTGGTCTTCAGTGGTCTTAATCTGGCTTCAGTAGCTCGATTGAGGAGCACGTGGGAGAAATTACCCAGTAAGTATGAGAAACTGTTCCGCGACCTTCAGGACATCTTCGACCCGTCACGCAACATGGCCAAATACCGCAACATACTGAGCAGCCAGAGCGTACAGCCTCCCATCATCCCACTGTTTCCTGTGGTCAAGAAAGACCTCACCTTCCTGCACGAAGGTCAGTAGGTCAAAGTTTACGCACGTGCCTGTAAAGGTTAGTCAGCAGGGGGTTTTACGTGTCAGGTCCTTAAACTGTCCATCATCTCTTATCTTGCTCAGGTAACGATTCGAGTGTTGACGGCCTGGTGAATTTCGAAAAGTTGAGGATGATCGCCAAGGAGATCCGAAACGTCGTGCGCATGACGTCAGCCAACATGGACCCGGCGCTCATGTTCAGACAAAGGTGAAGACTTGCACACAGACACACAGAGTGAAAGGAAAGCAAAAGGAAAGTCCACTGGAAATCAAAATTGATTCCTGCACTTATTGTGAATGACTCATTGTGAAAAGTTATTGTGAAAAGAAAACAGTGTTTGTCTTCATGTCACATAGGCCATGTGAGCGGGAAAGTCCGGTAGTTTTATGCAGCAATGTAATGCTCACTTATCACAGTCCAGTCAGATGAGATCAGGTCTCGCCCTACTGCTCATGTTTTTATTTAAACGTCAAATTCATTTAATCAGTCACTCGCACACAGGCTATGTTCACACTGTCAGTTTTTGGGATTGACAACCGCATTTACTTACAGGTCTCGAAAAGTCCCATTCAAACAGCAACTTACAGTAGCATCTCGAATACTGTCTGTATGAACGGCAACGTTTTCTCACGTTAGGTCTTTGGTGATGGTGTTTTCTGTCTTTCTGAGTGTTTCTGTCTTTCTCTTTACCTGTCTTCTGCCTCTCATGGGCTTTGCTTACAGGAAGAAGAGGTGGAAGAGTTTAGGGTAAGTGTGCTGTCCTGCATGTCCTGAATGTGTCATGACCGTTAACCTGGACACACCAACTCCTGCAACTCTTACTTCCTTTCCTCTCATCCTCTAAACCACTGATCTTCATGTAACAGATCATGCTCGTCTGTTTTGATCCATTTATTCTCTTTTTGCATTAATGGAGCTGAATACGTTGCATGGCCGCATTATGCTGCTGTAGTCATCGTTTGCTCAGACTGGCAAATAAACGGGTTTTATGTTTAACGTTTCATATTCACAAATAAATGAAAGGACTTTCACAAATAGAAATTTCAGAAATACTTCCAAAAATGTTTCTGAAAGAAGTCACCTAGGCTGCATTTATTTGATCAAGCACACAGTAAACACAGTGAAATATTAATTCAAATTTAAAATATCTGTTTTCTATGTGAATATATAGTAAAATGTAATTTATTCCTGTGATCAAAGCTGAATTTTCAGCATCATTACTCATTACTCAAAACATTTTTGATTATTATCAGTGTGGAAACCATCACACATTTTATTTTTCAGGATTCTTTCATGGATATAAAATTCAAAAGAACAGCATTTAGTTGAAATAGACATTATATTAGACATCACTTTTGATCAATTTAATGTGTTCTTCCTGAATAAAAGTATTGATTTCTTAAAAAAAAAAAAAAAATCTTGGTAGTGTACGTATATAAGCAGCTTCTTCAAGAATAAAACAATTTCATAAACAATACAAAGGAATTGAAAAACAAGATTCACAAAAATTTGTTTTTATTAGGGATGCACGATATATCGGTATCGGCCGATATATGTTCATTTTTATTGTCATCATTATCGGCCCGATAAGAAATTTTGGCCGATATATTAAACCTGATAAATAATGTATTATTTCCTACAGCTGAGACACTTCAGATGCGCACTGTTCATCATAATGACTTTGAATTGCTTGAAATATGATTGAAATCACTTTAAAAAGGAAAATGTACAGCGCAAGTCTGTCATATAAGATGCATAATAATCATGTGTTTGTGACATGGCTTTTAATGGTGAGACTTTTGTTTTTGTAATCAGACTCTCAAAAATTATACAGAAATTTGGATTTAGATTTATCTGCCAATATATCGCTTATCGGCTTCCAAATATAATTATCGGTATCGGCCAAAATGTTCCTATCGGTGCATCTCTAGTTTTCATTTTTCATGCTTGCAAGACCAGAAGAAATGCTTGTACTGTATATCATTACAATGTGAAACCTTTACGTTTTTTTGGATTCCTGTTTGTGAATGTCTTCCCGAACATCAGCCCACAGGAATGACGTCAGTGAGGTTTTTTAGGCCGTGTCAGATGTTGTCTCACTCCTCATCCGCTCCTCTTCCTCAGGTCTCTGAGTCAGGGCAGCACTAACTCAAACTTGCTGGACGTCCAGGGCAATCACAAGAAGCGTGTGCGGCGCAGCTCTCTGCTCAACGCCAAGAAGCTGTACGAGGACGCCCAGATGGCCCGCAAGGTGAAGCAGTACCTGGCACACCTGGAGGTGGAGACGGACGAGGAGAAGTTCCAGATCATGTCACTGCAGTGCGAAGCGGCCTACAGCACACGTGCGTACACTGATCAGCACCGATCCTCACTGCAGGGTCAGATAAAACTAACTTCACCTGCTGCTCCAGCTTCAGATGTGCTGTCTGAGGAGCACGTGGAGTCACTGCCATCTAGCGGGCGGCCAGACAAGTGCTAGATTTTATATTTGTGGATTTACTTTATTTTCAGTCAGCATCATCTTCTATATTTCTACAGAATTTATTTGTCTCAGTTAATGTTAATTTCAGCATTTACTAATATATTATTAAAATCAAAAGTTGCATCTGTTAAAATTATTTAATGAATTTACTTATGGGTAACACTTCATAATAAGTAAACAATAATATCATTTAATATTAGTTTATAGTTAATTCATAGTTTATATATTGTAGTCTCTACATTGTTAATATATTAATAGGCTAAATACAAATAGTGAGTTTTTCATTTATTGCCAATGTACAGGTGCTGGTCATATAATTAGAATATCATCAAGAAGTTGATTAATTTCACTAATTCCATTCAAAAAGTGAAACTTATATATATTATTCATTCATTACACACAGACTGATATATTTAAAATGTTTATTTCATTTAATTTTG
Organism: Elopichthys bambusa; assembly: GCA_037101425.1. NCBI lineage: Eukaryota > Metazoa > Chordata > Actinopteri > Cypriniformes > Xenocyprididae > Elopichthys > Elopichthys bambusa. The sequence continues at coordinate 29,338,712 of CM074450.1, read as the reverse complement.
ATGATTGTAACTGACAACTAAGGAAAATCCCAAATTCAGTATCTCAGAAAATTAGAATTACAATATATAAACTATGAATTAACTATAAACAAATAGTTTGTTAATGATTTGTAAGTACTTTATTACTATATACTTATTATGAATATCACACGAAACATTTGCAAATAAAGCATCGTCCCATGCATTCAAGAGAACAATGTGTTTCCATCATAGATCCGCCACAAAATTGAGCGAAGTTTTTAATGTACTTTTTTCTTTTTTAATGCGATATACCAGAATTTGCATTAAAAATAGGTCATCTTCATTTATATAGTGCTTTTTAGAATACAGATTGTTTCAAAACAGCTTCACAGTGATAATAGGAAAATTAATGGACAGAGATTATTTTGGCTTTACGGCAGCTCTAGGAAAAAGTGATTATCGAGCTAAAGTGAGTTTTTGATTGAATAGGTGTATGAAAACATAGCTAATGATGATAAAGATCACACTTTACAAACAAAACATCTGACAAAAAGAAAAATGCCTGTCACTCAAAATCAGTTCCTGGTGTTGTGTGTTTGCAGTATCAAAAAACCTGAGCGAGCGGAGGTCCACTAAATCGGACATGTCCCCGGTGTCCATGCGCTCCGGTCTGTCTTCAGCCAAGTCTCAGAACCGCGTGTCTCAGGTGCTGCAGGTTCCTCCCGTCAGCCTTTACCCGCTGCGCAAGAAGAGCATCGCTAAAGACCTGGCCGCTTCCTTCAGTACGTAATCTTTCTGTCGCACAGTGTCTGACTGATGTGTACAGCATCATCATCATGATACAATTCCATAATAATTATTCATACCATTTTGACTTACGCTGTGAGTGTTGTTATAGTTAAACAGTCATACAGCTCCCTCTGCTGTCTGAGCTGTGTCAGTGTCATCTGACTGTCTGCTGTGCCCTTCAGGTCCCAACTCACCACAGACCCCAAAGAAAGCTGCTGGTGCGGCCGAGGACTCGAGTGTCAAGAGATCCGAAGACACATCCACCGTCTCGTCCCTGCACTCCAGTCCTACCGTCTCCCCACAGGGATCTCCTCGCAAAGGTGCGACCCCGACGAACCGCTGGACTGCCTGTGTTTCGGCTACTGTAAAAAAACAACCATAAATACATGCAATATATGTTTTAAAACTACAGAGCTTTCATCATAAAACTAAACAGAGATCCGTCGTTTTAAAGCGTTAATTTAATTAATTAGTTAAATTATTAGAAAAATAACGTGAATTTAACACAGTTAACGCACTTGTCATGCCTCAGACGTGTGATGAAGCCAATAGAATGCAGTTATAATGACCCTACAATTAAAGATATCAGGGCATCATGATATTTATATATACTGAATACATATTATATTCAAAAATGATATATCATATGATATAGTTGAGTATCACACGAGTGCAAAGTGATGATTTTATACAACAGTTCAATAAATAAGAAGTTATTATTGTGTTATATTTTAGACACAGTATTGTCTGCTTTTGATTAATCTTGCCAAAGAAAATATTACCTGTAAAGCCAGAGCAGAACCGTTGCGCTTCTCCGAGCAACACACAGCAGTGCTTCGATTCTGAATGAATCCGCGTTTGAGCGAATCAGTCGGGTAAACCAATGATTCAATGACTCATTCATAAAGAGAGCCATTAGGCTTGTTTGAATGCATTGGTGCTGCGCAGACCGATCGGCATATGACATCAAAGTACCGCGAGAGCGATTCAAAAGCAGTTGTTTGCTCTCCAGTCACTCTCGCGGTACTTTGATGTCATGCGCCGATCGGTCTGCGCAGCACCAATGCATCGCGAACAAGCCTATTTACTTCATTCCTGAATGAATCAGCTGTTTGAATGAATCGAATGGATAAACGAACTAATCATTTAGACATTTAGTTCACTTCAGAATTAAAATTTCCTGATAATTTACTCACGCTCATGTCATCCAAGATGTTCATGTCTTTCTTTCTTCAGTGAAAAAAAGAAATGAAGGTTTTTGAGGAAAACATTCCAGGATTGTTCTCCATATAGTGGACTTCACTGGGGTTCAACGGGTCCAAATGTCAGTTTCAGTGCAGCTTCACGATCCCAGACGAGGAATAAGAGTCTTATCTAGAGAAACCATCGGCCATTTTCTAAAAAATAAAATAAAAAATGCAAAATCTTGCTCTGCGATGCGCCACGTATTACGTAATCACGTTGGAAAGGTCATGCGTGACGTAGACGGAAATACCGCGGTAGGGCGAAAAAACTCATCAATCAATCCTTTAAAATGACTATTATTTCAGGCATTACAGGGTTAATGATATTCATTCATTGATTATGAAACATTCCCATCATTCTCTCACAGCAGGCGGAGCTCCCAGACAGAACTGTGGTCAGCTGAACCTGTCGGGTTCGTCCTCGTCTCTGGCCAGCGAGGTCGGCACCAGAGCGGCAGGCGGTCGCACATATGGCATAGGTGGGGCTTTCCTTCATAGACAGATCCTGAGGATGACCTGTCAGAGCGGCAGACAGGAAGAGAATAGACAGAGACAGGAAGAGCGCACAGCAGAGACCCCACGCAAGCGCTTCAGGTCCCCCTTCACACTCTTTAGAGACAGGAGCAGGTCCAGGGACAGAACAAGGTCATTGAGACAGGACGATCAGCAGACAGACAGCCTGAAGCCCGCAGCAAAGCGGCAGACAGACAGACACTGCAGGAGCAAAACTGTGTGATCACATGCCATTATGTGCTGTTCCTCAGTCTATGTCACCTGAGTTAAAACACTAGTTCAGCCAAAGATGAAGATCCTGTCGTCATTTATTCACCCTCACCGAGCCACATTCGCTGACATTTCAGTGATCAAAGTTGGCACAGGCACAACAGGATTAGGTTGAATGTGTGATTCAGTATTGGTTATTTTTCACACACGTCTGTGTTTCACAAGAGTTGAGTGAATAATGACAGGATCTTTTAAAGTGCTCTTAAGTGTGATTGTACATAAAGCAGATGTGTTCTGTTTATGCCGTCATATATGGTTCTTCTCTTTATGATAATGATAATGATGTGACTGTGAGTCATTCATCAGTTGTGTAATAAAGGCAGATGTTTTTGCATTGCGCTCTTGTTGGGTCAGTGTCGTGCTCAGCGATGTCCTGCGAGTGTGACGGCAGACGTGCTGATCTTCTGTCTGCTCTCTCCGATAGGTTACGCCCTCATGCCCGCCGGCAGGTCCGACCTGTCCGACTCCAGCGAGATCTCTTCCCGCTCCAGCATCGTCAGTAACTGCTCTGTGGACTCCATGCCCACCGTGCCCACCATCAGCTGCCCATCAGAGACGCCCGGAAACACTCCAGCGGACTGCAGTCAGCCCTGCACGAGGTAGCGTATCCAACAACACCTCAGCGAGCTTGATCAGAATCATTAATGCTAGATTCACGATAAGCAAACATTCTCAGAGTTCCCTTAAAAAGTCACTTTTAGGCCATAAACGTCTGAAATATCTTAAATAGTGCAACAGAAGTCTCAGAAGCTGAAAGTAGTGAAGCGTAGACATTTCAAAATAAGAGTCACAGTGTATTTCGGCATGTTTATAATTAAAAGTTCTGCATTATGCATAAAATCTCTTTTATTCTTGATATTTTGGTGTACAATAAACTGTGTCTGGCATTTAATTCAACGCCCTGTCACACGAAGAAAAGACTAACAACACTATTTTAAAAATATATATATATGTTTTTTATTATTTGAACTGTTAAGTAGTTTAAATAGTATTTTTTTTTACTGTAATTTTATGGTTTAGGATGTTACCATAAACATTGTTCTACACATTGACACACACACACACAATATGGTCTTAATTTTTATTTGTACAGGCCTTAAGAAGGTCTTTAAAAGGCTTAAATCATCAGCAAAATCCAGTATCGGTTGACCTCTAGGGTTAGGGTTCATATGTACTGATGTATTAGTACATAAATCAATTTTAGTACAGATGTATATATTAAATAAATGCATTTTAAACTTGCAGTTACCCTGAATGTGCTGCAGCCTGTTTAATTAATAAAACAATCTGAGATACATGATTTATTTTCATATTGTATGGATTTGTACCATGTGGACATACAGTGTTCATTTTATGTGTGCAGGTCATAAATTCGATTTTAAAAACTGCAGCACCCCTGTTGTTAAAACATTTGGTATCTCAGGCTAACCTTTAACTGGATTTATGAAATCATTTTTATTTGTCCTGTATTAAAACAGGTTCAGCGTTGAACTTCATGACGTGGCTTATTGGTTATAATTAATCTCAGCTTACTGTCTCTCTGTCACCGTTTACAGCAGTTGAATATTCCTCACAAGGTGACATTAGGGTGTGTTCACACTTGGCAGGTTTGGTTTGATTAAAATGAAGTCTGGTGCGATTGCTCTGTTAGTGTGGTTCATTTGAATAAGTGTGTCATCCTAACTCTGGTGCGGTTTGACTGAAACATGAACGTAACAGACCAAAGATATTTAAAACACAAGTGCTAAAGAGAGCTGTAATGTATGGTTTATAGTTCTTTAAGTCTCCAGTTAATGACTTTATTTTTTATAATGAGAGGCATCGTTCGTGGACTTATGTTTAGTCACTGTGCACTTTTCTTTCGTCCTAGTTCATCTTCATCTCGACAGTCCACGGTGAGGGAGTCCAGCTTCCCGTTGTCCACCAGCGGCGAGGAGCTGACGGTGCCCGAGCACACCTCTGTCTCTGAGATGGCCGACAGCGGCCGCGGGAGCTGGACCTCCTGCTCTAGTAACTCCCACGACAACCTGCAGACTCTTCCAGGCCAGCGAGCGCCGGACCTGCTCAACCATCGCCACACGCCCATGGGCGGCCCGATCGCCGAGGTGGAGATTGGCCCGGGTTTGCCGGAGGACAGTTGTTCCAGAGATGACCCTGAGCTCAGTCAGTCCAGACAGAGCTGGACGTCCTCCAGCTCACTGTCAGACACCTACGAGGGCAGCTGCGGCACCATCAAACGCAAGACCGCAGATCACACCGCCTCCGACGGGCAGCACAGCACAGATGCTGCGTACAAGATGATCACGTCCAGCACGGAGAAGGGACTCATAGGTGAGCTTCAGCTTCGGCTTCCACACGTGACACCAGCAGATTTCACCATCCTCTCATTGGATGATCAGTGTGCAGCTCTTTTGGCTTGCACTGCTGAGTGCTTGTGTCCTGATACCTCAAGGACACAAATATATATATATATATATATATATATATATCAGTAGAGCGATTTAGCCTAGATATCGTGCGCTTTCCACAAATAGGGCACAAACTGGTGTCTCATTACACTTTTACAACAATGAAGACATCAGTTGTGTAGAGTGAGTACTATGTGATGCGTTTAATCAAAGTCAAATGTTCTCTTCACAATACACATTGATTTAAAGCATTTTACACATTGACTTTGACACATGAGTGAGCAATCAAGGCAATTAAGAGATTTAAATGTCGGTCGGTTTTGTTTCCTAAAGAGATTTAAATATCGGTCGGTTTTGTTCCCTAAAGAGATTTAAATATCGGTCGGTTTTGTTTCCTAAAGAGATTTAAATATCGATCGGTTTTGTTCCATTAAGATATTTAAATATCGGTCGGTTTTGTTCCATTAAGAGATTTAAATGTCGGTCGGTTTTGTTTCCTAAAGACATTTAAATGTCGGCCAGTTTTGTTCCCTAAAGAGATTTAAATGTCGGTCGGTTTTGTTCCCTAAAGAGATTTAAATGTCGGTCGGTTTTGTTTCCTAAAGAGATTTAAATATCGGTCGGTTTTGTTCCATTAAGATATTTAAATATCGGTCGGTTTTGTTCCATTAAGATATTTAAATATCGGTCGGTTTTGTTCCCTAAAGAGATTTAAATATCGGTCGGTTTTGTTTCCTAAAGAGATTTAAATATCGGTCGGTTTTGTTCCATTAAGATATTTAAATATCGGTCGGTTTTGTTCCCTAAAGAGATTTAAATGTCGGTCGGTTTTGTTTCCTAAAGAGATTTAAATATCGGTCGGTTTTGTTCCATTAAGATATTTAAATATCGGTCGGTTTTGTTCCATTAAGATATTTAAATATCGGTCGGTTTTGTTCCATTAAGAGATTTAAATGTCGGTCGGTTTTGTTTCCTAAAGAGATTTAAATATCGGCCAGTTTTGTTCCCTAAAGAGATTTAAATGTTGGCCGGTTTTGTTCTGTAGAGAGATTTAAACGTGAGCAATCAATTATTATCTAATCTAGCTAGTTTTAAACACATCAAATGCAATTATATACATACTAAATCTGTTGCATTAATCTTCAGTTCATAGTAGAAGAACACAATTTATCAGTCACTTCTTTTAATGACTACAAACATAATATTCAGCCTCTTTTAAAAACAATAGAGCATTCTGCAAATTTGTGTCACCCAGGAAGTGACATCATGTCTATTAAACCTTTAAAATTACAATCATACCGGAATATTTAAACCAGTGGTCATGTAAACTGTGTTTTAAACAGTTTCACAAAATGATTTCAACAACACACTAGTGCTACTTCTGTGCTGCAAATAATAACGCAAGTATTGCAATAACAATTTATAGTCCGAATATACACTGATTTCAGCAATGAAAACGCGTAAATGACCTTTGAAACTCATGTTATTACACTGTTCTGCCAGTAGGTGGTGACCAGTGACTGTTAAAATGTATTTGATGTATCAGAATCATTAATTCAAGAGACGAAACATGTCTTCATTAGTTTCAAACAATTTTGTAATGAATTCATTTAAATTAATACATATTTTTTAATAGGCTAATTTATAACATTTTACACATTTCTAAATAGACTGATTTATAACATTAAATGAGTCGTTTTAATGTTTAATTTAATGTTTTGGTTCATGATATTGGCTAATATGACGGTTTTGGATAAATCGATTTGACCTGTGATGTGATGCAGTTATATAAGCTTATTAATACAGAAATCATCAATTTCTAAGATAGGCCTACATTTTGATGAATATTATTAAATATGATTAAATCGTAATGAAATTAAATATCCATCTTTGTCGAAGGAATTCCATGCGCAGTTCACTCTCAGCCAATAAGATTCCACGTAGCATTTTCATGAATCAGTCGTCACTTCTGATTGGTTACCTTTGACAGAGTTTAATTAATTTCTGCAAGAACACAGAGATTCGCGAGGGCGCAGGACGCAGTTTGAGCGCGCACACGCAATATCTGGCAGTTCATAAGAGAGCACTGTATATTTGAGAGCGCGCGTCCAGTTTTGTGCGAGAGCAAAGGAAATCCCCACGCGAGCGGAGAGTCACAATAATGTGTTCTCAACATCTGACAGTAAAATAACTCCATACATTCAGCCCTGTTAGCAAGAAGACACATGAGCATCATTATCAGTAATTATAAACTAGTTAGAGAATCAGCTCTGTGACACATTGTCGTTTCTACATTCTATTTATTTAATTTTCTTCTATCAGAGATAAATAGAACGTATTTTGCTGCAGAAGCACAAACATGACGAGTTCATGCTGTTTTGTGCCCTGTTTGTGTGAAGCGGCCGAGGGCTGATGGCGTTCACTGTGCAAATCTGCTTGTGTCGTGATCTGTGCATGCTGTGTCAGTTTCTTTGATTTACGTACCCCATTTCTTTAATTGATGTTTGCTTTGTGTCTGTGTGTGTGTTTGTGTGTTTTGTTTCTTTCTGTGCTCCTTCCCCTTCATCACGTCACTTCCTGCACCTCTTCACCTGCTTCCTGCCAGTGTACTGTGTAACGTCACCCTGCAAAGACGATAGGTTCAAAGCGCCGCCCCCGACTCCGCCGGGGTACCAGGGCCTGAGTCTGGGCGACGCGCATGTGCAGGACGGAGGAGCCTTGCGGCCGGCCCACATAAAGCCGCCCGAGTATAGCGTGGCCTTGCAGAGGTGCAAGCTGCGACACAGCCTGGCCGAGCCCAACCTGTCCCGACCGCCCAGTGTTACTCTCCATTCTCAGGCCGATAGCGAGGAGGGTACGTGGCCGATCCCTGCGGAGCTGAGAAACATGTCCGGCTCGCATTTCACCCCCAAATCTAAAGAAGCAAATGGTATTATACACAAAGAAAATAGCATTTCAAAGACTACTTCTGTATTACGGTAGTACGGTGTTGTGCCGAATTTAATCAAAGGTGATATTAAGGCAAGACACTATAGGCAGAAACATGCACTGGTCAATTTTGAGATTTTGTGCTGTTTGGCTTTTTATAAAGTTAAGTTTTAATACAATTATTTCAATTATAATACATATCTTTAAATATTGTGTTTTTCTTCACTTCAGCAGCTTTACATACACCAAACTTTACAGTGTTATTCCTATCTACATTCTGAAGGTTTGTTCATATCTTTCACCTGATTTGCAACATTTAATTCCTAAAAACGTGGTGAAAATGTTTGTTTTTCTCACTCTCTCTGTCTGTTGACAGTATTTTCTGATTTATAGAGTGATAAAAAGAGAAATCCAAAATCCTCTCCGTTACAAACTTTAATATGTCAACAAAATCAAAAAAAGAATTTTGAACCTGGCTTTATCCATTGTGCAGATTTCTGTTCTGGAATGTATGAAATTGAATGCATATTTAACGCTAAATCTTGTGCACCATTTACTATTTCGTTCCCTCGATTCGCTAAATCGTGTGGACGATTTACTTTTTTGTTTCCTTGATTCGCTAAATCGTGAGGACGATTTACTGTTTCGTTTCCTCGATTTGCTAAATTGTGCGCAAGATTTACTATATAATTTCCTCGATTCGCTAAATCGTGTGGACGATTTACTATTTTATTTCCTCGATTCGTTAAATCTTGTGGACGATTTACTATTTCGTTTCCTCGATTTGCTAAATCTTGTGGACGATTTACTATTTCGTTTCCTCGATTCGCTAAATCGTGTGGACGATTTACTATTTTATTTCCTCGATTCGCTGAATCGTGTGGAAGATTTACTATTTCATTTCCTCTAATCACTAAATCGTGTGGACGATTTACTATTTCATTTCCTCGATTCGCTAAATCGTGTGGACGATTTACTATTTCATTTCCTCGATTCGCTAAATCGTGTGGACGATTTACTATTTTATTTCCTCGATTCGTTAAATCTTGTGGACGATTTACTATTTCGTTTCCTCGATTTGCTAAATCGTGTGGATGATTTACTATTTCGTTTCCTCGATTCGCTAAATCGTGTGGACGATTTACTATTTTATTTCCTCGATTCGCTGAATCGTGTGGAAGATTTACTATTTCATTTCCTCTAATCACTAAATCGTGTGGACGATTTACTATTTCATTTCCTCGATTCGCTAAATCGTGTGGACGATTTACTATTTCATTTCCTCGATTCGCTAAATCGTGTGGACGATTTACTATTTCGTTTCCTCGATTTGCTAAATCTTGTGGACGATTTACTATTTCATTTCCTCAATTCGCTAAATCTTGTGGACGATTTACTATTTCATTTCCTCAATTCGCTAAATCGTGTGGACGATTTACTATTTCATTTCCTCTAATCACTAAATCGTGTGGATGATTTACTATTTCATTTCCTCGATTCGCTAAATCGTGTGGACGATTTACTATTTCGTTTCCTCGATTCGCTAAATCGTGTGGACGATTTACTATTTCGTTTCCTCAATTCGCTAAATCTTGTGGACGATTTACTATTTCATTTCCTCAATTCGCTAAATCTTGTGGACGATTTACTATTTCATTTCCTCAATTCGCTAAATCTTGTGGACGATTTACTATTTCATTTCCTCAATTCGCTAAATCGTGTGGACGATTTACTATTTCATTTCCTCTAATCACTAAATCGTGTGGATGATTTACTATTTCATTTCCTCGATTCGCTAAATCGTGTGGACGATTTACTATTTCGTTTCCTCGATTCGCTAAATCGTGTGGACGATTTACTATTTCATTTCCTCTAATCACTAAATCGTGTGGATGATTTACTATTTCGTTTCCTCGATTCGCTAAATCGTGTGGACGATTTACTATTTCGTTTCCTCGATTCGCTAAATCGTGTGGACGATTTACTATTTCGTTTCCTCGATTCGCTAAATCGTGTGGACGATTTACTATTTCGTTTTCTCGATTTGCTAAATCGTGTGGACGATTTACTATTTCGTTTCCTCGATTCGTTAAATCTTGTGGATGATTTACTATTTCGTTTCCTCGATTCGCTAAATCGTGTGGACGATTTACTATTTCGTTTCCTCGATTCGCTAAATCGTGTGGACGATTTACTATTTCGTTTCCTCGATTTGCTAAATTGTGCGCAAGATTTACTATATAATTTCCTCGATTCGCTAAATCATGTGGACGATTTACTCATTTTTCATTCAGTGGCTGTAAAACGATTACTATTGTCAACTCTTTACAAACCAAAGGCAAACTAATGGCAGGGATTGTTAGCGAATTGCCGGTCGGCGTACCAAATAGGCTTTATTTTATGCAAAATATCATTTACATTGGGGTGAAATGTGACCTGGTCATGTTTTAGTGACATTGGGTGCAACAAGCGTTTGAGGTTTGGGATGTAACGTTGCTGTCAGTGTGTGTTGATGCTTTGCTGTGTGTTCAGTGCAGACCAGCAGTGATGCTTTGAACCCACTGACCGTCTTCATGTGTGTCTTTCAGATGAGCAGGTTTCTGCCGTGTGACCGAGCGTCAGCCGATGCTCCTGGTTAATGCCAGAGATGGTACAGGTTTGCACCAGTTAAACACATCTTTGAGGTAATTTAGCTACAAAACCCATCCATCCTTGATCAAGATTGTCCACCAAACGCTGCCCCCGTCTCTCCAACGCCTCTTTCAGTTGACGTCTCATGTTTCACCCTCCTGCCATGCAGAGACACACTGTTCACCATCCAGTTGGTTCCTCTTGGAGAAAACAGACTTTTGTCTCATAGTGCTTGAGCATCACACCATGTGCATGCAGCACCTTCTTACATCCAACATGGTTCAGAGACATGTTTATGGTACTTTAATGGTGCACACCTTCCTCAATGTTTGAACAAGCTCTGTCCACCGTGAGATCAGGACGGTTCTCACCCTTACGCATGATTTCAGCATCTGACACGTTTACACACGTTCTCGGTTTACAGTGTTTCTTCTCGCTGAAATGCGCATCGTGCTGCCTAGTTTTTTACGCAATAATAACGGTGTGGATGCCGCACTGACGACGTTGTCCGATTTGTACAGTCTAAGCTATTGGATTTGCTACTCCTGTCGTTGTACATAGTGAGCGAGATCAATACTGCTTGTCAAGGGAAAATATATTTATATGCTAGATGTGCATTTTCATTCCTTATTCGTTCATGCTCTTTGGACAGAACATTTTGTATAGAATGCAAATGTTTTCATAGTCGTTGCTCTCTGTAAGCAGATGAATACATTTGTATATGAACTAAACCTTAGATGTATAGGGTTGAAATTAAACAAAATAATGTATTATATTAAGGGATAAAAACTGGAGTATTACATTTGTATCATTTACATTAACTGTCTGGACCCAGATGCTTTTCTTCTTCTTATTTTATTTTTCGTATGTTGTTTTGCTATGAACAGCATTGATTGTATTAATGATAAAAGCATAAAGGGTTTTTTAATGTATGTTTTGTTGTAAATGAATGTTACTGATCATGTACAGCTGAGAAGAGAGTGCGCTATATAAACTGTATTTTCACTATTTTGTTGAAATAAATCTGGGGTTGTGACCGCTCCTGTTACCGGGCAGAAATTATTTGTTTCTCAAAACTCTTATTAGGAATGTTATGGGTTCATTGTAGGAGTTATTGCATGTCTCGATTTCCACTGCAGGATTTTTCTGTCTCTGTAAGGATCTTCCAGAGATGACATTATGTTGGCAAAAAAAGGTAAATGTCTTTTTATACTTTTTGTTCCTCATTTATAAATGTCCTGAAACGCGAGAAGGAATTTCTATATTTCATCAGTATTTGGTGTGCGTCTAGTTTTTTCCCCAGAAAAAAGCTCTTGTCCGTAAACCCCTTTGTTAAGTTCGCTAATCAGGAATGTGACAAATAGGCATCCTTGATGTCCTTCACATCCTAAATCAGCTTATGTTTAAAAATGGTTATTTAGTCGGGTCATACTAGGCTCAAATAAACTATTTGTGAGATATTTCACAATAGAGTTATAGTAAGTTAACCCTTCCTTGAGTCCTTAATGTCACTATTCTGATTTTAAAATAAGATCTTTAAATTTGCTCTTTTGCAGTACACACACACACACACCATCTATCCAACTTATTTTCTGTGATTGTGCGAGACATCTGATTCATTAGCCGCTATAGCTAAATAACTAGAAGAATAACAAAGTACTACAAACCAGTGTGTTTATGATTATGATCATGAAATTAAAAGCTTGCAATATCAAGCAACATAACGGACTGTTATTGTACAGATAAAATAACTGGAAGCGAATGACTCCAGAAGCCAGACACATTCAAGTTACATTAAAAATAAGGTTAGTAATAACAACACAAACTAAAGCACTTCTGAGCGTAAGTATACCTAAACATGTCATACCTAAAGTCAATAAAAGATGATTTTGTTTGATTCATTGTCTGAAGTACGGTCTTTTGAACGCAGAGATGGCTTTATAGTAGAAACTGAAGTTGTGATTCTGCATCACTGGCATTGTTTGATACTGTAAAGCTACTTGCTTTAAAGCAATGTATTCTCACTCTCAATAGCTTCAAGCTCAGACCCCAAGACGCTGATGGATGCGGGCCGCGGCGTCGCAGAACCAGCATGACGGGGTGAGCTATCTCCCTACTTTACACGAAAAGTAGGTGGCACAGAATTCATTCAGGAGTTACACACTCATGAGTGTCAGTAATGGCTGTAGGAAGCTGCATTCAATCAGATCATCTGAGCTCAGGATGGTTCAGATTCGCCCATACGAACGCTACATCTATAATGAACATCCATCGGTTCTCAGTTCTCCAGCAACAGCAGGCCAAGTCCCAACATAAAATCAAGCAATGACTTGTTTAATGATTCTCTATCATCGATGTGTGATGAGCTCAGGACAAGAGACGTGTCGGCGTCTGAATATTCAGCAGCACGTTCAAAGCCCTGCCAAGTTGACAGAGAATATTTTAAGTCGTTAAATGGGCGTTTTTTCCTTCCTCCAGGCCTCCATAGCTGAGACTTCTGGAAATTATTCTAAACTGCTTTTCACAATATGCATTATAGATCACAAGAGCAGCTCTCGGAGTCCAGACAGAAGAGTATTAAAGGATGATAAAAGGGAAAGAAGCACTTCCCATTAATTGTGCTTTATGTTCAGATTTTATACATCTACTTAAGATTTCTAAGCCTCCCGGCACAAAGTGTGTTTTAATTTTTTTGTGTGTCACAAAAAGTGATTGTTTAGTCAACGTTTGTCGAGAAAGCGACTGGTTCTTGTGATCAAGAGTCCTTCATTTCAGTTCTGCTCCTGAACGGACACCGTCCGACCCTTAATCACACCTGAACCAGCTAATCAAGGTCTTCGGGATCGCTTGAAAGAAGAACTGGAGAACCTGGTTTTTGAAGGCTGCTCCCTCCGGAGGTCGCATTTGTCTGAGGCACGTAGCATGTCATGAACCGAGTAAAAGAAACTGAAAAACATGGACCGCCAAACGCATCCAAAGATTCAAAGTGTTCTCAGAAACGATTTACGTTTCATGGTAGAAATGTGCCATTTCTGTTCTGCAGCAGAGTTATGTTTTGGATTAGACTGCTTCAACAATTAATGCATTTTACAAAGTTGATATTCCTCCCAGTATTATTAATAATAATAATTAATAGCTCCCGGTTTTGCTCGTAAACCAGGATTCTGCTCTTCTGGTCCTGAAGAGACACTTTTCCAGCAGAATTTATTTGTGCTTCAACACATCTGGCTGTATTGTTCAAGGTAAGCCAAAGACCTTGATTCGTTTGACCACATTTCGTTAGAGTTTAATTAAAGGGATGAGGAACAATTTGAGAAAGAACAACTGCAAAGCTCAGCAGACAAATCCTAAATTTCCACAGAGAAACACTAGGTGTCAGTGTCCATTCACTCCTGACAGCGACTCTCGTCTGAGAGCTGATGTACTGAGCATGAGCAGCTGCCTCTGAAAACCAAACACACCATTTGTGCATGATAAACCTAATGCAAACAAAATAAACAGGCTTATTTAAAATGTAAGTTAATCTCAATTAATTATGTGAAACATCTATATAACGGAGAAACATGCTGAAGAACACTGACATTCTGCTGTGAGTGTGTGTGTTCAAGTGTGTACACTTTTTAAAAGAGAAGACGGGTAGATTTAATGCACAAAATTTCATCATTTACTCAACTATTTTCAGTCACTGTATTCATAGAGCACATTAAAAAAAAAAAGTTTGTATAGCAAAGTGCTGCACAGTGTCAATTACAGCAATAAAAGACGAGAGAAAGACGTCGTTTTTCACCCGAAAACACATTCTCCCAGGACCTGTGAATATTAGCAAGCCCTATTTAATTATATCACTGTGAGAAAGACTTCTTCAAAAAGTCTGAATGATGAAATCTGGAACAGTTTGAAATCCACAGACTAAAATCAAACTAACACAGACGCTTGAAGCAGGGACGCAGAAGCGTGACCTCTTTGTCTGTGATTGTGTTTAGTGTGTCGTTGAGACGGAGCTGAAAGAGCAGAGCAGATAGTCTGTAAGAAACAAGCTCTCAGGCACACTATTATGAGGCATTTAATACTGACAGTGATTCATTTCTTGAGGTTTACCATCAATACACTGTAAAAGAGCCTCATCTAGCTGACAGATTTATGATGTCAGTCTCTTGGCCTCTTAATTTACACCACAAGAAAAAGGCTTCCACTACAGGGAACCCTGTCGTTTTGTACATATTAAAGGTTAAAATTAACAGCAGAGTCCAAATTCAGTTGCTATACTTATTTCTTTTAGATATAATGATCAAAAATTGAATTCAAATTTGCCTTGATCTTTTGACATACGAGGTCTTTGTATCATAAAAACATCCTGCAAGTTTCATAGATTAAAATGTCCTGCTCATTATAAACAGAACATTTACTTAATCAAGCTCCAAAAAAAGATTTGTTTTGATACCGCAGGATCTGTGACGTCACACAGGCAAATATATTTGCATATGCCCGCCTCCACAGCAAGACATTGACTAATACTCTAATGACAGTAGTGGACAAAAGTGACATCCAGCCTATGAAAAATAGGCACCTTCACCCTTTATTATTAAATATTATTGCAATGTGTTAAAAGATTTTGTCAGAATATAGCGTAGCTGTGCTTAGAGTCAACTGTTTTATGATAATAACACAATGAAACAAGCCAAACACAAATGCAAAAACAAGAGATCCAATGAAATATTAATAACTGATTATGTGTGCTTTTTAAAGGATTAATTCACTTTCTTCTTTGTGATGAACACAATCTGAGCTATATTAATAAATATCCTGACGCATATATGTCATACATGTCAAATAACTTATAAGTAAAAATAAATTATGCTTGATCCGACTCGAGACTCATGATCCGCTCTTGCTCACGACATGAAATATACTGTATCAAAGAAAACGTAGATTCATATTTAAGTTTAAAAAGGCCTATGTTATGGTTTTAATTAATCTATTTGATTATGAAAAGTGAACAGCATGAGTAAAAGAACACATCATATCGGGAGGAGGATGATTTTGATTAAGTTTTGTGTCTTATAGAAAGCCTTTCTTTAAAGTATCTTAATTTTAATCAGTGTTTCATCAACCAGTTGCCTGGATTTAATAAATAAGAAGCAAATATAATCATGACATGGAGGCGCGGGCGCGATCACTTGCACGTGAACTGGAGCGCGTCTTATAGGCTAAATCACCTTTATTTATATAGCGCTTTTTACAATGTAGATTGTGTCAAAGCAGCTTTACGTTGATAACTGGTACATCATTTTGGCTGCACAGCAGCTCTTAAAGAATAGTGTCAATGCAGGCAGATCAAAGCACTGTTGAATATCAAATATCAATTGTCAAGTGTCCCCAACTAAGCAAGCCAAAGGCGACAGCGGCAAGGAACCCAAACTCCAACAGGTGACATCAGGTGGCAAACAGGTGTTAAAATGGAGGAAAAAAAACCTTGGGAGAAACCAGGCTTAGTCGGGGGGCCAGTTCTCCTCTGGCAAATGAACCGAAACTCAGCGTACAGGCTGCTTGCCTCATAGACATGAGTATATATATCTATAGAAAGCTTGAAATGTCTACTTTTAAACGAAATAATTTAAAACGAAAAGAAGTAGGCCACTCTCCGATTATGTAGTCCGAATGAAATGCGTATTCTCTCTCTGATGATGAGAGTCAGGGATGTCAACTTCATCTTCTCAGCCGACACTGATTCAGAAAACATTACTTTATTAATAAACAATTAAAATGTCTCCTTACTGTTTTTGTCACATTCATAATCATTACTTTTGCCGGTTCTTTATGGCAAGCTTTATGCGTGCGCTTGAGTCCTATATTATGTAAACGTTTATTCTCTACAGTATATAAGAAATTAAATTAATATAAATGTGATTAGTCAATTAATGGCTTAAATGAACAACAACTAGTCGACTAGAAAAAACTCATTTCACATATTTTCGATCCAGCATGTCACAAAGGGTATTCTGGTTTGAGCTCGCGCTCTGCTCGCGTACTCTGACACACACACACACACACACTCGTTACTGAAAAAAGTAATGCCGTTTATTTATAACGCCGACAAGTATGAGCTTAAGAAAGTGTCTCAATCCACATCCATCCATCATAAACGTACTCCACACGGCTCCGGGGGGTTAATAAAGGCCTTCTGAAGAGAAGCGTTTGTGTAAAAAAAAAAAAAATCCATATTTAAGAAATTATGAAGTAAAATATCTAGCTTCTGCCAGACCGCCTTCCATATTCAACGTACAAAGAAAGTGCCAAAGACAAGGCCAGTTACACTTTATCCGTACGTTGAATACGGAAGGCGTAGAATGTAGCATAAGCGTTTTGAACTTCAAGAGTTTTTCACTTTCTTCGTACGTTGAATACGGAAGGCAGTCTGGCGGAAGCTAGATATTTTACTTCAAAACTTGTTAAATATGGATTTTTTTTTTTTTTTTTTTTTTTTTACACAAACGCATCACTTCACTTTAGAAGGCCTTTATTAACCCGCCGGATCCGTGTGGAGTTTACTTATGACCTCTGTTCACTGCCATTATAAAGCTCGGATGCGTCAGGATATTTATTAATACATCTCAGATTGTGTTCATCAGAAAGAAGAAAGTCACACACACCTAGGATGGCTCGAGGGTGAGTAAAGCTTAAGCTAATTTTCATTTGAAAGTGAACTAATTGATATCGGTTCATCAAAATGAAGATCAATTAAAATCGATTAATCGATATTGTCAACACATCCTAGAGCAAATGTGCTTGTCTGATGAAACACTGAATCGTGTTTATATGTAGACTGGAAACTGAGAGCACAATTACAGCTCAGTCTCATGCTGTTTACTCAGTAGATCCCTCTTCTCCGGCTGCTCATCTCCCTGTCTTTCCCTTTTCTATTACAGGACACGCAGGGAAAATAGATTTGAATGTGATGACTTTGAGAACACATGGAACCGGAGGACTGACACCGGTGACCTTCTGCGGTGGTGTGTTTGATGACTGCGGTCATGAAGACGGCGTGACACGAATGACACACACAGTAATCCATACATATACTTAAAAAAGACCTGACGGTGTCTGGCTCAGGTTAATGTAAGACAGGAAACACGGGATCTGAGCCTGCTTCACAATACCAGACATCCCTGGACTAAAATCGTTCAACAGTACTGTGTTCTCGAATTCCAACTATGTTTGAATATTATTCTGGTTTGTCAGCATGCTTTGACTTCACAATATACTTGACTAAATAGGAATGCTTTAATTCATCACTAAAATATATCATTTTAGACATTTATAATCTAGGCAGACGGGCGATTCTACAGCTGAGGAACTCTGTAAGAAAATCCACCTCCTTCAGCAGATGTTCTTACAGTCATCAGAAATTTAACTTGGCTGTTATACAACATGCAGAGCAACCGTTAAACGTAATGAGTCCCAAAAGATGACAGCTTACTGTCATTGATTCCCACCATGTTTAGCAGTTGGCAACAGTGGTGTTCTTTGGCTTTCTCCAAACTGATTCGCAGGCAGATCTGGTAGGAAATAAAAACCCTCCCTTCATTCACTCGAGGGTCTAGGTTACACCACCATGTAAGGCAGTTGCAGCCACAAGTTAATTATACAGCCCTTGCTATTAACCCTCTGTTAAGCTCATCGTTTTATTAAATTACATTGGCGACTGGGTCACAGTGTTTTGTGGTAATATTATTTGCTTTTTTTGACATTTAGTAAGTACACACCAATTATTTGTGCATCTCCACAAGCTTATCAATGCTTACTGAACTGACGAGACAAAAAAGTATTACGTAGTAAATAAAAAAGTGAGACACATGCAAGGAGACAATAGAATATTTTGGGCATAAGCTCTGTTCGTTTCAGCTAGCACAGTTTTTAGCAGTGCCTTGTGCTGAACATTTTAAATATAATTGTGAGCCTGTGGGATTTACTGGAGCATCTCAATAATGCTGCAAGAACAAAATCAGTTAAATAACATCATATCTAAAATGCAGTCTTGTTTTTGAGTAACTGTAAATGGAGAGTACCACCAGTAAAACCTCATGAGCAAAATATGGCCTATTAAATGTGATCTGTTTTGACTGTGCAAAACAGTTCTCCATATGACATTAACGCTTCTTCTGATTCACCTGTCACCAGAGCTGTGTGAGTATACCTCACTTCCCTGGCCTCAAAACGTGCACTATAGCGACTGTCGTTATTGGCTGCGGCCCTTGTTAGCACGCCTGCCTCCCATGCTGGAAACGCCTGTTTGAATCCTGCTTGGAGCAGTGTGAGTAGGACCAGTTACGTTGGTGCCGTGACCCGGATGGGAGTGAGGTTTGGGGGGTGAGTCTCACAGAGGCCAGGTAGTCAGATCTGTGTGAGTAAACTTTACTCCCCTGGCCTAAAGAGGTGTGCTAGCGACTGCAGTATAGGCTGCAGTCTTTAATGTCCTTGTTAGCACGCCCACTTCCTATGCCGGAAACGCCTGTTTGAATCCTGTTTGGAGCAGTGTGAGTAGGACCAGTTACATTGGTACAGTGACCTGGATGGGAGTGAGGTTTAGGGGGGTAAGTGTAACGGAGGCCAGCTAGTCAGAGCTGTGTGAGTATACCTCACTCCCCTGGCCTCAAAACGTGCACTATAGCGACTGATGTTATAGGCTGCTGTCCTTATTAGAGTGCCCGCCTCCAATGCCAGAAACACTGGTTAGAGTAGAATTGGAGGGTGTTACAGTGGTGTCGTGATCCGGATGGGAGTGAGGTTTAGGGGGGGTGAGTGTGACTTAGGCCAGCTAGTAAGAGCTGTGTGTGTGAACCTCACTCCCCTAGCCTCAAGAGGCGCACTAGCAACTGACGCTAGAGACTGCGGTCTTCAGTGTCCTTATTAGCACACACGCCTCCCATGCCAGAAACACCGGTTCGATTCCTGCTCGGAGCAGTGTGAGTAGGTCCAGTTACGTTGGTACAGTGACCTGGATGGGAGTGAGGTTTAAGGAGCTTATCGGAGACCAGCTAGTAAGAGCTGTGTGAGTAAACCTCTCTCCCTTGGCTTCTGACATTATAGGCTGTGATCCTTTTTAGCGCCTCCAATGCCGGAAACATCTGTTCGAATCTCATTTGGAGTGGTGTGAGTAGAACCGGAAGTGGTTACAGTGGTGCCGTGACCCAGATGGGAGTGAGGTTTGGGGGGGGGGGGGGGGGGGTGTAACGGAGGCCAGCTAGTCAGAGCTGTGTGAGTAAACCTCACTCCCCTGGCCTCAAGAGGTGCACTCTAGCAACTTACGTTAAAGGCTGCGGCCCTTATTAGCGAGCCCGCCTCCCATGCCAGAAACGCTGGTTTGAATTGAAATGAAATGGTAGTACCCTTAAAAGACAAAAGTCATGCAACTGGAAAATAAACCACATGGTTGGACATTACAGGCCTCATTTATAAAATGTTGTGTAGAAACCATCCTACATTTGATCTTACGATCATTTCTCAAAGCGTACACACGTTTTATCAATGAGGCCCTACGTTTCTCACTTAGTAGTCAATATTGTGCTTTTGCCTAGTGATGCAATAATGTGTAACTCTGCTCTATCAAGGACCTGAATGTTAATTAGCTTTTATAGTCCACTATGATGATCTTTTGTCTTTTTCTAATTGGACAAACCACGAGACTAACGCGAGACAGAACAGGTTTCTATGCGCACGGCTGTATGCTCCACTTATCTGTTATTTCACAGATTATTTCCATTAGCGACTGTTATCTGCTGTCTCTCATTTGAGGTTTAACTGGAGGAAAACATATTCACCTAAGTAAAATATCAACATCCCCCGGAAGCACTCGTGGACCTGTCCTTGTGATTTACAACTCATCTTAATTGCCGATGAAATTCACAGAGAGACGGTGCTCACACGTGGAATGGCTTTGTTATCTTGTCAATCCTAATGGTCACAAATGTAAATTGGCTCCTCACAGCTCGCTGTCCATAAGCACTCGTCTTTTCGTAACTATGCCTCAGCAGGTGTTATAAATAAAGCAGTTTGAAGAGGATCCCAGTGGGAAATGATTGATAGGTTGGCTAACGGACATTAGTGCTGTATTTTTTGCCGCCTCTCCCCTGTGTAAATGTACCTCCCTTAATTTAAACCACACGGCCCATTTTAAAATGAGTCATTCTGGTAAAGTGGAGTATTTTAACTTATGATGCAAAATGAATGGTGTTGAGGAAGCTACATTTCAAGCTGCTTAAAAATGTAAATGCAGCTTGCTTCGCGAGTATAAGTGTTTCAAATGAACACTCGACAGTTCCAATCATTCACTCCCAAAAGGGAAGACAAAAATTCCTGGACTAGATAATCAATTATATTTCCAGTGATTGAGGCTCACCTGCCATGCATGTCCTAATGACTGGACATTTCCTGCCGCTGATCAATGGCCCCCCTCATGATGACCTGTCAGTAACCTCTCTGGCCATACATCATTACTGGAGGCAGAGCATTGTGTCTGTGATGGATGAAGCTCGGGTGAGGTGGGTTGCTGGGGGGGGGGTTGAGTTAAACTGATCGTCCTCATGCGCTTTCACCCTCACGGATGCCTGGAATTAAGAGCACCGCTGCGTCTCTCTAAACCCCTCTATCAGCCGCATCCTGTTTGATCACAGCAGGAGAGGAAAAGAACTGCAGTGGATTTAACTCAACCCTGATGAAGCTGCACGTATCAGCATCAAGAGAGGATGGTGGACCTTTATAATGAAGAAGCATGACATTGCTACTGCAAAACTGGCAAGAAACACTGTGTGTAACTTAAATTGAATGTATTTGTTCTTAAAGATGCAACAGTAACTATGAAGAAAAGTAGTTAATAGAGTGTTGCAGTGGATACCTGTACATTGCCATACAGTCACTAATGTTTCATGAATTGTTTTTTGTATTGTGTAGGAGAGTCCAGAGTTATACCCCTGGGAGAAATTTTGGCGAAAACAACACCAAAATGTTCCACCATTATTTCTAATTTTCTTAAGCATGTGCACTGCAAAAAATGCTGTTCTTACTTAGAGTTTTTGTCTTCTTTCCAGTCCAAATATCTTAAAGTTCTTAAATCAAGAAGCATTTTCTTGACAAGTAAAAATTATTTTCTTGTTTTCAGAAAAAATAAGTCAAAGTTAAGTGAGTTTTTCCTTAAAACAAGCAAAATAATCTGCCAGTGGGGTAAGCAAAATAATCTTAATCCAAACTGAAAACAAGATTATATCTCTTATTTTTGGTTTGATATAAGATTATTTTGCTTGTTTTAAAGAAAAAACTCACTTAATTTTGACTTATTTTTTCTGAAAATAATTTTTACTTGTCAAGAAAATGTTTGATTTAAGAACCTTAAGATATTTTGACTAGAAACAAGACAAAATCTAAGTAAGAACAGCATTTTTTGCAGTGTGCAAAACCATAAACTTGCACTTGCAAAATCAGAGCATGGAAAAACATGCAATTCTAACCTTTTTTTCTCCCAATTGTGAGTTTATATCTCATAATTCTGACTTCTTTTCTTCAGTATAAACTTATATCTGAGATATAAACGAGTCCAATTCTGGGTGAAAAAAAGACATTTTTGACTTTTTGATCTACTGCAACAAAAGGCCCATATGACCCCAGTGGATGAATCAATGTCTTCTGTGTCTTTCAATGTCTTACCTCAAGCAAAATTGAAGAATGAACTGGTGTAGCATCATTTCAAACAAAATCAGGCCACAACAAAGTTCGTTTCAGGAGTTTGAAACAGCTTGCGTGAAAAGTTTACTCCGGCTGGTAAGCACCTTCTTACTACCATTGGTCCATGGCGATGACGTAATAGGTGGGTGTGGTTCTGAGGCTCCGCCTTCTTTGAGGTGTAAATCTTTCCGGTTAATTGCCGAACTGCAGAGCTTGTGCAAGCACATTCATATCGCTATGATCAGATACTTTCTGAAGTGCTGTTTTCTTACCGCTGTCATTTCGTTGTTTTG
This sequence comes from Elopichthys bambusa, assembly GCA_037101425.1. Taxonomy (NCBI): domain Eukaryota; kingdom Metazoa; phylum Chordata; class Actinopteri; order Cypriniformes; family Xenocyprididae; genus Elopichthys; species Elopichthys bambusa. Next base: position 29,315,960 of record CM074450.1, on the reverse strand, counting down.
TAGGGGAATTTACAGTTAAGATCCGAGGACCAGTTATGATGAATGAAGACCAGGAGTCAGAGATGCAATCAACTGAAGAAAAATGTACTGAAGAATAGTTTGCAGAAGTCAGCTTCAACACTCAGCAAGGAGTTCGTAGGCCACCCTCCGTACACACTCAATACAACAGCAGTTATATTCAAACACAGGTCACTAAACCACGTCATTACTTCAGGTTGAATCATTCTGATTGGTTGAGACAGATAAACTTAGAAAATCTCCACATATGGACATATAGTTCAAAGCATACAGGGGTCCTGGTTTCCCAGACAGCAACATAGTGTCGGCCCACATCTGGACCGAATGTGGGCCGGATCTGGGCCAACACTATGTTGCTGTCTGGGCTAGGCGAGAAGTGACCCATTAAGGTCACGTATCAGCATTTCTAGGCTTCAGTTTGTCTGATAGATGGTCATTTAATCTCCTCTGGGAGCCAGTTGTTCACCTCACTGTAACAAAGCACACATTTACATATTTATCTAAACGTCGCTCTCAGCAGCGTGAACTGCGTCAGGATGTTCCCTAACAGTATCGCTGGTCATTTCAAACTTCTTTTTACCCCTAAGCGAAGAACGATAAAAGAACTTCGCCGTTAGTATATCGAGGCCTTAAGTGTTTGCAAGAAAATACTAACTATAAACCATGGTTTCCGTTTATTGGGTTTAATTTTCAATCGATCGTAGTAAATAGTCGTAGTTGCGTAGTTTTTTTAATTAAGTATCCTGCTCAAATTGATTCAGTAAGAGAGCAGTCCGAATGAGTTGAACTGAATCACAAATCAATTCAGACCGAAAACAACTAAAACGAATGATTCATTTGTGAATGATTCATTGCTAGTTCTAAACATCTGACAGAAATACAGGACACATAATTGCTAAAATATTCTCAGTGAAAATGGTTGTTTGGGTTTTCTGGGATCAAGCGTGTTGTAGCATCAAACAAAATAACACACTTTCAGCATGCCTAACATGCATAAAGAAAATGGTGAGAAGTGTACGATAGATTTTAAAAATGTAGTAGTTGAAAGGACATGCTGGGAGGTTTTGTGGCACTGTCCATAGCTTGGACTGTTATCTGCTGCTGCTTGTTTTTCAGCCTGACTGCGACAGTGAAGCTTGCATTTACTGCTGTATTAAAAGCCTATGAGGAGCTGTGATGTGTTTAAAAAGACATTTAGAGATAAGAGGAGGAAGGGATCTGTTTGTTCTTCAAACACTGTCTGTGTTGCATCCAGCCCCCAGAGCAGAACGAGGGCCGGGAAAGCGTGAGAAGACTGCAGGGAATGAAAGCGATAACACAATGCTATCCTGGAGTGCTCAAGCCTTTTATTTGGATAAATGTGTCATTGCTCTCTGATCCATGAGTGTGTGTGTGGCCGTCCCCTCAAACACATCTGTTTCTCTCCTCATACCTGCTGCTGATGGACACGCACCGCCACTAATGAGTATCAACTGTAAGATCTTACTTCATCATGTGCAATTGTACTCATTTGTAATTTCTAAGCATATTTTCATATATCTAGATGAATGTGACAATAATGCATCGCCTTATAGGTAACATAAATGGCATTATCACTCAAGTTTATAACATACGTATAATTTGTATGTGTACATATCTAGAAGATGTTTTTCCCCTATGCTATATTTTGCATTATTGTACATCGTAGCTTCAACATCTATTTTGTGCTTTCACCATTGACCTCTCTTCTTTTCATTATAGAAAGGTGACTTCGAGATGTTTGGCTTCATATTGTGTTGGCAATCATCTAGCATTGAGGTTATGTGTGTCTTGAGGGGAAATGGTATATTAGGGCAGTAATTGCCCTTGTGCTCTGTGTGTTTGTTTTTTATGATAACCCCACTTTCTCCTGTGACTTTGACAAGTCCTCTCACCTCGTGCTCTGCCGTCGAGACATTTGCATCAAAACTGTGCTCGGGACAAAAGTCGCAAACAAACATATCATGCTGTTCCTGATGGCTTGGGAAGGAGACACCTGGGATTGTGTGCTAGGTTTTGACATCGCTGCGTGTTGACATTGCTGGAGCTCTCTTGACTTTCTTAAATGGTGCTCTCAATTAAATTTTGCCCTCCTCTTCAATATGGGTGGAGGTGATGCTGTCCTTGAGCATCAAACAACACGCTCTGAGATTAGATAGCTGCATGTGCTCCATTTCTGAGGAACTGCTCTGGGACCTGGACTGTGTTTTCTTCCAGCCTAAATAAGGACACATTTATGGATTCTTCTAAACATTCATCCTGCATCATAACCAAGAGTGGACATGTTCTCTTTCAGCAGAGTTTGCTTGTATTGCGATTCTAATTGCTGTCATTGACAGTTGTTGTTGAAATCTGGCCGGAGGTTTGAGATGCCTTTTCGGTACAGATTAACTATGTAATTTCACTAGAGTTTAAGTGTGTGTACACTGTATTTCTGTATTGATTTCTTACAGGTGTTTTGAATTATGCATTGCATTGTGCTGTGTTTTAGGGTTGAAGGAAATCTCTGTAAACGTTAAAAGGGGTGGTTGATTATGATTTCACTTTTTTAACTTTAGTTAGTGTGTAATGTTGCTGTTTGATCATAAACAACATCTGCAAAGTTACGACGCTCAAAGTTCAATGCAAAGAGAGATATTTTCTGTTTAAGGACTACAACAGACGGCTGGTAGGGACTACAACGAGCTTCTTCCTGGGTTAGTGACATCACTAACCCTAACATTTACATAAACCCCGCCCCCGAGAACACTCAACAAAGGGGGTGTGGCCATGTTGGGCTGCTTTAGAGAAGAGGAAGAGTTGTTTTTGTAAATGCCGTCATTTTACACCGGACTGCTTCACAAACGAGGGTCAATTCAACACAAAAGATGAACATGATGGCACATGCTAGTGGATGAGTTGAATCAACTCCACAGCAACTGCATAAATTTATCCACTAACCATTCAGAAACGTCTAAAAGTTGTAACTTCTTCCTGAGTCTCTCCATCAGTTTGAACAATGTAAGGCTGAACACTTTCCTCATTTTGGCTGCGTGAGATTCTCCAGCTTTGTTGTTGTTGAGCGACCGAAGCGCGAGCTGTTAAAGCTCCGCCCTCTTCTGGAAAGGGGGCCGGGAGCAGCGGCTCATTTGCATTTAAAGGGACACACACAAAAACGGCGTGTTTTTGCTCACACCCAAATAGGGGCAAATTTGACAAGCTATAATAAATGATCTGTGGGGTATTTTGAGCTGAAACTTCACACACACATTCTGGAGACACCAGAGACTTATATTACATCTTGTGAAAGGGGCTTTATAGGTCCACTTTAACTGAAAATGTACTATTGTTTTTTTTTTGGCCAGGTTTTTTCTACAGATTTTCCCAGCATATTCTGACGACTTTTCTCAGCATGTTAAGTAAAATGTGTCATTTTCAATATCTTGATTGGATCATGTCAATATAGGTGTGCAAACACAGTGTGTGCTGACTGAAGACAGTGTCTGACTCCTTCCAAATGACACTGTCAGTCACACAGGAACTCATCCATATAAATATAATATTTTCACAGGTAATTCTCAATGCTGTCACCTTTGAATGACATCATCCTCAGGTGAGGCCGTCCTCTGAGAGCGGCGAGCGATGAATGAGAGATTTCAGGAGACAGATGAGAGACTGCGCTGCTTGGGTCGTCTCCTCGCTTCACCTCCGCTGTAACTCACCGTACCATCTCCGCACACGGTGGAAGAAGCTCCTCATGGTATGAAGGTCTTATTTATTAAGTTTGAAAGTCACCATGGAACATGGAACATACCATTTTTGCACAGGACTTGATTTTATCCATAGGATGATGGTTCGGCTGGCCATTATGCTGCCAGAAAGGATCTTCCTTCATTTTATTTGGTATTCAATCATCCAGATTTTTTCAAGCGCAAGATGATGCGAAAGAGAACTAATTTCATACTTGTGCGCTGTGTGAGAAGCTTTGTGTGTGCCACACATCCGGAGCGTGCACAGAATGCCGCGCGTCTCAGACAGCGTGCAAGTACTAAATTGAGCTCTCACATCTTGAAAGGACAAATTCACATACAATTTTTTCTTGTTGAGTATCCTAGTGAACATAGTCGGTTAAGTGAACGTAAACAGTAGAGAAATAAAACTCATGTGTATCAGTATATTGGATCAGTGCATTCAGTCTTAAAGTGACAGCAGCCTAATAAACCTGCTGCCGTCTGTGTCATTAATGTTCATCAAACAACAAAAGACAAAGAGAAAATCACTCACTGCTCTTAAGGTGAATAACTTTCATAACTTTAATAAAGATTAATCTATATTTAATTTATACAGTGAAGACTATGCAGCGTTCTATTTACATTTGATTACCGCGCTATTGCTTGTAGTTTGATTATTTGTTCTTATTTTATTAATGACCATTTACATGTCTTTAATTATGTTTGAAATTTATGTTGGATAGATATTACTTTTAGCTGTGGTATTGAAATTGGAATCGAGAATTGTGAAATGTCACTGGTCTCTAAAATTTTGGTGTCATAACCTATTACAATGCAAGTTTACATGGGTCAAAAAAATAACTAGTTTATTTATTTATTCCTTTTTTTTTTTTTTGTGGTGAAAAATTATTTATTGAATCAAATTGTGGATTGAGAATCAAATCAAGAGCTGAATCGAATCAAGAATCGTATCAAATTGAGCTCTTCCAATCGGATTCGGCCCTAGTGTTGATGCTTCTTTTCAAATCTGTTATGTGCGATTATTGCAGTAACCTTTATAACATGAATGCTGACCAATAATAAATAACTGTGTTAATTGGTGATCTACAACAGTAACCTAAACATAAAGCTATTTGACAGTTAGTTAACATTAACAGCATGTTGACATTTCCTAACACTGGTAATATGGGCTCACACTTCAGATCGGTTCAGAAAAGAGGAATACACTAGAGATAAAATTGTGCAAAGTAGTCTATTTATGGGCGATGAGACGTGAATGGCTTTCGGTGTCAGATGAACAGTGTTTCAATTTAATAGCTGTTCCCTCTGGAGAAATAAAACCGTTCTCTCATTATAAAACACGTCTGCTCCCCCACAGGCAAGCGGTGGGCTTAACCTGTCCCTTTTACCAAAGAATTTTCATTGAATTACTCAGCAAACCCCAACATGAAAATCATCATCATAATAATGACGGTTTCCCGCCATCTCAAATCTTTTTACGCCATTTCCTAATGCTTCGTCAAACGGCGCCTGGAAAGGTCTGTCCCCTCAGCCTGAATGATGCCCCCCAAAATTGATCCGGGCAGTCAACATAATTAAACTTACACCCATCCACCAAAGACCCAATTACTTTCGCTTGGTGTATTGACACGTGAGATCGATAGTGAGGTAAAATAGAGGCCTGGATTATGATGCAGCTCAGACTACAATCTGCGCATTCGTGAGTATTTGGGTAAATGTGGTGCCAGAAATGCACCTTCTTGCAAAACACTACTCTTCAATTAATGCCATCTTGGTGGGGTTTGTTAGTCAAACGCCAATATTGCTCATTTCATAGTGTGTGAGCTGAGGAGTGACATGCCCGTCCATGGGGTCAAAACATTTTTCCCTCTGTTGACAGCCATTCAAAACTAGCTGTGTATTCTGAGGATATGACTGGGATAGTCACTAGTGAAGAGTTTGGGACAGTGATTATTCTTGTGGTGTTCTCAACCAATCAGTGTTGTCATCGTGACATCATTTTCCTGTGGTTATTAGTCATTTTACAGCTGGGGCGATTGGCTCAAGCATCCAGAAGTCATTGTAGTTGCATGGAAAAGTACAACCAGCATTTTATTTAAAATAGCTCCTTTTCCATCTCGCTGAAGTAAGAAAGTTATACAAGGTTGAGTAAATAATTCATGTTATCCCTTTAACTATCTCCTTTCAACATCAGAGTCCGTGCTGTGTTCAACATACCGTTACATACACTAGTGCACATTATTAAAGACTGGCCAGCGGGAGTATCTTGACAGAATTCATCGTCTGGAGTGATTTGTGAGGTTCATAATATCAAAGAGCAAACTGTGCAGTAACATGATCATGCTATTACATACGCTCATCAAAAAAAATAGGATAGCCATGAAACACAGGCACTTTAATTAGAGCAGAATGGCATGTTGTTAGCTTAATGATGTTTTAATCAGTGCTAATGTAGTTGCGGCTTGAGCTGGCGTAATGTCCTTTTAACAGTCGCTTTTAGAAAGATATTCATCTGATGACCTGTTAAGGACAATTCACACCACACCGCCGACAGACTCTTCATCGGGTTTTGTGGGATCAGCGTGTTACCTCTGTCGGAGTTTGTTTTCGCCGATTAAACATGCTGAATAGCGTGTGCCAAACACAAAAAAACCACAGACTGAACCAGGAGGAACTTAAATACACAGTGATAATAAGATGATGACAAACAGCTGTGATGATAATTAGTGTCCACAGAAACTAACAATTGCCGGGAACTTCAACAAAGACAACAGGAAATAATAAGTCCATTTTACACCTTTAATGGTCTTGCGGGATATTTTCTTGCCACTAACATGGTACAGTTAGTATGACTGGCCCTGCAAACTAGGTCATTCTACAATTTATATTCATTGACCATAATGATATTTTTTTCAGACAATTTCCTTTAGAAATGTCATATTTTGTACACGCTGTTTCAGTTTAAATGAAATTACCTTGATGTCTTTTTTTGCCGTGTCCATTTTTGAAGTGCGTAGGTCTTGTCTCTCTTTAACTTTTCCCCCGCCATTGATGGAATTTTCCGGCTTTCCGTGTTTTCACTGTTACGGCGCTTCTTCTTAAAGAGTACCGAATCTCCTGATCAAAACATAGACGAAGAAGAAGCAGAAACAAGTGATAGCATATGTAAGCAGATGCATATGTAAAATAATGCGATCATTATACAGCATATATACATCAAAACTGCCTAACCAAATATAAATGTTGACCCAGGACGAGCTACAGGACTGTGAAGATTTGAGGTGTTGATGGACTCGATCTACTCCATCTGTGTTTTGATCATCATTCTGAAAAAAACTTGATTTTCTCAGCTCAAAATCTTGCTTTTTTTTTTTTAATGAAACTTACCCACATTCAAATAAAAGACTGCATGAAGCTACAATAATATGGGCTTTTGTTTAAAAACAGAGGCTCCGTTCTTTCTTTTGATATATTGCATGTTCAGATATTCACACAAAAAAATATTCTGGGAGCCATGGATCTTTTGTGAAAATGTTCAAAAATGCTGGCAGAGAAAGAGTTGATAAAAAGTCATTTGAAAACCTAAAAATAAAATTAGGTGTAATAAAATGAATGCTGTAATGTGCCTATATGTATTAACAATGGTCTTAATGGGGGAGGAGTCAATCAGGCGTGCATTAGCCAATAGCGACCATATTAAGCTCCTCATCAACAGCGATCATAATGAAGCGCTATTAAATATGAAGCTGACTTCAGACTCATCTCAGAAGATAACAGATGTACTGTCCTCTTGTAATCTGCTGTTGGTGAGAAGCTACTATGGTGGCTTTTAAGCCCCTGATTATTGTCGAAAGCCCCTGATCTTTCAAATAATACAGATTTTAATATTAATTCTTAATTGTTTTTCATTGTTCACCCTAGCCTAGAGATGATAAGGAAAAGAAAACGTTTGTCCGTTGTCTTGACCGTTGCACATTTATTCATTTCTGACAGGCCAATAATGTTCATTTCAGCTGTAAACTCTATGCATTGGTGTGTTTTTGGAGGTCGAGGCACATTTTTACAATGAGCCTGTGTTGAATTTCACATAATCAAAAAACAAAATAAACTCTAATGTACCATTTCCACATAAAGAAATTTATTTCAGAGAAGTGAATCACATTGCAAAGCCAAAGAGAGTGATTTCACGTACAGGCATGTGCATTTACAAAAGCACTACTGTATAATTACTGACTGATTAACATAAAAATGATTTGTCATGTTTATTTTGCTCAGAGTGATTGAACATGAGGATTCTGGGCTCATATAGAAAAGTAATATTTCACGCCGCAGTCAGCTTTGAATGTTGTTAACCTTTGGTCATAATATGTTCAATTTAAATAAACTACCAGCTTTATTTGCAGTAATATGCATCCGTCTGTTATTCTGCTATAATCCCTGTGATGTTTGAAAAAAAAAAAAAAAAACTTTAGTGTTTGCTTTTAAGTTATTTTTATGATGATACATTTTTTTAAATGGACAACTATCAATGCCAGCTGGTTGCACACGACCACACACAGTCTGGTTTGGTACACTTCCCTTCAGTTTTTAGCAACTTTGAGAAAATCATGCTCAGTTTGACCTGTTCAGTAACTGCCATCTTCTGGGAATCAAGTTATCACTGTTGCCAGTATTAGGTTATGTGCTGTTCTCATTTTCAGCAAATATCATCATGTATCATTCTGTCATATTGGATGGGTGTTTCTTAGCTGCTATGAAAATGCGCCTGCAGCCAAACATTTCCCACAGATTTGTCCATAAACTTTTACCAAAATTGTTACTATTTTTCACCTGAAATCAAGCCCATTTGTCGCCACATTTTTCCCACAGACACTGTGTCGATGCTCAGAATGGCACACTATCATCACTTCTGTAGATAGTACGCACACTGTGCACATTGTTTTCTGTACGCATGAGATACATCCGCTGTGCATCAAATTAAATGTCAACAGTGTAGGTCCTGGTGAGAAAAAAAGTTCTTATTTAAATGTATTACATTTTATAAACGCATTATAAACGTGTAATTACAAATATATTTAAATTAGGGCTGTCGTTAGCTTAATTAATTAGGTATGGGAAAAAATAATGCATTAAAATTATTAAAGTTTACATCGTTTACTCACCCTCATGGCCAGTGAAGCGTGTAATAAATGTGTAATAAATTATATCAAATAAATAAATCAAAAAATCTACTTTTTGTATTGTCCATTTGATGCTTTTCTCATTTAACACAATAATGACTTTATCTTTTGGGTGTAATTTGATGTGCGATTAATTTGTGATTAATTAGATTAATTAATCACCACATTGTGTAATTAATTAGATTCAAAAATTGTATGACTTGACAGCCCTAATTTAAGTACATGGCAAACAAGTTTCAATAGAAATGACACTTACAATAAATGCTTTTTATTCAGCAGTACACTTTAACTGAATTTTTTCAAAGACAATAGAAATAATTATGAAATTACATTTAAAGATGTACTTAAGTGGGTCTTAAGTTCAACTAATTGCATTAAATATGAATTTAAACTATGTTACATTTTCCTTTCGTCATGAATATGCAATTTAAGTGTCTGAAAACATTACTGTCACAGCTGGACAGGCAATGAAGAGGAGAAAAGGATCTGATTGCAACACTTTTAACATGTAGTTAAACCAAAAACTAATGAAATAATCCATGAAATAATCTAACAAAATGCATAAACAACACAAGACCAAGAACAGAATGAACTGAGGGCTTTAAATAGATAATGAAAGACAATGAGAACTAAACAAGGAGCAGGTGGAAGTAATCAATCAAACAATGAGTAACTATGACAACTAAATCAAACAGAGCTGTGCTCAAAATCGCCCTATCCACAAGTTTCCTACGCCCCATGAGGCCTTGCGTCAAAAGTGGGAGTGTCTTCCGGTTCGAAGTAAACAAGCTGGACCAAAACAAAAGAACTCCATTAAGGCTTTTATGTCTTTCGAAATATTTAGAAATATACTGATAACATACCCTATGTTTACGTCACTTTTCTATTAATTTTCCTCTAAATGATGTGATGATTGCGGGATGTTCATGTGTTGCAGGGCCAGGATGCTCTTGTAATCATGCTGCAGCACTTTTGTGGAAGGTCAGTAAAGTAAAGGACAATTAAGGGCACGAAAACTGTTTATTGTATTGTGATATTATTAACTAATAAATGTACTAAACTGAAATGTTGTCCCTGAGCGCTGTAACGACATCTCTCACGTAAACAATGATCCGAGTAGCCTCTTCGCTAATTAGCACACAAAATACCATTGGTATGCTACTTCCGCCGCCTCACCGGAAGTTGTACCCACGTTCTTTTTTACAGTAGCGCCCCGCGGAAACAGGTGGATACCCTGGATGGATCAGCTGCGGGTGCCATCTTCTGGCAAGACGCGGGACTTCATTTGGCATGCCCATCATAGTGCATTATGGGTATTCTCTAGCCATTCAGCGTACATCGGTTGCACACTTATTGCGGCGCATTATGGGATTGAATGAGTGCGATCCATAATGTCCACTATGGTTTCAGACTCCACTACAAATGGCTGTTTCCTCAAATAGTGCCCTATTTAATAGTATAGAGGGGAATCTCGGACACAGCCCATGACACCCAAGGAAGCAATGATATACAAACTACGACTCCATCACATAAAATTGTATACCACGTATACTACGAGGACCCCCTCTTCTAATTAATGGGTTTGTGTTATTCCAGTAATTTCAATGAGGACAAATCTTTAATAATCGACAGATTTTGCAACATCGACACAGTTATTGAATTGTCATAAATGATGAACTTTACACAGTTATTGAACTGAACTGAGCTGAAAAATAACAGCAGTATCTACTGTCGAGCTGCTTTAGAGCAGAATTTAAATTTCCACCATTGATTGTCAACTTTTGACTTACTACTCTTGACTTGGGGAGAGTCTTTTCTGTTCCAGCATGACAACATCCATGTGCAAAGAGAGATGTCCTGCACAAAACCCAGACAAGAGCCGCATCAAACACCTTTAGGATCAGTACACCAACAGCATCTTTCCTTTCTCTTTTGCTTTCATGAGGCTGAATAAGAAATCCATACATGTTGACATCACACACACGTGATAAATGACTGTAGCGAGCAACAGCGACATCTGCAACGCAGAATCATTGTCACCTTTAGACCTGGTAAAAGTCACGGCAATAATGAGTCTCAGGACTGGATGCGTCATTCCCTGCTTGAGGTCTGATGGCTGAAGCAGATGAAATATAAATTAACTATTTATTGCATCAAAGTGCAGATGCAAGATTAGATTTTCTTTTATCATGCAATAAGAATATGCTACTAGAACCAAAGCTACTGACCGCAGCACAACAGGCAAGGACGAGCATCTTTAATGTTTGCAGTGGTAGCTGGTCATAACAGAACCTGTTTATCCATTAACATAAGATTACACTTTACTGTTCATAAAGATTTTCCATTAATCGTATCCTTGACTGGGTCTGGCATGGTCTAACTCTCTGGGTAAATAGGACAGGGACTCGGGGAAGGTAAATTACTTGCCACTTTTATTGCCAGTCCCAAGATGGGTATTCCAGAATGCAGAAGGCAGCATATGCCCGGCTAATCTGTTCCCACAGCTGTGCCAGGTGTCAGGCTGCCAGAGCTTTCTGCAAGGGCACGGGGCACTGCGCTACAACTCTCAATCACTTTTATGTCTTGAAATACAAGCAAAGAATGCATTGGAATAATGATAACATACTGTATGACTTCCATCATTCACAATTTCCACTGGTAAAAACAAAAAGCGAACCAAAAAAAATGAGCGCCCACTACCGGCAGAACCCTTGCAATGTGCTTAAATGGAACACCCTAAGACCTTGATAATTTTTCGAAAGCGAAAGTAAAATGCGTACGGCTGTGGAAGTTGAGCTTCTATAGGAATGAACTGAAAACACTGTGCCAGTTGACACGCACTATTATGAATGCAGGTACGGATTTTACTTTTACTTTCGATTTAGCGCCAATTCGGGGGCGGCAGTTGCTTGAATGGTGGTGAAACACAACAACTAGAAAAACACAACTAATCCTTTGCAGGTTCCCTATTAGCACATTTAAATCCAAAATATTGCCTAAAAGGCGGTTTTGTATTTCGCTTTAAAACCAATTCTTCTGCCATCGTCTTGTCAGTCAGCTCCTCACTCTCGTGATAAAAGAAATCTGTCTCCTGCTGCTGATCTGTGCTGCGACTCTTGTTCAGTTCATGCTGCATTGAGCAGATGCGTTCAGGTTTTAATTGTAGTGTCTGTTTTCTAACTGAATTAAATTATTTGTTTTACTATAAAAAATCAAAATGACAGTGGTGCCGTGGTTGGCAAATGACGTAACTGGTGTTGCGTCTGAACACTGGTAACACCAACTATCACAGCAAGCCTAGTCAAAACACAGGGCAAACAAGGAAATCAGGCAGAAGATCAGAACCATAATACGGGAAACCAGAGAAAGCACTCAGAAATACAGTGTAACACAAACAAGACTTTGCAAAGTGAGAGTGAACACACAGGGCTTATATAGGCAAACCTTAACAAGATAATGACACACAGGTGGAAGTCATCAAATAAAAAGAGTCCAGGCAATGGGTTATGGGAAATGAAGTTCATGATGGAAAAGCAAAGGAGTTGAGAGGAGTGCCCTCTGGTGGATATCTCCAGCAGGTGGATGTAACGCCAAATGGAGATTATTTATTGTTTACAGTTTTCTTCCTTATGAATTTGTTTTGCGCATCATTTTATAGGCTTTAGCTGTTGAAGAAAAAAAATATATAATGTATAGTATTATGCGGTTAAGGCCCAGTTTCACAGACAGGGTTTAGCCTAAACTAGGATTAGTCCTTAGTTCAATTAGGATATTTAAGTAGCTTTTATAAACTAGAAAAATACATTACTGGTGTGCATCTTGAGACAAAACAATGGCATTGACATATGCTAAATGAGTACAGCAGCTTAAAACATGTAACTTGTCACTATGATGGTAATTCTCTAAAAACCGACATTAACAGAAACTCTTCTAAATAGCATAACAAAACATTAATCACTACTAAATTTTCCTTAACATTAATCTTGTGCAAAAAACAAAACAAAAACATTATATATCACTTAATTTTAGCATTTACTCTCCCTTTCAAGTGCCATGGGCAAAGCATGCTGGGAAACAGAAATCCCAGCCCAGTTTAGTTTAAATGAAAAGAAATTAGTTCATACAACTCAAAACAATGAAACTGTTCAGTTTACTTGAAATATGTCAGTGCTGTGAACTCAAAAGAAAATTAAAGGTTGAAATACTCATAGCAGTTAATTTAACTGAACTAATTTGTTCAATTTAAGTTTGTCCTACTCAAACCAATTAAGTATTTTGAGCATTAGGGTTTACAGTGTAGATAAGTATTATAATGTATTATAACCATGGTTACAATTATTCATGAGACCATACAATGCATTACAAGGCATAATTACTCCATTAAAATAATGTTATAATGCATTAGACATAAAGGCTTTAAGTAAAGTAAAAAAATTTTTATCAGGTTAAATGTTGATTATTAGTCACTCCTTTATCTAAACCTCTCTACTTAACCGTCGGTCATGCACATAGTTTTTTTTTTAACACTTTTTCCTCATGTTTGTACCGAATCCTCCTCCAAAGCGCAATGGGTTGTGGGCAATATTAGCCGATATAGTGTGCACAGATCCACACGTCGAAAATCTACCGAAAATAGTAGACCAACTGGGGACTTTTGGCATACTCTTTTCAACACTATGCTTTGGGACACACATACTCACATACAATTTAGGATGAAAGTATGGACACTGGGTATGTCTAAAAATGGAGTTAAACGCAGCCATTGTTATGTGTGAGGTTTTCATTGGTTGTCATCACCCTCTATCATGTATTTAAGCCCTCATGTTTGCCTTGTCTAGTTGTTGTTTATTGAAGAACATTCATGTGCCAGGCCCTTGTTTGTTAAGTTCATAGTTTATGTTTTGCTTCACGTTTTGGATCTTCACTATTGTAAATAAACTGCACTTGGGTTCTCTTCCCTGTCATCTTTGTCTGCTTCCACGTCAGCTCCGTTACACTGGCTTATAGACTGACCCTATTTAAAATGTTTGTCTTCATAATATTTAATCAAAGTGAGCATAGCAAAAACCAGTGAACATTTGATCTCATTCATGCTGTAGGTGGCCAGTGCATTTTGGAAGTATTTTTGATGATGACAAAAAAACATGGGTGCAACCATTCTTTTCAAGGCCCCTCCACCACCTGCAAAAATGTGACAAAGACTGAAATAATTGGGGATTAAGGACCTCTAAATACTTCCTCTAATATGTCCAGTCCATAATCCCATCCTGGGACAAAATCGCATGGAAAAATGTCCCCGCCATAAACGGTGCCCCTGCTGTTCTCGGCGGGTACACGAGCACTGAGCGGCCGCTGACAACCTGGAGCTCGCATATATATATATATATATATATATATATATATATATATATATATATATGTGTGTGTGTGTGTGTGATTTGATATGCTCAAAGGTAGCTTATGGCCGTTTTAGTCTGTGAAGGTCTGTCATCTCTTCATTTTGCCCAGGACTGTGTCACAAGGATAGGGAGATAGGGAATATTCTCATCAAAGACTGGATTCAAAAGCATTCAAGCCGCTTTTACAAATTGATTTTGCCAGTAGATGCGCTTACTCTCCCAGTGTGCTTTGCTTCCAGTAGCAGTAAGGGACTGTGTAACGTTGTTCTCACTTCATGGGCTGGGATGATTTTACTCCCACTCCACAGTGTGAGATTTAACATTAATCAAAATGACTTCCTAATCTCACCCTCAGTCGGCTACGGAGTGCCATTTCCCACTTCACAGGTGTGAAAGCCAGGCGCATCAAACCGTTATGTGCGACCGAGTGTGTCTCATTCTCAGATATATTTGTTCCCCTCTTGTGGGAGGAGGGTTAACGCTATCTTTGATGTGTCCTTGTGGTGGCGGCTGTCCCTGGAATGAGGAGGAAGGAGTTGTAGTAATGAATATATCTTTTTTTTTTTTTTTTAAGTACTCAGTCTGAGGGCTTTTGCACAGCCAAATGCAGGTGTTTCAAACGGTCCAGTACTGGAGATCAGCAGATCAACTGCTTCAGGAACTTCAGGAACTGACCCACATCATGATCATGATCAGTCGTACAGATAAAGAGAATCCAATTAAACAAATAACACAACAACAAGGCGTATTTTCACTTGGATCAAGCAAAATGGGCTAACACTTTATTTTAAGGTGATGCAGTTACACGTACTTACTATAGTAATAACAGTAAATTATGCATAAATGCAAGCAACTAACCCTAAACCAAAGCCTAACCGAAACCTTCACCTTAAAGTAAGTACATATTATTATTATTATTATTAGTCAATAAAAACGTCACCTTAAAATAAAGTGCAAAGGCAAAATAATTCAAGAATTCTGCATTTCTCCTTAAACTCGGCTCTAACTGATGTTACACAGGGATCTCTTTAGGTTCTTCTAAAATGTCCGTCACAAGATTGAATTCATTAAACCTGATTGCAAAGCACTTTTGAAACAGTTTGAAGTATAGTGCAATCGTTATTGGATTTGTGCTTAGAGAAAATTAGGGTGCATAAATGGAGTAAGCCCATTGTCGTCGAGGATGTCATGCAGCATCAATTTAATCAAATAAACTGTCAATCCAGTCATGCCTTCCATCCCAAAATCAATGAAGAGAGAAAATGTGCCATATGCAAATCAAAATGGCATTCTGGCCAGTGCTGGTGTCTATTAGCATAACTCATTCAAGGGCCACAGAGCAACTGCAGAGAGCAGCTTCTGTCATGGAGCAGTTGTTTTATGGAGGTCTTGTCACACTCCTGGTTTTAATTGACATTAAAAATCAGTGAACGGCATGCTAATTCTTCGTGCACCTGACTGTTAGAGTGCCATTAGCATATCAGCAACAAAGCATGTCCTGCCAGTGAAACTGTTGGAGAAACAATAAGGCATGTTCTCTCAAGGTTTGTGTTAATAAACACAAGTGGACATTATGGTGAATGCACGTTTAATTTAGTCGATAATCCACCCAGCATGTCACAAAATGCATTTTGTCTGTGAAATGGATCACAAAGTATTGGCATATTTAGTTTATTTTTGTTTGTGTTTCTTGGTTTAGCAAGATGATGTGTGACGAAGCAGCACATGTGGTGTGTTTGAAGCTCTTTAAATTAGACCTGGTCTCATCCGACCAAAAATCATTTGCAAAATGTCTGGGTCACTATTATGCTTTTGAGGCTAGCGTTACGCAGAGATGTAATACCGACTGGGGCACATTTCATCTGCTCCTTTATAGTTTATTTTCCTTGTTTGTACTGAGAGATTTTAAGGGTGACATTGTTTAGGTAGTGTGAAGTAACTTTCACTAATTGCACTGGGACATTCAGACATGAGTATTGTTTCAACCCTTCTCCTAATTAATGCATTTGATTTGATCTACACTTGAATAATGTGCTGTTTAGTTTTCCTAATTTACACTTTCTTTCTTTTTTTCAGCACTCCCAAAATGAACTCATTTTCACAGTTTTTCTTCACATTCTGAAGATTAATTCTGTGAAAATTTCAGTGATTCAGCAATTGTTTTCATCTGTGCAAATTCATGAGCCAACAAAAGAATATATATACAGAGTATGTTATGAGCACTGGCAGGTGAAGTGAATAACACTGATCATCTCTTCATCACGGCACCTGTTAGTAGGTGAGATATATTAGGCAGCAGGTGAACATTTTGTCCTCAAAGCTGGCTGAATCCCAAATGGGATTCTATGCACTTTCGGTCTTGTGGACTTATAATGGCTGCCGCGTGCCCGTGTCCGTTAAGTCCACGAGACCGTAGGGTGTCCCATTCATCATTTTAGGTTTCAGAAGGGTGCTCACAAGAGTCCCCTTTGTGGCCGCTATGCGCCCTCGATGCGCCCGCAAGTTCACGAGCTACGCAAAAGACTTTACCCGGCAGTCAAAGTGGCATTACGTCACGAAAGTGCAGACTCAGAGGAAGACCGTGAGTGTTTAGGGTGCCATTTGGGATCCAGCCGCTGATGTGTTAGAAGCAGGAAAAATGGGCAAGGATAAGGATTTAAGAGAGTTTGACAAGAACCAAATTGTGATGGCTAGACGACTGGGTCAGAGCATCTCCAAAACTGCAGCTCTTGTGGGGTGTTCCCGGTCTGCAGTGGTCAGTATCTATCAAAAGTGCTCCAAGGAAGGAACAGTGGTGAACCGGCGACAGGGTCATGGCTCACTGATGCACGTGGGGAGCGAAGGCTGGCCCGTGTGGTCCGATCCAACTGACAAGCTACTGTAGCTCAGATTGGTTCTGATAGAAAGCTGTCAGAATACACAGTGCATCAGTTTGTTGCGTATGGAGCTGCAGACCAGTCAGGGTGCCCATTCTGACCCCTGTCCACCGCCGAAAGAGCCAACAGTGGACACGTGAGCATCAGAACTGGACCACGGAGCAATGGATGAAGGTGGTCTGGTCTGATGAATCATGTTTTCTTTTACATCATGTGGATGGTCGGGTGCGTGTGCGTCACTTACCTGGGGAACACATGGCACCAGGATGCACTATGGGAAGAAGGCAAGCCGGTGGAGGCAGTGTGATGCTTTGACCCAATGACCTTGGGTCCTGCCATCCATGTGGATGTTACTTTGACACGTACCACCTACCTAAGCATTGTTGCAGACCATGTACACCCTTTCATGGAAACGGTATTCCCTGGTGGCTGTGGCCTCTTTCAGCAGGATGATGCTCCTGCCACAAAGCAAAAATGGTTCAGGAATGGTTTGAGGAGCACAAAAGTGAGTTTGAGGTGTTGATTTGGCCTCAAATTCCCCAGATCTCAATCCGATCGAGCATCTGTGGGATGTGCTGAACAAACAAGTCCGATCCATAAAGGCTCCACCTTGGGTCCAATGGAGTCCATGCCTCGATGGGTCAGGGCTGTTTTGGCAGCAAAAGTGGGACCAACACAATATTAGGAAGATGGTCATAATGTTATGCCTGATTCTCAATTTTATATTCATTATCTTAGGGTGTGTTCACACTGTAGTTCTCCTGGTTTGTTTGGCCTGGACTGTTTTTGGTTCCTTTAGATATCTTTGGTCCCTGTTGCGTTCATATTTGAGCCGAATTGCACCAAAGTTTGTTTAAAAGTGGACAGAGATGCCTGAAAATGTGGGTTTCGGTCCTCTTGTTTGGTGCGCACCAAGGTTTGGATGGCAGTCTGCATGACTGTTTTTCAGTGATGTACAAAGACCCCTATTGCATTTCTTAGACCTAATGGATATTATATCGTGGTTATTAAATATCTGTAATAGAGAAATGTGCTGTCCGACCCATTTTCAGCTGACATTTCCTCATTCATGCTTCAGCGTCTCTGACCGATTGGGGACAAAGGGAGGGTGGGCTGTGCACTAAGCCATATCCATTCAGGGTCAAAACCTTAAAAGGTGACTTGTAGTGGGCATAGCAAAAAAAGAATAAAAAAGAGCAAAAACAAAAAAAGAAAAAGGTGGAGAGAGCGGAAAGAGAGAGGAGCACGGAGTTAGAGGAAAAGAAAGTAGGTCGACTGGGTCACTTTGTGGATGAAGAGAAGCGTTAATGGATTGCTACATCCTGTTAAGAGAGATAAAGGTACAACGAAATAAAAGCTGGATGTCAGAGCCACCTCAAGGAGAGTCAGTGTCGCAAGCTCCGATGGCTTCAACCTCACGGCGAGGGGTCGAAAAGTGAAGTTTGGGAACATGAAACGCTGCTCTTTTATTCTGTAGGTCTTAGCACATCACACAGGGCATTAAAGGCTTCTATCGTTCGCTCCGTATCTGGTACAGATCCAATCCAGACAGAATGATTGTAACAGAAATTAAGGTGGTAATGGGTGAAATTAATAAATGATGAAAAGAGCTAGCACAAACAGCTGCTTTCAGCAACATGACACAAAGGTGATAATAGCGAAATTATTCCGATGTGCTCTGACAAGAAGCGTTCATGTGAACAAAAGTGGCTTGTTTCTTCACATTGAGTCATGTGGTGTAGGAGGCGTTTATGATGAATGTTGATTTATGATCTTGTCCTGCCCCTTTCTGTAGAGAGAAAGTTGTAACGTTCAGCCCAGAACGTTTTAAGTTCCTAAATGCATATTATTATTCACTTTATTTCTCTTAAAACACTCCAAAAGCTCACACAGTTTAATCTGACCCCATTTTAATTGATGTAAAGTCATCCTTCTGGGCTGAACGTTACAAAGTAATATATGTTTGAACTGTGGATTGTAATTTTGGTTTTGAGATTGTGTCCTTTGGTCATGTGAATATGTTTGGAGACACTGGCCAGTCTAGATCTTTAACTATGGTTTAAAATGGATTTCAGGAGGGAAAGATGCTGAAAAGTGTTTTCAACAGCACAGCTGTGAACCGAAGCGAGTTGGCTAAGAGTGTAAAGACAGGCCCTGATGTTGAATATTCACTTAGACTTTTATAGTAGGTGGCTGTTTGTGTCTGTTTGTGTGAGAAACACACAATGTAGGTGTCATTACAGCTGAAGATGTGATACACACGTGTTACAGCAGCACTTTTAATCACATCCTCTCTGAATTTCGTGTCTTTGTCTTTTATTCTTCTGGAGGACACTAATGTTCTTCATATCTACAAGGATTAAAACAAAGTCTCACACCAAAATAAGTTTCAAACTTTGTCCAATGCTTTCCTGCGAGTTATTAAAGTGCCCCATCATGCTTTTTGGGATATTAGTTTTAAAGTGCAGATGAATGGAGTTACTTTCTCCTAAAAGAAAGAAGCGATTTTGAACTGTCTGAAATGAGTTGTCAGTAATTCCAATCTTACTTCTTGCAAGAATTATGTAGGTTTGTAGCTAATTTGCATAATGCATTGGCTGAACAGCATCTTCTTTGCCCCGCCCTCAATCACTGTAGTTGTATCTGAGACTGGTTCGTGTTGTTCATGTTGAGAAGACTCTGTTTCTGCTGCCAAAGCAAATCCACTTTGACGCAAAGAATGAGATTGATATGGTAAAACCGACGCCATCGTTACTGTTTGTGTTGCAGAGGAAGATCAGGAGCTGCAATTCAGAAATGCCAATGAGCGTTTGTTTTCCAACACGCACTGTAAGCGGTCGACCAATCACAACAGACTGGGCCAATCAGAGCAGAGTAAGCTCAAAATAAATGGCAGCGGATGACACTGGAATCCTTGCACATTCAAATAGAAGTTTTTTCCTAACAAAATTAAAATGAAAGTCTCAAAACAGCTGCTCAAATCAGATTCTCAAATGCAATTTCAAACATGAACTGTATCAAAAAAATCAACTCATTTGCATTTGAAAATGCTCAAACCAACATCAAAAATGGCAAATCAAATGCAAATGAGGAGTGTCAATCAAGTAGCGTAGGCAGAGCTTTGAGACAGAAGAGATCAAGATGGGTAACAATGAGCACAACGGCTTTTCGAGGTGTAATTTCACATTTGTGTGCCCTCTCTTAGGAAGATTTTATGAAAATGTTGTGGAGTCAACAGTGGAATATCTCCTTGAGAGAATGGGGGAAATATGGGCCCTTACAGACACTGAGGTCTACAGCGTTGCGATTGCAAACCCGAGTTGGAAAGTTTTTACCTAACAAAATGAAAATGGACAGATGTCAAGTGTGAGTCCTGTCTGTGGAAACATAAGGGAGCTACAGTATAAGTTGCCCTTATCAGCAGGACTGAGGTGTGCTGCTTGATCTAGGATTGAAGGTAACGTGGGTCAGACCATTGTTTGTGCTGTGGGACAAAAACAGAATCTGTTAGATTTAGATGCAGATAGACAGGCTTGAGGCGATTAGTAGTCTTCCAGCTTGAAAATGTCGAGGAGATGTGCAAAGCTTTTCTCTGAGGTTTCGGAAATAGACAGTGGAACGATACACAGTGAATAATCAGCTACAGAGATGTCAGGCATTTATTAGCACTGTACCACTGAAACAGATTTTTTGTTTAGTTTTTTTTTGGGGATGTTTAGTGTTTTTCTTGTTTGATACCTTTGAATTTAATTAATGTTTAGGTTATTGGTTGAAGGTTAGGACAAATGACAGATGTTGACACATTAAAATACATGATATTAGCATGGCTGTGATGACGTGGCAAACAATTGTATGACTTTATTATTTAAATTGATTCAGTAGAAGATGGTGTTTTCCCTAACAGTGTAATAGTTTTCGACTTAAGAAGTGTATTTCTTATTGTGTTGTATATTGTCTGTAAATTAAAGACTGCACATATTGTATTTTGTATGTGATGTTAAATCACGAACAACTGATTGTGGTGCTTTTTGGAGGAACCCACTAGGTCAAATGTCTTTTTAAAATCAAATTTAGACAATGAAAATGCCATACAATATGATATCATCCCACATTTTTGAGTGATCAGCTATAAATGGAGAAGTAAATAGGACCCAACACCGAACCCTGTGGGACCCCTGATGAGTGTGTAATGTGAGACATAAAATGCGAAGGTTTAAGCTGACTTCAAATGATTAGTTATGTAAAACAGAAAAATTAATGATCTTTATAATGTTTTTACTATCTTGTGTAACATCTAAACTTGTCAGCACAACATTTACATTAAAATCTCTCTAATTAAGGATAGCTATCAAAGTGTACGCAGATGTTCTAGCACCTGTTTCCCTGCATTTGAGAGGTTATTGCTTTTGCCATAACTGCACAGTGACAGGTTTATGACTTTTATTTCCTCTGATTTGGGGATAAACATTACAGGTTTTTGTAGTTGCTGTAATAGCAATGCTAAATCAGACAACTTCCATTTTTATTGGACCCTCCCAAGCGTTATAGATGGAAAGATGCTGATGTTAATACTCAGGAGAGAATACATGAATAGTAAAGACAGCATACTGTGTTCTTGCTGGAGAATTCTGCCTCACTCATCTATATCAGCACTCTATATCCTCTAAAACATAATACATAAGCATGATGCTGTGCGTGCAGTATGAAAAGTGCAAGTGTAATATATGGCGATGTGTGTTAGCATGAATGTGCAGGACAGTCTCATCAGGGCCTGACCAGAATTTATTCATCAACTTTTTTCACGTTTTTATTTTTTTAAATTGCATTCAATTGCATTTGCTGCCACTAGTGGTGCATAACGTACCATTTCAGAGCTGTGACTGCGAGACATCATGAAATCTCCAGCATACCGGATGCCAAGAAAAGCATTCTGCTGCTCTGAGGTTCGTAGAGACCTGCATAAACTCTGACAGATGTCTTCACTGAAGATCAGTGAGCAGTGGATTTTGATTGTTAAGTCTGAAATTATTCACTTCTTTCTCAACAAAAGGAGTGAAAACTGTTAACTATAAATTCAAGTTTGAGTGTATCTGAGATTTTCAACAACTCTGAGCACATAAACATGTGACCTTAGAAGGGTGAAGGAAGGACATGCAATAAAATAATACTAATAAAAAAACCAACAACATAGTGAGAAATCAAACATATTTCAGTCTTTGTGCTAGTGTGTATTTTTTCAGCTCTTGGTCGAATTGTTTTTATCTTATCATGTTATAAACCCCCTCCCCATCTTCAAATCTGAAAATCAATACCTTATTACTTCTATCTCCACTGCCCCCTCTGCCACCTTCTGCACCAACTTAGAAATACAGCAAAAGATCTAAAAAAAAAAAAAAAAAAAATGTATCAACAATTATCTCTAAATATCAGTTTTCCTCGAGTGAAGAACATTGGGGCAAATTCAGACACACAGTCTAGCCCAAGATGGGTAATATTCCCACATTCTTCTAGATTGTTAGAATAGATTTTTGTGCTAGAATAACATGAGCACCAACATGAATCATCCATCTAACTCTGTGTATCACAACTACTAGCTACCAGTCCCAGTTCAATAGATTTGGAAGAAACTTTTTTAAACACAAGTCTTTGCCTTGTTCTTTACTTTACCTGGTACAAGCAGCAAATATAATGTTTTCCAGTCGCATACCTGCACAGGCTGGCCACACACATCTATTGCAATTTTTGTGATTTTTAACACATGCAAAGCTGATTCAAATGCAGAGTTGTTGGTTGTGGGAGACCAAAAAATGGAACAAACGTGTGCAATCAATGTATGTGGGACGGTTGGCAACCTTATGAGTAATTGAATCAATCACAAGGAGAGACTGATTGTGTACTTCTTAATCAGGGCATAAATTAAATGAATGTGTTAAATCAACAGCGCTAATTATAACATTGTATTTATTGCATACTATTTATTAGTACAGTGTAAAATAAATGTTGTTCCAAATATGCCTAACCCAGAAACCATGTAAACATCACACTGGATGCCGAAGGCAGAGAGGGAACTTTGCCTCTTCATTCCAGAGGTCCAGCACACGCCGCTGCTGTTTATGCGTATGCATGCGTGTTGGCCGTGGCACACTGTGAGAGAGAAAGTGAGAACGATGCCTTTGAGAGTTGTGGGAAATGAATTCCCTATGAAGCCTGCTCCATTAGGAATACATGATGCCCCCAAACTACTGTGTCTCTACTGCACCAGCACACTTTCTCTCACCCCTTCCTTTTTTCTCTCTGTCTTTAGGGACCTTGTGAAATATGTTGAAAGCAGGCCTCAAAGGCCTTTAGAATTGAAAAACAAATAGCATAATTCAGGAGAACGCCGTCACTTGCAGCTATTGGACCCACATGCTTTTCCTTACTTTTTCATTTTCTTTCTTTTTTAAATAATTTGGGGCAAGTTTCACAACACTATTATGCCACCAGCTGAAATTAGAAGTTTGGCAGAGAATTCTTATTCATCCTGACTGTGCAACAATTAGCACATGGCATAAATAATTTCTTTACTCTTTGTGTTGTTTTTTCAGAGCCTGCCACCAAATGGAGTTTTAAAGTATCCATACTTGATCTCTTCTGTTTATGATTCCTGTTGTCAAATATAAGTAAAAAATATGTATAATCGATAATTGCCTTAAAAAAATATTGTGGTAACACCCCAATGGAAAAGGTTTTTTTTCCCACAACAGCCGTACTATATCACAATACTATATCTAGATCAAATACCAAAATACAGCAGTCTACATTGTTTGAAGAAAATCAATAGCAGGATTCAAATCTGAAATGGTACTAAATCATATATCATGAGCTCTTATTTAGGGACTGTCAAAGGAATCAGTAAATTGAACTCTTATGGCTAAACAGTATGACAGCAGTCATGAAAAAATCATGTCATATATTTATAACATTTTTTGAGGTCCATTTGTAATGATAATCAAGTTTTCGTAAGAATACAGCAAAAATGACAATTTCCACATGACCCTTACATATAAACAGGCCAGTTTGTGCTACTGTAATTTAAAGATCTTGGTTTTTGCATGTGAAATGATGAATAACAATATGTACCAATCAGTGTCAGAAATTAACTTTTCCATTAAGGGGCAATATTTGGAACTGATTTCCAAAAAGCATTTTCTTTTCTTTTTTTACCTTTAAAAAAAGGCTATGTTGTCTTTTATGTCAAATACTTTAACTCTTTCCCCACCATTGACAAGTTTTTCCGGCAGTCCATGTTTTCACTGTTATATGGTAGGGGGCGCTGTTGCGCATCTTCTGGAATAGTACAGCATCTCCGGATAAAAATACAGGCAAAGAAGACGATGTGCGTAAACCAGAAGGAGCGGATATAAATTGCTTACACGCGTGTAAGCTAATGCGATCATCAAACATTCAACAGTAAATAAATCAAAATCAGATAGACTGCTAGCAATAAAATGACCAACATCAACAAAAGACAACGGCCAAGACCACAGAGTGGAAGCGGACCTGACTCACAGGCTGTCGAGGGAGCTGGAGACCACCACAGCAGAGCCGGTGGAGGGGAAGACCAAGGTGGACTTGGGAGACGGTGACTCCTGGACTTATTGCAGAGTGTTCGGAGGAAGATGTATTCTTCCTCCTTTGCGGCCATGGGGTGCCTGGACTGTAGGTCAAGTCTGGTGCAGACTCTGAAGGTTCAGAGATGGATGGAGGTACTGGAAGGGAAGGAGTAGACTGGTGACGCTGGAAGGGGGACTGGTGGTGATGTTTTCCTTTACCACCTGTCCCACAGTGATGGAGGAAGCATTCAGCCCAGGTCCTGAGCCAGAGAACAGGTGGTTTCTCGCACAGGCATCAGTCATCACATGGAATTGGTCAGTCCACTCAAAAAACACATCTTCAGAGTACAATTGTTCCAGGGCACTTGGTGGCCGATCTCCAGAAATTCCTCCACATAATCCTCCATCTTGGTGGAGGGAGAGCAGCTGGTCCTCAGGATGGAAAGCAACCTCCGCTGAACTCATATTGTTGGGTCTGGTCTTCTGTCACATTTGTGTGCAGGCAAGGAGAGATAAGGTGAGAATCTGAGTGCAAGTGTTTATTACTGTAAATGTAACCAAACCAAACCAAACTATACATAGATGTGACTTGATAAAAGGATGAGAAAACAAAGGGCCTTAAACACATTACTTAATGAACTAAACAAGATAAAGGTGTGCATAATCATATGAAATGTGAAAGTGGAATCAGTGGGACCAAATGAATATCAAAATACAGTTGCAAGAAAAAGTATGTGAACCACTTGCAGAATCTGTGAAAATGTAATTTTAACAAAATAAGAGATCATAGAAAATGCATGTTATTTTTTTATTTAGTACTGTCCTGACCCTCTGTGGCATAGTGTTGTCCTCAGGCACTTCTTTAGACCTCACACCCCCCCTTTAATTTTTTTAATACAAAAATATCTACATATAAGATCACCTGACAATAAAATGATGGGCTGAAGTGGGTGTGGCCTTTTGTTTGGGCATGGAGCAATGTTTAAAATGAAATATCTGTATATAAAAAATATATGCATGTGCATCAATATGTAAAGAAGTATGTTTGATTGTTAAAATGCTTATTTTGTTTTTATTTATATACTAAAACTCTGTTTTTTAGTTTGTTGCCTCAGGGCAACACTGCAGTTAGAGCACTTTTGTTCAGGCAATAGGCCTATCCTGCTAAAGTGTGGGTGCGTATTAGAACCATATGGTGCGTTCAAGTCCTCCTATGAATTTTATGTTTATGAGCTCTGAAAACTCAAAGAAAGTGCATTATGTGTGTAATTGATATTTATTATTATCATTATTATGCTACCCCAGAGAATCAAGCCTATCAGCACGCGCATACACACGCAGTGACACACGCAGTGGCACACACACACAGAGTGGCACACACACGCAGTGACACACACACAGTGACACACACACACACGCAGTGGCACACATGGAGTGACACACACGCAGTGACGCACACACGCAGTGACACACACACGCAGTGGCACACATGGAGTGAC
The DNA here is from genome assembly GCA_037101425.1 of Elopichthys bambusa. NCBI lineage: Eukaryota > Metazoa > Chordata > Actinopteri > Cypriniformes > Xenocyprididae > Elopichthys > Elopichthys bambusa. The sequence goes on along the minus strand of CM074450.1, from coordinate 29,289,644 downwards.
ACGCAGTGACACACACACGCAGTGACACACACACGCAGTGACACACACACAGTGACACACACGCAGTGACACACATGGAGTGACACGCAGTGACACACACACGCAGTGACACACACACGCAGTGACACACACACGTAGTGACACACACACGCAGTGACACACACGCAGTGACACACACACGCAGTGACACACACACGCAGTGACACACGCAGTGACACACACACGCAGTGACACACACACAGTGACACACACACGTAGTGACACACACACGTAGTGACACACACGCAGTGACACACGCAGTGGCACACATGGAGTGACACGCAGTGACACACACACGCAGTGACACACACACAGTGACACACGCAGTGACACACACGCAGTGACACACACACAGTGACACACGCAGTGACACACACACGCAGTGACACACACGCAGTGACACACACACGCAGTGACACACACACAGTGACACACGCAGTGACACACACGCAGTGACACACACACAGTGACACACACGCAGTGACACACACACGCAGTGACACACACGCAGTGACACACACACGCAGTGACACACACAGTGACACACACATGCAGTGACACACACACAGTGACACACGCAGTGACACACACGCAGTGACACACACACAGTGACACACACGCAGTGACACACACACGCAGTGACACACACGCAGTGACACACACACGCAGTGACACACACACAGTGACACACACGCAGTGACACACACGCAGTGACACACACACGCAGTGACACACGCAGTGACACACACACGCAGTGACACACACACAGTGACACACACACGTAGTGACACACACACGTAGTGACACACACGCAGTGACACACGCAGTGGCACACATGGAGTGACACGCAGTGACACACACACGCATAACACACACAGTGACACACGCAGTGACACACACGCAGTGACACACACACAGTGACACACACGCAGTGACACACACACGCAGTGACACACACGCAGTGACACACACACGCAGTGACACACACACAGTGACACACACGCAGTGACACACACACGCAGTGACACACACACAGTGACACACACACACAGTGACACACACGCAGTGACACACACACGCAGTGACACACACGCAGTGACACACGCAGTGACACACACACAGTGACACACGCAGTGACACACGCAGTGGCACACGCAGTGGCACACATGGAGTGACACACACGCAGTGACACACACACACACAGTGGCACACACACGCAGTGACACACACACAGTGACACACACACACACGCAGTGACACGCAGTGGCACACATGGAGTGACACACGCAGTGACGCACACACACGCAGTGACACACACACACGCAGTGACACGCAGTGGCACACATGGAGTGACACACGCAGTGACGCACACACACGCAGTGACACACACGCAGTGACACACGCAGTGGCACACACACGCAGTGACACACACGCAGTGACACACACACGCAGTGACACACACACAGTGACACACACACAGTGACACACACGCAGTGACACACACGCAGTGACACGCAGTGGCACACATGGAGTGACACACGCAGTGACACACACACGCAGTGACACACACACAGTGACACACACACGCAGTGACACACATGGAGTGACACACGCAGTGACACACACACACGCAGTGACACACACACAGTGACACACACACGCAGTGGCACACATGGAGTGACACACGCAGTGACACACACACAGTGACACACACACACAGTGGCACACATGGAGTGACACACACAGTGACACACACACGCAGTGACACACACACAGTGACACACACACGCAGTGGCACACATGGAGTGACACACACACGCAGTGACACACACACGCAGTGGCACACATGGAGTGACACACACGCAGTGGCACACATGGAGTGACACACACACGCAGTGACACACACACGCAGTGGCACACATGGAGTGACACACGCAGTGACACACACACACGCAGTGACACACACGCAGTGACACACACGCAGTGACACACACACGCAGTGGCACACATGGAGTGACACACACACACAGTGGCACACACACGCAGTGACACGCAGTGGCACACATGGAGTGACACACGCAGTGACACACACACACGCAGTGACACACACACAGTGACACACACGCAGTGACACACACGCAGTGGCACACATGGAGTGACACACACACACAGTGGCACACACACGCAGTGACACGCAGTGGCACACATGGAGTGACACAGGCAGTGACACACACACGCAGTGACACACACACAGTGACACACACACGCAGTGACACACACACGCAGTGGCACACATGGAGTGACACACACACAGTGGCACACACACGCAGTGACACACGCAGTGGCACACATGGAGTGACACACGCAGTGACACACACACGCAGTGACACACACACACGCAGTGACACACACACGCAGTGACACACATGGAGTGACACACACACACAGTGGCACACACACGCAGTGACACACACACGCAGTGACACACATGGAGTGACACACACACACAGTGGCACACACACACAGTGACACACACACGCAGTGACACACACGCAGTGGCACACATGGAGTGACACACACACACAGTGGCACACACACGCAGTGACACGCAGTGGCACACATGGAGTGACACACGCAGTGACACACACACGCAGTGACACACACACAGTGACACACACACGCAGTGACACACATGGAGTGACACACACACACAGTGGCACACACACGCAGTGACACACGCAGTGGCACACATGGAGTGACACACGCAGTGACACACACACACGTAGTGACACACACACAGTGACACACACACGCAGTGACACACATGGAGTGACACGCAGTGACACACACACACGCAGTGACACACACACGCAGTGACACACACACGCAGTGACACACACACACGCAGTGACACACACACACGCAGTGACACACACACGCAGTGGCACACATGGAGTGACACGCAGTGACACACACACAGTGACACACACACACAGTGGCACACATGGAGTGACACACGCAGTGACACACACACGCAGTGACACACACACAGTGACACACACACGCAGTGACACACACACGCAGTGGCACACATGGAGTGACACACACACACAGTGGCACACACACGCAGTGACACACGCAGTGGCACACACACGCGCAGTTTAACAATTTAACATTTTAACAAGTCCACTTAAGAGAAATAATCCACAGGGACATAAATATTATAGGTACAGTCAAATATATCTACAAAATCATGGACTAGTAGCATACAGCATATCATCACAATATTAAGCATAACTCTCAGTTTTTATGGATATAAGTAACAACGCCTCCTATAAGAGCAGACAGAGAACAGTACCTTGCTATCCGCTTAGCCCTTTTTTTGGGCATTCCAAGCTGCTGAAGCCCCTTTACTACCAGCCTGTGTGAAAGTCCTAAGCTGCCAAATATAAAAACAACTAATCGAGCCCAATAACCTATCTCTGAAATAGTGTTTAGGAGTGGTTGGTATTTAAATATTTTAGTTATAAAGGCTTCCTCCATACTGGAGTCAAAGGTACAAGCAACCCCCAAAACGAACACTTCTCTAGACTCCTCATTAATCACAACAACATCAGGTGTATTAGCAAACAGATGTGAAAAGGTTTCAGAGTTACTATTGCAATACTGGAACATGTATGGTTTTACACAGGAATGTTTATACATTCTTACTGAAGGTGAGAAATAATTTGATATGTCTTTCACTATAAGGTCTACTATTCTGTCGTGGCGTGCTATGCACATTCCCTTGTAGGCATGGCAGACGTTCAAAATATGCAGCAGTGTTTCAATAATCTGTTCTGTGGTGTGATGCAAACAATGAGGAACCTGAGTTGTAGAAAACCAGATGGAAAGCTTAAATCTAGTAGGAAGAACTTGTAATCTAGCTTTTACTGTGAAAATGACAATGTCCTCACTAAGTGCTGTATTCTTAAGAAATGAATGAGAAACAGCAGATGGAAGACATGCAAGTTTTCCCTGAAGTTTCAGTCCCGCCCAGTGTTGTTTTTGGTGATGTTGATGTAAGTCCATGAGAGTTCGCCGGGCACCTGTAGATGTTAACGGGTGGCTATGACCACCGTATGTGGCTGTCGCTCTAACGTAGGTGAGGGGGTCAGTAATAATGTCCTCTTAGACTCTCACAGTCCCAGAGTCAGACCTCGCTCACTCCAGCGATACTCCAGTTTGAACACAGAGGTCATTCAGGTCCGGACCAGGCACCAAAACCAGCAGAGTGGGTGTCAAGTTTTCATGCTTGGTTTTCTTTTAAAGCCAAGGAAGTGAGGCTCTGACTCCCTGGCCAACGGCACCTTGCGTCTCCTTAGATCCAGGAACAGGGAGGATCTAGCCAGCTGCCTAACATCTTTGTCATCATTATTCAGCATGTTCAGAAGATGGGAAATTTGCATGCTGGTATAAATCCATTTCATGTTTGGCACCCCCAACCCTCCTTCCCACTGGGGATGAAAAATAATATCACGAGTGCTATGTGTGTTCAGTCCAAACCACTTTTGCACCAAGCTCACTGTTTTGTTATTCATTTCGCTCAGCACTTTCTGTTGAATATGAACGTTGGAGAACAGATGTTGTACTTTAGATAGCGCCACCTGTCTAATAGCCTCTAACTTCATAGTCAGTGGCAGTGGACATTTGTCAATCAAGTCCAACCTGGATGTATACTCTGACAGGATGATGCTTACTTGCTCCTTCCATTCTCCTGCAATATAAATTTGATGTCCAAGATAAGTGTATGTCTCATGAAGAGAATATACACGTATAGGATTTGTTGCTACTGTAAACTCAGGACATTTATCAGTTTTTGAACGGTACCACCTATTCCCTCCACTCCTCTCATCCTGTCTTTAATCTCCAGACCTGACCACTTCAGAAATCTGCTCTGGCCAGCATGTTTTTAACTACACTTTCTTGTCTAGAAGCGATCTGGACATCATCTGCATAGCCCTGCACTGGAATAGGAGATATCACATCAGGGGGGGCACATTGACACATCCACTTTAACCATTGATGGCAATTATAAAATGAATCGCACTCCAAGGGCAGCCAGTTTTAATGCCTATCTGAAGTGGTGTTGGGTGAGTGAGCTTTTCTCCACAGATTACTTCGATAAAGGAGCCCCTAAGGCAACAAACCAACATCTGGATCTGAGGTGGGAGGGTGACAAATTTTATGACGGATATATTATATCAGGGATCCCCAAGCTCCCAAAAAACATTTTTTTCCCCAAAAAATAAAAAGTCATGCCATAGAGGGCTAAGTAAGATATTTTACATAAAAGATGTTTACGTATAATTCACAAGACAAAAAAATAGCTGAATTTATTAAAATGACTCCATTCAAAAGTTTGGGAACCCTTGGTTCTTAATACTGTGTGGTTACCTGATGATCTACGACTGTTTTTATATTTTGTGATGGTTGTTCATGAGTCCCTTGTTTGTTCTGAGTTAAAGTTAAACTGCCCAATGTTCTTCAGAAAAATCCTCTTTAGTTTTCAAGCATTTTTTGCACATTTGAACCCTTTCCAGCAGTGACTGTATGATTTTGAAATCCACCTTTTCACAATTTTGAATTTTGGGGGCATTTTTTGCCCACATCCTCATTCAATTCAGACCCATGGTACCAATGGATTATAGGTTTGTTGTTGGGTTCAATTTAGTTTTAACTGCTCCATCTTTCATTTGGAACTGAAATGTGCCACTCAAACTGTTCAGATCAGACTGAAATCATCAGTCTCATGGTTACTAATGCACTTCAGCCACTTTTCCCTAACAATAGTTCCCTAACAATTCCCTGTATAGTGCATATCTAAAGCCTTTTGTGTCTCTCAGCAATCAGAGCTTTATAAAAAGTAATATCAACTAAAATACTGAATCATTTTCTAGTACTTGATATGTCCCTTTAAATGTTTCACTCTCTCCTGGAGCTGTCGACCATTTTGTGTATTCTTTATAATTTGTTCGGATTTGCATTGTTATGCATAGCAAAAGTTTTAGCAATTTTCAACCACTGAATGTCAATGTTCTCTAATCGGCTATTTTATATAGAGTTCTCTTATTTGAGCCTGTGGTTGATTGTCCTGATGTAAAAAAGTTTAATTGGGAAAGAAAAAAAAAAATCTCTGTGTTCCAAGTTCCGGTTCCTAATTTATGCAGCCTAATAGTCTTTTTAAGGGATTTGAATGATAGAAATGTGATCATGTGCTATGTGTATGCTAGGCTAAAGAGATGGATCTTTATTCTAGATTTAATCTGACAAGAGTGTGTCTGTTCCTCGAACAAGGCAAGGAGGTTTGTTCCAGAGTTGGGTGCTAAATAGGAAAAGGATCTACTGCCCGCAGTTGATTTTGATATTCTAGGAATTATTAGCTTGCCAGAATTTTGAAATCACAATAGACTATAATGCGTTAAGAGCTCGCTCAAGTACTGGGGAGCTAAACCATTCAGAGCTTTATAAGTAATGAGCAAGGTTTTAAAATGTATATTATGTTTAATAGGGACTAATATTGTCATAGTTTTAGTAAGAACTGTAGCTGCTGCGTTTTGGACCAGCTGGAGTTTGTTTATTAAGTGTGTAGGGCAACCACCCAGTAGAGCATTAGAGATTACAGTAATCTAGCCTTGAGGTCATGAACGCATAAACTAACTGTTCAGCATTTGTCATTGAGAGCATATGTCGTAATTTAGAGACTTTTTAAAATGGAAAATTGTGGTTTTACAAATGCTAGGAATGTGGCTTTCAAATGAAAGATTGGTATTGTAGCAAATTAGCTCAAAATAAATATGAATATTTAATCATAACTAGTTATAATTAATTATAAATATTTGGATCAGTTATTAAAATTAACTTAATGTAATAAAATTAATATTACAATCAATTAACCTGTTTTGCCAATGAACACTCAGTGTTAATTGTTTATTAATTCTAAGAAATGTTCATTTCCAGGTTATGGGAAATAACAGTCTTATTGTACAGTACTACTCAGAGCATATAGTCAGGATTGGCATAATTAGTGACTATTATATGAGCATGAAACACGGACAACTTTACGTGTGACATGAACAGGACTTTATTAACTAGACTAAACACTTAACTACTCTAACATTCACACACATACATGCATACAGTTAGGGAAAGGAAAAGAGAGCTGAAGCAGAATACAGGAAGGCAAGAAGTTACAGCGTTGTTTAAAATTCAGCAGATCAACAGCTTTGAGCAAACCATCGGTTTAGTTTTAACAGGCCCTTCTTTAAAAGGGGTAAAGATACTTAATGTATCACATAATGAGACTAAGTTTGATACTTGCATTTCTCGCCCATTTGAATTAAAACTGTCCTGATGCAATTTGTGGAGGCTCCCGTTGAATCTTTGCTGATATTGTCTTGATGAAAGAGAACCAGTTGGATTCAGAGGATCTTTGGTGAATGGAAGGTCTAGGCCGAAGCCTGGCACAAGCTTGGGGTTCCTTAGAAGTTCCTAGTACAGCATCATCTTCGCATCAGCATTTTTCAGTAAAGGAAAAAAGAGACTGTGGTCTTGTGATCAGTGATTTTAAAGAGTGAAGATTTCACACCTTCTTGAGGTGTCTGAGCCAATAATGAGTTGTCCTTTTAGAGGGAAGTTTTACGAGTCTTTGTTCTGTAGCAAGATATTAGCATAAGACATTGGATTGGATGTATGAGAGAAGAGCCTTCTAGATTCTTATAATACTAATGTGTCACAGAGTTAGCAACGTGTAACATTAATTAACATATAGGAAACGGAAGTTGGAGTCCATCGATACCAAACATGCTACCCATGTGATTTTAGTTAACCATAAATTTGCAACTCTGAAACATTAATACCAAAATAGTTCAAAAGAGAGAATTAATACATAGAATAAAAAAAGAAAATCATGAGAGGGGAAAATTGGATACACGTTTATACATTTCTCATGCGGTTATATATAGAATATATAGGATTAAGAGGGTTTATTTGTCCTTCTCAGAAAGAATGAAGTCAGAGTAAAAAATCCTGACGTTCATAAAAAGTTCTTATCAGTTTTCCTGTGTCCTGTAACAGGACATCTAGTTTTGTGTGTTAGCTTCATTTGGGATGCTAGTTACAGTTTAGGGGGATGGGTTCACAAAACTTTGAGAGAGTGAGTTTCTGGATTATTCATTAAATATAATGAATAATTGTGTGTCTGATTGGTCTAGACGCTACAGTATCAAAGAGCACACCCAGGTTCCTAACTGACGTCGAAGACTTAACAGAACAGCCGTCAAGTGTCAGACAGTATTCTAGGTTATGTGCAGAGGTTTTTGGTCCAATAATTAAGACCTTTTTTTCAGAATTTAGTAGTAGAAAATTAAAATAAAGGGTGAAAAGCAACGGTCCTAGTACTGAGCCTTGGGGTACTCCGTATTGCGCTTGTGATTGACATGATACCTCTTGATTTACTGCTACAAACTGATGATTGATTACGATTTAATATTCAGTGTATATGATTATATTGGACCTTACTCGTCCCTGTCCCTAAAGTTCTCCCCTACACCTGCCCCTAACCATATTAATCTTGCTGATCAGTTATCCACGTTTTTTGATTGTGGTAAAACAATACAGGCTTCACCCGTCACAGTCAACATACCAGCCTTTCTGATCAACTTAAGAACACCATATCCAGTTTCAAATATAGGCCTATTAAATACTTTAGCACCTTATTTCCACTTTTAAAAATATTTTATTCATTTTTTTTTAAGTAAACACCTTTCCAAGCTGATATAACATGGGGAAAGGGAGAAGCAAGGGACCAAAAAAAGTCTCAACAGGATCTCTTATATATTTGCTTATCGATTATATTGTGATGTGTAAGGTACTGCCCTAGATCACAGCATGCACTGCAGCATGAATGCATTTATTTCTGTTGTATCTAAAATGATTTTATGATGTCTGCTGATTGCTTACATGCTGATTGTTGATAACCAGAGAATCACAGCTCATCACAATACAAACCATTTGCACAACTGCAGTTGAGTAGGAGAACACTGCACAAATCCATCATTCACAGAATCCAGCAGAAGTCTTCAAACTGTAGATCACTTTATTATTCCAGTCAGAAGACAGTCCTCTTTCCTCTCAAGCTGTGTTACGGTCTCGTGCGGGTGGCAGATGTGCGCTCTCAAAGAACATATGATTCGCAACTGTGAATGACATGGCAAATAAAACATAATTTCCCTGATTTCAGCTGGCACGGTTCTCACAAGCACCTGAAACAACCTGTTCTCAAAGGAAGGATGCGTCTGGCCTTCAAGAAACATGTAAAAGAATCAATCTAGAGCAGGGTTTTTTGTGAACCCCCGGGGGTTCGTAATGTCGCAGGGAGTTTGAGAGTTGATGAAAATAAAATAAAACAGAAATAGTGATAAAGCTTGTAATTCACTTTATTTATTTGCATAATTTTCAAAATTTCTGTGGACAGAAACAGAATTTCACTAGTATTCCATCAAAATAAATGGAAGAGGATCTGAAATAATAAAGCATTTAATTAAATAATAACTAATTAAAAATAGGCATTAATAAATTTGTTTACAAATTAATTTATTAATCTATAATTACAAAGTAATTCATTATTTGATATTTTAATTGTCAATAAAAAATAAGTAATTAAAAGTGAAAAATGAAATATCAATAAACAAAAAATACATGCATGAATTCAAAATAATGGAATTTCGAAATGTAATTTGGATTCACAAATCGAATATGAATACAGGTTTTAATCAGGTATTTAAAGGGCATTTCCATTTCTTGTCGCTGCTTTTCTTCATCCTGTTAGTGATTCGATTTCGGCCGAGAACCGTGAACATGCAAATATGTTGTTAAATTATTGAAAAATTACGTCTAAGGGGATCAGCTCACAAAAGAGTTTGTGAACCCCTGATCTGAAGTAATCAAAAAGTAACCTCACATTTCACTTTAAAATTATTATAATACAACAAATAAGCAATATGACACTTAAATTCAGTTTAATTGCAGTACAATAAACACCACCATGATGTATAAACAAAGTACAGAATAATATATCGTTACTTTTTCCACAATCAGTGCGCTTACCTTAACTGAAATTTCTTTTTGATCATTTATAAAGACTTTTTTTTAAAAAGCAAACCATTTTGAGTAACACTTGATGTGAGAAATGCCTCGTCTATCACACTTTTTCAGCTGATCAATTCTTTGTGATCACGATCAATAGCTTCTCTCTCTAAGTTAGCCAGAAAAAAGCAAGAGTAGCTCATATAGATTTATTTGCAAGGAAACTTGTGTCCACACTGTGACTGTCCTCCTGTGGTGACAGTGATGGACGATGTATTGACAGCATCTTTTAGTGGCAAGTTGTTGCGAATAATTGCTACAGATGGAAGAGTGTGTAGAACACTAAAGCATATAGATTAAGATAAGCGGGAGTAAAGGAAGGCTTCAAGTGGCCTTATCACTTGTTCACCAGGACCATGGAGCGAGATTTAAGAAGGTTATCAATGCTGACCTCTATGTAGGAGCCATTCATCAGTCAAGATGTTCAGATAACGATGGTCAGAATGATCTCCATCATTATGTGCAATGATACTGGAATTAAACATCTATTACAACTCCAATACAAAGCCTAAACAATGACAAAACACCAGTAGCGGCCTTTGCTTTGAAAAAGAGCCCCGCCCCCACCATCACGCCACATACACACTAGGGTCTCTTCCGGAAAGGGGGCGGGGAGCAGCAGCTCATTTGCATTTAAAGGGACACACACAAAAACGGCCAAATAGGGGCAAATTTGACAAGCTATAATAAATGATCTGTGGGGTATTTTGAGCTGAAACTTTACAGACACATTCTGGAGACACCAGAGACTTATATTACATCTTGTGAAAGGGGCATTATAGCTCCCCTTTAATATTTATAAGCAATACCACATGAGCAAGAGTGCTGTTTCCCGAATATCAGCAGAATGTTTGCAAATGTAATATTTATTTATACAACAGTTCAACAAACAATTAGTTAATATTAGGTATTTATACAAAAATGTCTGTTTTTGTTCTACTTTGCCAAAGAAAATAGCTGCAAACAGTAGAGCCATTGCGTGTCTTCGAGCAACAGTTTCAGTTTCATTACTGAATCAGCGTTTTTGAATGAATCGGTCTATGAATGACTCATTTGCTTTGTCCTTGAATAAAGCAGCCATTTTGAATGAATTGTTTGACTACTAAATGATTCAATGAGTCACTTATTAAGACAATGATTTGCCGCCACCTGCTGGTGGTTTTAGTATCATTTCATTTTAGCTTATGGGCTGAGAGAGTGACAATTGAAGATTGAGTGCCGTTTTTGTTTTCGGTCATGATTGTAACCTTTGTTATATGTGTTTAGACTATTACGAGTGAAATATGATATAACATTGGATAATAAAGTAATTGCAGTCGCACTGCATACTATAGCACCAATAGTTTCTTTGAAATGGGCCTCCGAATTGCAAAGAAACCTTTGCAAGACAACAATGAACCCTCTAAAAAAAGCCCACATGTGATTTACAACGAAGATTACTTGGACTCGTTTCACAGTTTAGGGTCATTCTTGGCAAACAGTGACTAAAAACGTCAGGAAAATGTATCAGGTCTGCTACAGACACTGTGGACCACCATGGGCAACATGTACCTTCCAATATTTAGATTACCATTTGATTCTTAAAAGTATATCCTCAATAAATATGTGCTTACTCTCTTATCGTGTGACATATTTCCCAACTGCATTTTTTTTTTCTTAGAAAGATTTGCATTAAATTAAAGCCACATACTGCGAAACGTTCGGGTCTCATCTTTTATTGTAAAACTGGAAGAAATATATATCCCAGGCAACACTATATTACATTATACAATAAAAGTATCTACACAACCAATGCTAATAAATCACTTGGGTGTACTGGGACCTCAGGAATCTGGATGTTTGTTACAGGTTAACAGATACTTAGTTCACTAAAATTATGACCATGACATTTCAACTTTGTTCTACATCCCATGAAGCACATCTGTGAATTAAGTAAAGCCACTATCTTCCCGAAAAGTGTAACATTTCACAATTTTACAACATATTAAATCAAATTAACATAACGCGCACACACACAAATGAACAGAACATGGTGCTGATTGACCACGAGACAAGCTGAGAACGAGACGAGAACATTGCTGGTGTGGTCAGTTACACTACAAAGAGAGACACATAAATCAATAAAATCATCAAATAAAGAAAAGAAAAAAGGTAGCAATTACTGGGTTGCAAAACATCAACATTTTAACAGTTATTGCATTAATGCTGAAAACTGTGTTGCATAGAGATTAACCAGCACAAAGACAGCTAAAAGACTGTTAAAGATTATTTCAAATAAATGAAAATAAATCATTTCTCGTCATTGAGTTTAGGCCCTTGGCATTTTGTTGTGATTGAAATGCAAATGTTGAGTGTTTGGTGTAATAGTGTGAATTTAATGTCTATGTGAATCAAACTGAAGAATAAGTGCTGCTAACGTACACACTTAAGGACCAGGTTTTATTCGCCAAACAAAATGTACTTTCGGAGAAACAAATCTTACACATACACATAATTAAGCAATAAAAGCCAGAGCAAATACACCACACAAACATTCTTATTATCTGATGTTCCTGACCAACATCATGACAGCTTAATTTTAAAAGGAAATGCCATATTAATTAAAAAAAAAAAAAAAAAAATGCACTCAATTAAGTAAAATATCAGAATATACTCATGGATTTAAATTTAATAACAAATAAAGCCTTTGGTTCTTGACCTAGTGATTGGCAACTGCAAACGGCAGTTTTCATGACACATAAACAGAGGCTGAGGTGCTGAAGAGGTCTATAACACACTGAAGGAACAAATGTACATGATGAGGACAAGAACAGGCTGAAACAGTCTCGGGACAATAGAGTATAATGAAGACAAATGGATGAGGACTTAAATGTGACTCAATGAGGCACAAGATGCTTCATTTCTGCCTCGTTGGCAAAAGTCAGGCTGGAATTTCAGTGCTAAAAAGAACTGTGAACACACACACACACACACACACACTCTTGCTCGCTCACACACACACACACACACACAATGCAGATTTTTTTTTTAAAAGAACAGCATATTATGTGCAGGACATACTGTATTATTGTACAAAATGTGTGCAGCTAGTTTATTCTTGAACAAAACAGATTTTACGTTCATGATTTTGTGACAAACTTTTATTTTGTTCAAGCCATTTCCCTCATAAATGGGACACACAATGTTCACACTGCTCTAACTATACTCTTACAATGTCTGTGACTCTGGTTTGTGAAGGACACAAACTCAAATATATGAAGAGGACATTTATTGAATGGTTGTTAGCCCATTGAGTTTAATTAGGTTTGTTTGGGCCTTAAACTGATCATATCATATAGTGTCCAGTGTGATGCTCGTTGAGGAACCATCTGGCTTTCTAGAGTAATAGTGTAGTCATGCATATCTGACTGAGCTTGAAAGCACACTATAATGCCAATTTAGGCATTTTGTCTCAAACAGGGTGATTTAAAGCTGCGCTTGTGGTCGTCTCAGTAGTGATGATGTGTGTTCAGTGCAACAGTGCTCTAATAAGTCTTCTGCTGACCTCCAAAAATCTGATGAGCCAGATGAAATGCTGTTTTTACATATAGCACAGTGGCATAGTTCTATTTAACAAAAATATACTTTACTTTTAGGGTTATTCTTTATTCAATTCTTCAGCTGTATGTTTGAATGTAATATATGAATGTAGGAATACTTTAATGAAGATTGCGCTGAACTATTTGTGGCTTGTGTTCAGACATAATTCTATAGAAACTTGTTTCCGCCACAGAATTAAAAAAGTCGCAATTACCTTTTATTTATTTATTTATTTTTTATAGCAATTTTAAGATCTAAACTTGCAATTGCAAAAAAATGTCAGAATAGTGAGCTGGCTTTTTCCTCAGAATTGCAAGTTTATATCTCACAGTTCCTACTTTATAACTCGCAATTATGAGTTCAGATCTGACAGTTCTGAGAAAAATAGTGTCTGTGCTAATTCTCGTTGATAAAAAGTCTCAATGATCTTTTATTCCACAAGCTTCCATAGAATTGCTGTCCACTGGTGCAAAAAAGCCAAAAGATGATCCACACACACACCTTTTATTCATGCTGGCTGTTTCTAATGACTTTTATTGTTTTAAACTGAGCTAATGATATTTTCTGTCCCCTAAGCCTTCACACAAAACTCTCTGCATTTTGACATTTTCATATAGTATGTTTATTAGACAGTTCCCTTTCATGGGAACTCAACGCAGCATCAGAATGTTGACCCTATGCGTGACTGCATCTGTGTTGTAGTGTTGAATCATTCCCATCTCATTGTTGCAATGTCACCCCATAACGGTGTATCATGGAAGCCATAAAGGATATCCAGAACAAACAGCGTCAGCTTCTGTGTCTTCAGTAAACTCTCTGTGTTACTCTTTTTGGAGTTGATTTGGGGAAAGTTTGGCCAGGTAGAAGTGGACTTGTTTGATGCATCATGCATCCAGCTCCGCTGAGGTTGGACGCCACGGTGCAGACGTGGCCGAGGCTATATCTCTACGCCATTAGTCTGTATCTTTTGTCATTTGGCTGGCCCGAGTATGGTCTGCAGACCTGATGCCTCTCCTGAATGGTTCTCCATCAGGAGGGACCTCCTGTCACAGGCTGAGGACACAATCTATCACCCCTGGCTGGAAATGTGGAAGCTGTGGTTTTGGCCACTGAGAGGAGTCAACTCCTGAACTCTGGTCTCTCAACAGAGGTTGTTGAAACCATCCTAAACTCTAAAGCTCCCTCCATGAGGAAACTTTATGCCTTTGGCCACAGCCATATCACCCTGTAGCCGAAGACTGGTTGCCCACTGAAGCTAAGCAGGGTTGCGCCTGCTCAGTACCTGGATGGGAGACATCCTGGGAAAACTAGGTTGCTGCTGGAAGAGGTGTTAATGAGGGGGTGCTACTCACCCTGTGGTCTGTGTGGTTCCTAACACCCCAGTACTGTAACAAGCACCGTCCTTCGGATGAAATGTTAAACCGAGGTCCTGACTCCCTGTGGTCATTAAAAATCCCATGGTACTTCTTGTACAAAGGGCCAATGGAGAGAATTTGGCCAGGACACCGGGGTTACATTCCTCCCTGGCCAAATTCCCTCTATTGGCCTTTATCAATCATGGCCTTCTAATAATCCCCATCCATTTAATTGGTTGGTGAGCGCACTGACACCATTGTTCTGTGGCTGCCGTAGCATCATCCAAGTGGATGCTGCACACTGGTTGTTGTTGAGGTTGAAGGCAGCTTCTTGTTCACTATTATCTCTCTTAAAAGGGTAGGAGATCTGCAGGCCTCCTCTGTTGCCTCCTCCTGCCTAGAGTTTGCTCCAGGTAAGGTAAATTCTTAACCCTAGACCAGGGGTAGGCAAGTTCGGTCCTAGAGAGCCGCTGTCCTGCAGAGTTTAGCCCCAACCCTGAAAAAAAACCCTCACCTGCCTATAGCCTTAGTAATCCTGAAGAGCTTGATAAGCTTGTTCATGTGTGTTTGATTAAGGTTGGAGCTAAACTCTGCAGGACAGCGGCTCTCTAGGACCGAACTGGCCTAACCCTGCCCTAGACCATGTTACTTGCCTAAAGTTCAGACTAACATACAGTAGCACACTCAGTTGTTCTGCAGGCCTTAACCCTCAAGTGGGCAAAGAAAGTTAAGTTTCTCTCTGTCCACCAACTGGAATGAAGGAGGATAATGTCCACCACTCTGCCCAGTGGTGTAAGACTGACCAGATGCTGGTATTCTTTGGTTCACACAGACAGGGTTCCTCGTCATCCAGACAAAGAATAAGCAAGTAGATTGTTGAGGCTATTACTACAGCTCTACAGCGTGACCTTCCTTCACCTCTAGTTGGTAAGGGCCCATTCTACTAGGAGTATGGCTGCTTCTAAGGCTTTATTGTCAGAAGTTTCCCTCCAAGAGGTGTGTGATGCGGCGACTGTGCCTCTCCGCACACATTCATCAGATTCTACAGCCGGGATTTGGATTCCACACCAGGGTCTTATGAGTGCTTCTGTCCTAAGCTGTGCTCGACATGATTGACACTAGGACAGGCATTTGTCAGTATGGTGCAGTGGGTATTAACGTCCCCATAGCGTCAACATTCTGACTCCTCGAAAGGGAACACTCACTGCAGAACGTTGATTGGTTGACAGAGAATCGTCACTTGTGTGTGCAACACAATACCATTGCAACACGATGTGTACTTTTTTCCTTGCAGCCTTCAGCCTTTGCTCAAACAAAGCTGCTGTATGTGCTCCATTGTTGTTTACTGTCACTTTCTTCTTCACACGAGAATGACGTCAATCGCTACTTTCCAGCATACGCCACGCCTATCAAGTAAGGGTAATGTTGGTGGTGGAAACGCAAGACGGATTCCGAATCGTACTGTACTGAACTGAACCGAACCGCTCGGTGGAAATGAGCCATTTGCTCCAGGTATCCTTTATAGCTTCCACGGTACACTGTCATGCTTTATGGGGTGATGTAGCACCAATGAGATTAAAGTTATTCAACACGTGCTTAAAAAAAAAAAGCAAAATGCTAAATGTTACTGTAACGTGTTTATTATTAAGTGTTGTACTAATAACTGACAAATGTGTCCCCAAAGTGTATCTCCATAAAGACCAAACACTCACACAGAAAGCCTTCAGGACAACAGAAAGTAGCCATCTCATTTAAACGGCTTAGAAAGAGGAAACTGCTAAATGTTACTCTAACATGTTTATTATTAAGTGTTGTACTAATAACTGTAAAAACAAACAAACAATAAGCTGTTGAAATGTGTAGTCAGAAACACTGGGACGATGCAAACAACACAGTCTTCTACACTGACATAAACAGATGTGACACTGATGGACACATTTCCTGCAGTGACGGTATATCACAAGTGAACACAATGAAAAGAAAAACACTGAAAAACTTTAAAAAGCATTGTGCATAGTTCAGCCATCACCTAACCCGTCTGCTGCTTAACACTACTTCTGCTAACAAGGAAGTGCAAAAAATGTACATCTCTCATTAAATTAGCTCACTGTTGCACTGAAGGGTGTTTTCATTCATTCCCTTGCTGTATAAGGTTTCTTGCTGTTGTTGAATGTGTGTGCATGTTGTGTCTACCTATACAGAAACCCGCACATGTGTTCGTTTAACTCACTACTAGGGTCAAGTCCATTCGCATCCCTTAAAAGTTTTCCCGAGCTTTGGCCCAGTCGGCCGACGCAATCCTCTGCAGAACCGGCCTGCGGTACGCCACTCATACCTCACCCACCCACACCACTGTGTTCCCTCTCTTGACCTCTGACACCTCACAGTGAGGGCCGCTCTGTTTGCCGTCCAGAACGAACAGGGACTCGGCCGATGACGTGACCAAGTATCGTCCAAACACCCCACTGGAGACCACCACCCTATTGGCGTCTCCCCAAGGCCAACTGGTGGCTGGAATCGGATCCTTGACGTTCTGAAGGGCTTTTGCTCTTCCTGTCGCCAGGTCTGAGAAAACCAGCTCCGAGCCCTGAGCTGAAGAGGTCACGACCACGTACTGGTTGGCCTCCGTGAAGGACGGCTGAAACTCCAAGTCTGCGAGTGGAATCGAGACATCCACTTCATGGCTTATCTGCAGCTCGCCGCTGAAGGAGATGGTCTGGACTTGGAGCTTTCCGCGTCGCTTATCCACAGAGACAATAAAACGGCCATCTGGAGAGACGAACGGCCGGCCGTTGATGTTGGGATTGGGTCCAATGACTGTGTCGCTTACACTGTCAATGAGAAGCTGCGAGCTCGGAGTCGAACGGTTCTCAACTTGGCACTCGATAAAATAATAGCCGCTTAAATGAGTGTAGGCCATGCTGGCTGGAATACAGCTGTAGTTCTTTAGACTGATAGTCTTGACGAGATGGAGGGTCTCAAGGTCAATTTTATGCACCGCAGGCTCCGATTTTAAGAAGACAAAGCCAAACCTGAGATGACAATGGTCAAAGGCAGGTTAATGATCTTTCTGCAGATTTATTAAGTGCTGTGCAGTTAATTACACTTCCAGTTTTTGGAAGAATTATGTTGAAAATCTGACAGAGGTCATGCACGCTGAGCAGTGACGATCGTTTCATACCTTACGTGGGTGATAATGAGGTTGGTGGGAGGGATGTAGAAATCCTCCACTCCTTCAAATGGAGTGTGAATGATCTGACGCTGCTCCACTGCACTTGCAGAAGTGATCACCTCAAAAATGGAAACAAGTGAAAGTAATATTACAACCATCTTAAATCTGACAGAACTGAGCAGACAATAAGCAAAGATCTCAGTAGAAATGGATAACATCTACTGTCGTAATCTAACAAATGGAATAATCTATGAACACGTGTTTTCACGTGAAAGCTCGTGCTTTCAGTCTGTGCAGTGAATGACTCTTGCTTTGATATTTTATCATATAAATGTCAGGACATTCATTAATTTACCGTATAACTGTAACTTGGTGTGAAACTGTCCTACAGCCCCCATGACGAGTGTTTAATCATGCCTATTCACAGTTAATAAATGTATAATACTGAAACTGATTCACTTAAAACATTGCTTCTCCTCTAGTCAGTATTCAATCATATTGTTTGCCAAATTAACTTTGCTACCTTTGTTCGAAACACTTTGTGGTATGGGTAGGTTTAAGAATATACATACAGTTGTAATTACATGCAGGTTTTTCTTTTCAAATGTAAGTGCAATGTGAAAACATGTACTGTCTGTACACAATAAGTGCACTGTATCAAATAATTAGTTTAAATGTTACTACATAGTAGTTAAAGACACAGAATATAGTATGATACTTTAAAACATACCAGTTCACAAATATACTTAAGCATGAACTGAATGTAATGTTTTTGGACACTTAATTGTATTATACTTTAAATGTATATTTAAAATGCTTTTAACTGAACTTAGGAGTGCTTTTTTGATCTTCAATGTAATTTCATAATTCTATTGTCTTTGAAATATGCTTAAAGTGTACTGATTGAAGTGTACAAGCATTTATAGTTAAACAAAAACATACTTTAATATCATTACCATTGAAATTTGTGTTTAAATACATATAATTACGCATTTATAATGATAAATTTAGTGCATTTAAAAGGCATTAACTTCAAATAACACACCATAGTTAAAATTATAATCAAGTATTGCATGTGTTTTAGTTAGTCAACATATCAAAATAAGTGTACTTCTTTAAAGAACGACAAATTATTAAAATTTCTTTTTAACTTTTAAGTGCTGTTTTTAAAAGTGTGTTAAGTGTGTTTTAAGTGGCCTTTATTTCATTAATATTATATCTGCAAGTGCAGTTCTTTAAAATTATACTTTTAATATTTAAATTTAATTTAATACAATTAAGCCAACTTCTTTTTCTCAAGGGTAAAATCGAGTGTTTTACCATGCCATATTTGTGTTTATAACATGTTATAGGATATTTAGTTAACAGTTTCCGCTTGGAAACTGTGTCTCTAGAAAAAATGCTACTTTTAGCTCGTTAACAAGTGTCCAGTGCAGATGATTATAAATGCAAACTATGAGTTCTTGATTTGTGAATCTGTGTGATGAGTGCAGGATCAGAGCCAAGCGCACACATGCCGCTGTGTTTTTTACTCTCCCCAGCCCTCATTTGTTTAATCTAATGAACTGACAAGCAGGTTCAGATGTTTGACTAAGAATATTGAGCCATTTAAAAAAAAATGGGTTTGATATTTCACCTCTCGAGCTGAGTACTGCCTCCGGGCCCGACAAATTGCCCATGCCCGGGTCAATTGCACGCATTCAAAATGAGTCGAATATTATCAAGCCATTTATTTGTGGTGTGAATCCATATCCCCTGCAGCCGATTATGCAGCTTCCCGCTAAAAGTGCTCTTTAGCATTTCTGAGTGATTCATAGCAAACGCCTTCATTATTCTGAGCGGCTGGTGCTCTGTGGGCATGCTGAACAAGCAAACACACCTGAGGACTTTCCCACTATTTAATAAAACGTGAATTATTCATGTGTATGGGGGCTGGAAATACACATTGTTTGTTAAATAAAAAGCCTTTCATTTGCTCTGTCTTTGAGGCTGTGTGTTTCTCATACGTGTGCATTGACATGAGGACAGTTGCTGATCAAACCTGACAGAGAATAACATGGGAAGCAGGCAAATCTTTACAAAAGATTCACGTACAGCTCTAGTCTGTAGGTCTACCTGACAGGGAACTGAAATTATTGAGCATGCACGCATGCAATTAAACAAGGGTGCAGAAATGTATTTGTCAAGCAAAGATTATACACCTAACGTTCAAAATACAGACTGAATGAGCTCTCAGGCTAAAAAAAAACATCACAGCGTGACGGCATGAAGGATGTGTGAGCGCTCTAATTTGCTTGAGAGTGAAACAGAATTCAGCCCAAAACTAGAAGCGATGTTTTACATGAAGACAATGAGGGCTTTGTGCATGTGCGTGCTCTCACCTGGAGCATAGAGCGGGACTTCAGCAGGTCTCTCCAACTTAAGACCCACAGTTGATCGTGAGATTTGTCGTAGAAGAGTTTGACGGGCATGGCGTCTGTTTCCACAGCCTGTCATTCCAACAGAGAGAGGGAAATTCATTCGTCTGTGCTTGTCAAGAGCAACTGTGACGAGTGAACCACAGTGACCTAATAAAGGACGTGGTTTCACTGTAATGTAAGCTCCAGATGAAGCTGAAGCAGAACCAAATGTCTCTTAGGCCAGGTTTAAACCTTGTATTAAGATGCGTTTTGGTCAATTGGATCACAAGTAGACGAGGGAAACCCATTCCTGTTTCCACCTGGTGTTTTAATCTGTCTCTTTTGACCACTACTGTCCTGTTTTCTTCAAGGGGCCGCAGCTTTTGTTTCTGCTCTGACAGCCACAAGTACCAAGCACAATGTTCTCTCGCCTGATTTCTAACACACACTCGCAGTGTTCGGCCGGTCAGAACAGAAACGAAAGTTGACACATTTACCCGCACATAGACTCTCCCCTCGAAGAAATCAGGACAGAAGTGGTTGAAAGTGGACAAAAGAGACGGATTAAAACATCTGGTGTAAACGGGAATGAGTCTGCGATGTCTACTTGTGATCCGATCGACCAAAACACATCTTAACACCAGGGGCCTTACCAGAAGTGTAAAGTATTTGAGTAAATATACCCAAAATACAAATTTATTAATATGTTTATGCTTACGTTTAATGAATAATAATTAAACAACAAGCATTTATTAAATTGCTTCTTAATAAATGTTCACCTTTTGATTATTATTGCTGCCTCTAGTAATTATGTGTCCGATTTTTAATTTCCAACCTAATTTCTGCATATGATTTGCATGTAAAAGTCACTGTGTAAACTGAAGGTTTAAAGTTAGATTAACTTTAATCTCATTAGTAGTTTTTCCTTTCTGAAAAGATGCTTCATTATCATGTAAATAACAGAAGCGTTCAAAGCACTGAATGTCAGCAGGTACTTCCATCTTTAGTTAAAAACACTGAATGATTGTCAGGATCATTTAGTGTTTGTTGTAGTTTATTTGTCGCTGAGCCCCAGTGATCATGCTAGAAGGATTTATTATCCGTGACCCATCCGGCTCTGCTTTCTGAAAGAGCTTTCATCTTCACACACACACACACACACACACACACGTCTTACTGTCTACATTCATCTTATTTTTTCCATTGTTCTCTGTTGCTGTGTATTGATTGTTCATCCATATAAGAAAAACATTAATTTATTTTGCTGTATTTGCTAGGAGAATGAAAAATCTTAGTTGTTTCCACTGAAACAGAGAAGAAAACAAGACTCCGGCCTGTCAGATGTTTCTTCTGTGAAAAAGACCCCAGAGATCTCACATGTGTCTCTTCTAGAGTTTCTCAGATCTCAACAATGTCTCAAACGGTGAATCAATTTGTAGTCTGCAATAGACACGTGCCGAACTTGATATAAGATATATATTGCGATAATGAACATGCATGGTATTGCTATCGTGGGCACTTCAAAATACTGTGAATAATTCCTTGTTATGAATTACTTACATTTTTTAAATATTTTTCCATCGACCAATTTAAAATTTACAGCAGTGTGTCAAAGAGACATCTGTACTCTGATGTAAACAAGCCCAACACGGATGAGCAGCGTGGCAGAACGAGTGAAGGAGATGGGCTGAATGAAAGCACACATTCACTCTCTGACAGTAGATGGCGCTGATGAAACAGCAGAAATGCAGCCGTTACACTGGTAACCTCTGTAAATAAAGCAGCTGTGCTACTTTCTGTTTCTGAACGGTATTTAAATGTTTTAAAAAGAAATGTTTCCGTGTTCACTATGGTGTTCATCACAGCACCAAATACTTAAAATTAAGTCGTCATTTACTTACCCTGGTGTTGTTTTAATGCCCTTCTTTCTTTTATGGAAAAATTGCACTCATCCGTTTAATAGCAGTGAATAGCGACCAGCATCAAGCTTTTTAAAAAAATGCAAAAGTATCACAGAATGATCCCATGTGACACGTGTCGTATATTCCGGCTGTTTACAATAGAGTTTGATGAAAAACAAACCAAAATTCAATGTATTATTTAACGGAAATCCTGACCTTGGTCTTCTGTGCACGGTGTGCATTCGTGTTGTGAGAATTTAAGATTTACAAAAATGCAACATGAAATACAATGCCTAGAAATCCCAAAAAAGTACTTTCTTCACCAAGTTGACTGAAAATGCTCCACGCCAGTAGACACGCACAGGTATGAATGCTGGTGCGGCCATGCGCATTTTACTTTCGCTTTCAAATTAGCGCCAATTTGGGGTGGCAGTTTCTTGAATGGTGGGTTCATTATTATTCCTATAATGAAAAACACAACTAATTCTTTGCAGGTTCCTTGTTAGCACTGGGTTTTAATCCAAAATACTGCCAAATAGGCGCTTTTACATTTCGCTTTGAAATCAAATCTTCCGCCATCGTCTTGTCAGTCAGCTCCTCACTCTTGTGATAAATGAAATCTGTTTCCTGCTGCAACTCTCATGCGGCTCATGCTCAGTTCAGTTTTTAATTGCAGTGTCTCTGTTTTCTATACTATAAAAAAGCCGCGGTGGAGAATTGACATAACCGGTGTTGCGGCTGAACACCGGTAACACCATCACCACCGACTATTGCAGCAAGCCTAGTCACAACTTGTGGGTTTTTCTGGGCGAGTTGAAGTGAACTGTGGCGCTAATAGATTCTCATGAACGCGTGCCATGCACAGAAGACAGGATTTTCGTTAAATAATACATTATATTCCGGTTTATTTTTCATACTTGGAATATACAACACGTGTTTCATGGGATCATTCTGTGATACTTTTGCGTCTTTTTAAAAAGCTTGATGCTGTTTGCCATTATATGGATGAGCACAAGCGGGATGTTTTTTAAAATAAAAGTCCATAAAAGAAGGGCATACGGCATTAGAACAACACCAGGGTGAGTAAATGATGACTTAATTTTCATTTTAGGCTGAACTATCCCTTTAAAGACTTAATAAGCTATTTATACTTAAACAGTTTTATATTTTAATGTGGACTAAATCATGCCCTAGATAGATTGAAAATGTTCTGATTCTTTATTATTGTTCTGTATAGTTCTTTTGCACTTTAGTCTGAAACATGTTTACACACGCGTCCTCACCTGCACGACTCTCTGCGTCTGCGTGTTGATCAGCAGCAGTCTGTTGTGAAGCGGCTGGGTCACGTACACGTACTTGTCCCTCACACTGACTGCTGACGCCCAGACGCACTCGTGTGAAGAGACGCCCATGGTTCTGGGACACAGCTCATCCTGCAGGGAAAATATAGTAATAAGAACTTTGGGATGAAGGAACGTAAAAAATACTGTCCCACTGCAAACAATCTGTTGTTTTGGGGTTGGGCCAATACTTACATCACTACCCAGAATCCTCTCTGTCCGCGTGATGCGTCTGCGAATCTCACAGTTGCCAGGCTGCAGTATGATGATCCCGTGGCTGTAGAACACGTAGAACATGTTGCCCACACTGAGCCCTACAACGACACACAGGTGAATCGATCACACACACCATTACATGGACACTATTCTTTTGAGAGAAAACAACACCAAACAGGGAAAACCATTCCAAACAATCTGACTGTCACATGGTTAGACAGCAGAGACTATTAAAATCTTCTGCAATGACTCCAAAAAGTGCATTTGCAGGTTTGTCACCTGGCAGCAAACAACAGCTGCTAATTAGCGCGGCCACGTCAGAGGAGTGATGCTGGCGCTGCCAGGGATCGGCAGCACAGAGTTGTCATGTTGTCAGAAAGCAGAAGGTGTAAAAACACATAAGCTGTGACTGATCAGTGCTGGCGGTCATCTCGACGAATATGGTGGATAACTAATAGTGATGTGCAGGCAGACCGCACTCTTAAATGACTTCCGTTGATTTCCGAGGCATTGTGGGGCGGCTCAAACACTGAAATACCGACCCAAACTATTTTATTAATCAGCTATTTTGCAGAAATGCCGGTAACACTTTATTTCAATGGTCCATATTAGACATTCTGTTGACTATAAGTAACTTTGCAGCTACCTGTCAACTCACTCTCATTAGAGTATCAGTAGACTCTTTCCCCACCATCTACAGAAATTTGTGTCATTTACGAGACGACACTTCCCCACCATCTACAGAAATTTGTGTCATTTACGAGACGACACTTCCCCACCATCTACAGAAATTTGTGCCATTTACGAGACGACGCTTCCCCACCATCTACAGAAATTTGTGTCATTTACGAGACGACACTTCCCCACCATCTACAGAAATTTGTGCCATTTACGAGACGACGCTTCCCCACCATCGACGGAAATTTGTGTCATTTACGAGACGACGCTTCCCCACCATCTACAGAAATTTGTGCCATTTACGAGACGACGCTTCCCCACCATCGACGGAAATTTGTGTCATTTACGAGACGACGCTTCCCCATCATCTACAGAAATTTGTGCCATTTACGAGACGACGCTTTCCCACCATCTACAGAAATTTGTGCCATTTACGAGACGACGCTTCCCCACCATCGACGGAAATTTCTGTCATTTACGAGACTACCCTTCCCCACCATCGACGGAAATTTGTGTCATTTACGAGACGACACTTCCCCACCATCTACAGAAATTTCTGTCATTTACGAGACGACGCTTCCCCACCATCTACAGAAATTTCTGTCATTTACGAGACGACACTTCGCCACCATCGACGGAAATTTCTGTCATTTACGAGACGACGCTTCGCCACCATCGACGGAAATTTCTGTCATTTACGAGACTACCCTTCCCCACCATCTACAGAAATTTGTGTCATTTACGAGACGACACTTCCCCACCATCTACAGAAATTTCTGTCATTTACGAGACGACGCTTCGCCACCATCGACGGAAATTTCTGTCATTTACGAGACTACCCTTCCCCACCATCTACAGAAATTTGTGTCATTTACGAGACTACCCTTCCCCACCATCTACAGAAATTTGTGTCATTTACGAGACGACGCTTCCCCACCATCTACAGAAATTTGTGTCATTTACGAGACTACCCTTCCCCACCATCTACAGAAATTTGTGTCATTTACGAGACGACACTTCCCCACCATCTACAGAAATTTGTGTCATTTACGAGACGACGCTTCCCCACCATCGACGGAAATTTGTGTCATTTACGAGACGACGCTTCCCCACCATCTACAGAAATTTGTGCCATTTACGAGACGACGCTTCCCCATCATCTACAGAAATTTGTGTCATTTACGAGACTACCCTTCCCCACCATCTACAGAAATTTGTGTCATTTACGAGACGACACTTCCCCACCATCTACAGAAATTTGTGTCATTTACGAGACGACGCTTCCCCACCATCGACGGAAATTTGTGTCATTTACGAGACGACGCTTCCCCACCATCTACAGAAATTTGTGCCATTTACGAGACGACGCTTCCCCATCATCTACAGAAATTTGTGCCATTTACGAGACGACGCTTCCCCATCATCTACAGAAATTTCTGTCATTTACGAGACGACGCTTCCCCACCATCTACAGAAATTTGTGCCATTTACGAGACGACGCTTCCCCATCATCTACAGAAATTTGTGCTATTTACGAGACGACGCTTTCCCATCATCTACAGAAATTTGTGTCATTTACGAGACGACGCTTCCCCACCATCGACGGAAATTTGTGTCATTTACGAGACGACGCTTCGTCACCGTCTACAGAAATTTGTGCCATTTACGAGACGACGCTTCGCCACCATCGACGGAAATTTGTGTCATTTATGAGACGACGCTTCGCCACCATCTACAGAAATTTGTGCCATTTACAAGACGACGCTTCCCCACCATCTACAGAAATTTGTGCCATTTACAAGACGACGCTTCCCCACCATCGACGGAAATTTGTGTCATTTACGAGACGACGCTTCGTCACCGTCTACAGAAATTTGTGCCATTTACGAGACGACGCTTCGCCACCATCGACGGAAATTTGTGTCATTTACGAGACGACGCTTCCCCACCATCTACAGAAATTTGTGCCATTTACAAGACGACGCTTCCCCACCATCGACGGAAATTTGTGTCATTTACGAGACGACGCTTCGTCACCGTCTACAGAAATTTGTGCCATTTACGAGACGACGCTTCGCCACCATCGACGGAAATTTGTGTCATTTATGAGACGACGCTTCGCCACCATCTACAGAAATTTGTGCCATTTACGAGACGACGCTTCCCCATCATCTACATCAGTAAATGTGTAATAGCGTACCCTATAACAGTAAAACTCACGGAAAGCTGGAAATTTCCGTCGATGGTGGGGAAGCGTCGTCTCAAAAATCACAGAAATTTCCGTCAATGGTGGGAAGGCGTCGTCTCGTAAATGACAGAAATTTCCGTTGATGATGGGGAAGCGTCGTCTCGTAAATGACAGAAATTTCTGTAGATGGTGGGAAAGCGTCGTCTCGTAAATGACAGAAATTTCCGTCGACGGTGGGGAAGCGTCGTCTTGTAAATGACAGAAATTTCCGTTGATGATGGGGAAGCGTCGTCTCGTAAATGACAGAAATTTCTGTAGATGGTGGGAAAGCGTCATCTCGTAAATTACAGAAATTTCTGTAGATGGTGGCGAAGCGTCGTCTCGTAAATGACAGAAATTTCCGTCGACGGTGGGGAAGGGTAGTCTCGTAAACGACAGAAATTTCAAGAGTACAGAATCTCCGGATCAAAACACAGGCGAAGAAGAAGCAGAAACAAGCGATAACATATGTAATCATAGCCCTTCAGAAGCTAATACTTCCATGTTTCCCACAAGACAAAATAATTACAATTTACCCTGTTCATGCAATTAAAAAATGTACACACCCCATCTCCTAATGCATTGTGTTGCATCAGTCATTTTTATTTATTTATTTTAAAGGTTGTTTGCATTTTTACCTTCAAGAAATACTGTGGAAAACTGATGATGTTAAAAATAATACGCAGAGGAAAACCAAGTCCTATGTTTGGTGGACCCTTTGTGTTACATACCTTATTAGTATTCCAAACTATTCTAAAGTATTTAGATTAAGTTACAAAACTTGTGTGATCTAACGAAATACTTTACAAATTACTTTAAAGCATGTATTTTGTAATCTGTAGTGAAATACATTTTAAAAGTAACCGTCCCAACCCTGGTAATGCACGAGAAAGACGTCTGTCTAGTGCGTTTACAAAAAATAAATAAATAAATAAACTGCAGTGAAATGGAAAAGTCTGTTCTGTGTGAACCAGTCCTAAGACGTGAATTTTCAGTATCTAAACAGCTGAAGCTGGAGATCAACCAAACGTCACACATACAGGATGAACGTGACACACACTTGAACCACTGTAGTTAACCCTGGGTCATGGCTAAACAGAATCCTGGGCTATCTTGCTTCACGTTTCATTTAGCTCACAATGTACCCAGGGTTAACAGCTAATCCTGGATATTCATAAGCTGCCGTTTCACACTCTACATTCCTAAACCCTGGGTTAATGTTCTTATTTGCATATTTGCACTGTCAGTGTGACTGATTGACAGCACATGACCTGTTTACATAAAGACTTCTGTTTTCTCTTCTTCACTCCAATTCACACGTTTACGGTCACCATTTGACATTTTTCCCCCAAACGCTGAAACGACTGTTTATACAATACACTGTGTTTCCGTAAGTATCCGCACAATTAGCTGTTGGTTGCTAAGCATCTAGTCGTAACATTCTAACTCTGCATTCTAAACCCAGGTAAAAAGCAGTGCTAACCCTGCTACTAAGTTTAGTGTGAAGCGTTCCCTTACCCAGGGTTAAAAGTGTTTTTTAGAACGATGATCAAGCGGGAAAAAGAAATAAGTACAAGTACAGTGTGAAAAGCCATATTGAGTCATTAAACATGAGACAAAGTGTAATAAACGACCAACATGACATGATATGCAACAATTAAATCAAACTGCATGTGAGATTTCTTTGAAAACTGGGTATAAAAGCCACAAGCACCTGTGCGTTCTAGTGATTTTACCATGGTTAAAGGTTAATTTGTTGACATATAATATAAAATGTGGATATATGCTCAGGGCATGAAGAGAATTAGCTGAGGAATGAGTTCATACTGGAAACTCTGACTTGCACCGTTTGAGACACTATACAGAAAGATTACTGGGGGGTTTTTTCAATAGAAAATCACGTGAGAAGGCAAGCAAAAGTCTCAAATCGCTCTCTGGGAGAAACACTCATTTGTGTTTCTTCTCTTTACTATGGCCAGTGAGTAAAATGCCCTTTACTGTGGTAAGATCAGTTAAGAGATTAGCTTATCGCTTCATGATAATGACATTAAACTAGTCTTTCACCAAGTAATGTTGTTTATTAGCTTAATTGTGTGCTGGTTAATACATGTTTCAGATATGCCAGAATTTATTTCAGTAAGAACTTATTCACTCCATACACAGTTCTCAAAGTGTCTCTCAAAATGTTTTTTTTAATTTTTAAAAAAAATAAAATTAACAATAGTAGACATGAGCATCAAGCAGCTTTACCTTCCTCCCTCCAGAGAATGTTGGCCACTAGATGGACAGCACGAGGAGAAACAGAGAGCAGTGTTAGTGGACAGCAGAGAAACACACTGACTGCAATAATAGTGATTTCACGTTAATATGATCCCCTGGACTACTTAAAGAATTAGTAATGATGGCCCTGAAGGTGGAGATGTGTTGCTGGAATAGATGAACACGCTTCTGCTGAACTTCATTTCAACATTACCCTGTGCTGTTTCTCTGAGATTCCTCCAGTATGTCCCTCTGAGCTCACTGAAACCCAGCAGGCAGATATCATTAAAGCTCTGGACATTCACTCTTCAGAAACGAGTCTGGTATCCATTCTAGTCATGTTTCTGATCAGCAGAAGTACAGTGTAGGAAAATATGGTGAGATAAATCAAACAGGAGTGTTTGTGTGTACAGCATTTTTGCGTCTCAGAGATCCCAAACTTACTACTCTTACTAAGACAAATTTCACTGAACGGTTGACGCATGATATCAAAGTGAAATTTTATACTTGATTTTCATACCCTCATGAAATATCAACCTGCTGGTTCAATGTTATGTCTATTTTTCGAGATATTAAAATGGCCTTGAGGTCTCTCAGCTCCCAAACATGAGGGTTAACATATAAAAGGCTTATTCACAGGTCTTATTCGAGATGATTTAAATGTAAAAATAACCAGCCTTTGTCCTCTTCATATGGGACTTGTCACCTGTCTTTTATGAGACCCTTTATATTCAACAAGGACATTGTGTTAGAGAAAATATGACCGATGGACATTTTATTATAACACTTTGATAATAGTGCCGAGGAGCTCATAGATCGAATATGTGTTTTGGACAGAAAACACTACTTTTATTCCTTCTAGTTTTATCGTGCTGATGTAAGTCGTCCACATCTTACTGTATATTACTGACAAATACTAATAGAATTAAGAAATAAGGCATGAAAGGAAGGCACTGATCCGTGAATTACACCTCTTTCAGTTATGATGTCGGGTAAGGGTTGTATTGTAGTACTTCACTAAGGCCAAAATGTGGACAGAAAATAATCCCCCATTTACTGACATAATCAGTTTCATAGAGCTTCATTTCTCTGTAATTGAACACTGCAAATTTAACAGTCCAGAAAATGTCTATAATTTTTGAAACAGGAATTGGCAAAGACTCCACAGGGTTGTTCACATCTGAAGATGTTTATTGCTGTATGACCATTAAAACCTTATTAATGACAAACTGTCCTTTCCACATTGGTGACTTAATTACGTGTGAGCCGACTGAACCAGCAACCCACATGATAGTCTAACGCTACATCCTAGCCAACGCGATTCTTCCAAATACAGTATGTGAGCGACTGTAAAAAAGTGGTAACCTGCATTTGTTACAATAAAGAGCTATTTCTGCCTGATTTAACCCATAAAAATTGTTTTGTTGGTATAAATTGAGTATGTAGTATGAGTATGACATGAATAAAACCAGTTCTGCTAGATCTCCATCTGCTACGCTGCTGCTGATTATTATTGCTGCTGAAGCAATAATGGTGTAAATTGGTGTAAATTGCAGTCTAAATTGTTTATATTCATTTTTTGTCTACTTTTAGCATGGTTTTGTACAGCGCAGTGGTCAACTACTGTTGTTTTTATATTGCTTTATAAATACATTTTGATTTAAGATATGCTGCTTGTGCATGAATAGACATACATCAATCCCATAGCAGATCTAGGCAGGTGGAGCTGGGGAGGTGGAGGAGTTCAGACTATTTAAATGTTGAACAAACAATCCCACAGGATCAGCAGAGGCCAATCAGCTTGTGCCATGTGGTAATGATGTGATTGCTTGCGCCCTCTAGAGTTTCGTGACTGAACTAGATATTTAAGTTAATAAGAGTGCACAGCTCATTACATAATCATTACAATCTTTCCTGAAATAGCTTCAATATCATCACTCACGTGTCTTACGTGCCGAATCTTCCACAAACAGAGATGAGATGTCTTCATCCACGCCAACCTCGTTTCTAGCGATGCAGGTATAAGCCCCGGTGTCTTCATAACGCACACTACCGATGTGAAGCTCACTGCCATTAGCTGAAGAAACACAGCAACACAATGTTAGATGATTCCGTGCATTTACAGTGGAATTCCTATATTTCCCTGTGAAAAAATCCAGCATTGCTGGTCCGGTATGGGATGCTGGTTTGCTGGTCCCCAACATGAGAAGGGGGAGTGCTGGTGGACCAGCTGAACCAGCTCAGTTTGACTATGCAGCTAAACTATACCAGCCTGAACTAGCAGGGTTAACACTAGGGGTGTGCAGGAGATCAATCAATCACAAAATGTATTTGGATAAAACTGGAATTGAGCAGGACTTAAATCGAAACTTTAAGCCTGTTTTAAATGTTATTCTGTTCCCTTCATTATTTTCATTCAACAAATATGCCTTGTATAACTCATAAAATTATTTTTTTTTATTACTCCTGGCAGGCTCTGATTTCTGAGTGGCGCACAGAGACGGCAATGCATTTGATTTGTGATCACGCTGAAAGAGTTTACACTCATTCGCTTCACACATTATTTAGTGATTTTAGAGGTTTATGTATGATATTGTGCTATCCGCCAGCTCAGCTGTTATCCAGCAAACATGAAGAGTGACTGTGTCTGCTGAATATTTTTCCTATTATACGGTAGAATTCGTTATTAATTTCAAACCCATTATCCATGCCTTTCCGAATAAGGTATTCGGCTTCGGGGACATCCCTAGTTAACACACACGCAAACACCAAAATAACAATGCCTCTAACAAAATCAACAAGCAACTACAGGGCAATAACATAAATCTCAAAAGGAACTTTGAAGTGTTTGTTTCTACAGTCGACCAATAACATTTTTCATTGACAGAGCTTTGGGTGAAGGCATTCTTAAATCCCATAAAGTCTTCCCTGTGGTGCAGCTAATACTGTGCCGAGTTATAAAGTCCAATACTTGGATTTATTGAGTGTCTGTTTTTTCAGCAGAAATGGTTTCTTTTGAAAATGACCAAAGAAAGGAAAGGTAAAGTTGGCATGTCTTATCTTCTATTTCACAAAAACATTAACTTTTTCTTTTACATTAGGTTTCTTTTGTCAAGTAACCTAAAAATGTGTTTTATGTGGTGACGTCTATTTTCATTTGTTTATTCAAGCCAAAATATGATGTAATATTGCTAAACCTATTTTAAGTTACACCTATGAATGTCATTTTTCAGGGTGAGATCAAGGTATTGACAGCACATTTAGCAATATTTGACTCATTTCACATATATTCATAAGCTTGTCTCATCTCTGACCATTTTCCTGAGATTCGAACAGCAGCTATAGATTAAAAATGAAGACTCCAAGCCTATGCTGAACATCACAGACTACAGCAATCAGCTTCAATAAATGGCTGAACGTGCTGTTTTCAACACGGCCATTTAAAAACACAGAAGGGTACTTTTTTTTGCTTCAAGTGATAGGCTAGGTGAGTGATATTATATTTATATTTTCTTGCTGTATATGTGTCTATACATTTTCTTTACATCTCTCTAAAGTGACCAAAAAAGCCATTTAAGCAGTTAAGCAAAAAACAAAACAAAACAAAAAAAATCCTTGTGAGGAGATCCTGTGTCAGGAGCTTGAGGGATGACAGACCATGGTGGAGCCGATGGGTTGGAGGGCCGAGTTGGAGTACAAGGCTTGGAGGCTTGAGTTTGAGTTAAGGGATCCACGGGCCAAGGTGGAGCTGATGACTGGGAAGCTGGCCGGACCCATTGGAGGAGTCGGGGGGCTGAAGGGGGAGATGAGGCAGAGGAACTGGATGGCTTTTGACAGAGGAGGTAGGAGAGGGAGATTTGGGCAGGACCATCCACAACGAAAGAGATATGGAGCTGGGCAGAGCCAATGGTGATGAGGTTAACTTGGTTCTGGACAATGAACTTGATGCTGGACGCAAAGTTTTGGTGACGGGCTGAACCGGCAGAGATGAAAACGACTTGAGGCTGAGCAAAGATGACTTTAAACTGGGCTTAACCAGCAACAATGAAGATGATATGGAACTGAGCTTAACAAGTGGCAATGAAGACAACTTGGAACTGGGCTTAACCAGCGATGGCGAAAATGACTTAACTGGGCTTAACCAGTGATGACGAAGATGATTTGGAACTGGGCTTAACCAGCGATGGCAAAAATGACTTAACTGGGCTTAACCAGTGATGACGAAAATGACTTAACTGGGCTTAATCAGTGATGACGAAAACGACTTAACTGGGCTTAACCAGTGATGACGAAGATGATTTGAAACGGAGATTAACCAGCGGCAACAAAGATAACTTGGAACTAAGCTTAACCAGTGATGACGAAAATGACTTAACTGGGCTTAACCAGTGATGGTGAAAATGACTTAACTGGGCTTAACCAGTGATGACGAAGATTATTTGAAACGGAGCTTAACCAGCGGCAACAAAGATAACTTGGAACTGGGCTTAACCAGCGATGGCGAACATGACTTAACTGGGCTTAACCAGTGATGGCGAAAATTACTTAACTGGGCTTAACCAGTGATGACGAAGATTATTTGAAACAAAGCTTAACCAGCGGCAACAAAGATAACTTGGAACTGGGCTTAACCAGCGATGGCGAACATGACTTAACTGGGCTTAACCAGTGATGGTGAAAATGACTTAACTGGGCTTAACCAGTGATGACGAAGATGATTTGAAACGGAGCTTAACCAGCGGCAACAAAGATAACTTAGAACTGGGCTTAACCAGTGATGGCGAAAATTACTTAACTGGGCTTAACCAGTGATGGTGAAAATTATTTGGAACTGAGCTTAACCAGCGACGACTGCGATGACTTGGAACTGGGCTGAACCAGTAGAGACTTAGTGTAGCAGAGATAGTGAGTGAGGCACGCCAAATCTAAGAAGTCCCTTGTGTGATCCTTGAGGGAGCGATCTCCCTGCTCGAGGAGAAGCAGGCAAACAGCAGGTATATCCATATTTACCCTTTAGCTTTTTTTTTATACTCGTTTTACGGGCCTCACGTTCGGTCACAGTGAGCTGTATAGGTAAGTGAAACAATGATGTGTGATGCAGGATGATAATTATCAATACAAATAAAAAGATAATTAACGTAACAGGAAACAGGTGTGAACTAATTAGGTACCATGACAACTAATGGAATGAACGAGAACTGCGAAACAGCGAAAGAGTAAATAAAACAGAACACGACAGATCCCCAAACTGCCATTTTAAAACCCACCAGCAGCCACTGAATGTTAGTACATAGCAGTTAAAGACCTTACATATACATATAAAGTGGGATAACGGTTTTTACTAAGTGCTGTGCGCGCACACACACGCGCGCGCGCGCACACACACACACACACACACACACACACACACACAGACACACACA
Organism: Elopichthys bambusa; assembly: GCA_037101425.1. NCBI lineage: Eukaryota > Metazoa > Chordata > Actinopteri > Cypriniformes > Xenocyprididae > Elopichthys > Elopichthys bambusa. The sequence continues at coordinate 29,254,871 of CM074450.1, read as the reverse complement.
CACACACACACACACACAGTTCATGATGTTACTTTGATGGTGTTTCAATTTTATTCTTATTGAGCTTTGATGCTAATTAAATTCAGCCATAAAAACACTGCAAATGACTTTACTTTCATTACCAAATGGATTTCATGAATAAATAATTCTTCAGTCATTAAAAGGGTCTCTGACAACATTTCTCCATCATTTAATGATAAGTGAGAGTCGGCTGTAGGATTGTTGTGTGTGAGTACTGAACTGGCCTTTAGAACGAGGACAGAATAGTGAAGCTCATACATATCAGTGTCCATCCAAACCCGTGCACCTGTGAATACTGACGACATCACCTTTACAGAGTCATTCATTACTACGTCACCTCAAAGATTCTGGGATTCGGTCACCAAAAGGATCAGCATTGGAGTAATAATGAGCATGAAGATAATTACGCTGCATTACGGATTATTACACACTCTCCAAATCAAAGCGGCACTTGTAAACTGAGAAGAGAAGCTGATGTTGTTGTGTGTGTCATCTCAGGACGGCTGCTCTCGAAGTCCAGCGAGTTCTCTGATGCGGTGTTGATCACAACACAAGCATCTCTGAACGCTGTCTGTGTCACGCGAGAGCTTTCATGTGCCGTGTCAAAGATCACACACATGCAGGGGAGTTCTCTCTCTCTCTCTCTTTTCACTTCACCTTCATTCTCTCATCTCTAGCACTCTACTTTCCTGTCCTTCTATTGATCTCATTCTATCTATTCTCTAAATACAGACTCAACTCAAACAAGAGCTTCTCACTGCTGGCCAAAATACTTCATTTTTCCATATCAGGTACATTCATGTACTGCAAGTGGATTATAGACATGAAATGATAATGAGCCCTTTGTTAATAATTCTCATAGAATTATTATGCATGCAGTAGTTGTGAGCTCATATTAATTCAGAGCCTTTAAAATATTCATTTGTCACACCGCATTTAAAGACAAAAAAGTGGAAAAAAGAAATTGCCACCATTTCCAGGTCCTGATATACAGGACATACACTTTCTCTCAAACGGTATGTTCATATACAGTTCAACCCCACATATTGATGCTGATAAAAATGATGTTATGCATTAACTTGTGCACTGGGCATGATTTAAAACAAAACCTTCAAGAACAAACAGCATTTAAAGAGACAGTGTCAGAGAGGAACATGAGCATGAGGATTCAGTGTGTGTTTTGGATTGTAAAATATTAGTTGGTAAATTAGCCTAAGCAAGACAAAGGAGTCAATCATTTTGAGTGAACATTTAAAATATTATTTCCACCACAGAATGCTATTAAATACAATATATCATTTGAAAATTGGTGGAAATGGCAGTGAAGATCTATGTGTCCACTGCTGTAGATAAATTCAGCCAGTGAGAGTATTTTTCATAGGAGTAGTGGTAATTTCATCAGCTATTTTTGTGAAATGCACTTTTAAGTTTTTATCTTGTTTAGTTTAGTCAAGTTTTAATCGACCAAGCGTCTGGGCATTTTAGTAAATGAAAACTCATTTTCATCAGGCTGCATGATGGTTAAATTGATAATCATGAATATTTCGCTCAAAATTATAATTGTAATGATTGTTGTCATTTGAGTTTTTTTTATATTTCACCAGAATTTTTGCACTTTCACCTATAAGCACAAATCATGAAAATGTCAATTCATACTTTAACTCATCTAGTTTCCTTATTTATTATAGACTATTTATAATATAAATGAACACACCCTCTACATTATGAAAATGGGTAAAACAAGAAACTTCTCTCAATCTAAAATGGTGAAATTCCTAATATTTTTTTTCTATGTCGCTTCGTCAGCGTCTCGTCTTTGTCATGGAAAAAAAAAAAAAAAGGTTATTGATGAACGTTTTTGTCATAGTTTTTGCTAAAGAAATTAACATGGGAGTTTATTAACACACCAAAGCAATATTATTTTTGTTTACCTAAAAATCCCCCAATTCATTTAAACCAGCGATTTCCTTTTTTTTTTTCAGCCGAACCCATTTGATCAAAAATATTTATTTACCCCAGAGATTTTAAGTTAATATTTCAATAAGTAACAACACAGTTATTAATGCCAGTTAATGGTCACATGAAATGCACGTAAACAAATAAATATTTATTCATTATTTAGTGTTCAGGTGTTTTATTTTGATTGTCTTCATTTCTAAATGATTTATTTAATGATTTCATGATTATTAGCTTTTCATCGAGTCTGAACCCCAAGTGGGAAACCCTGATGGAAACTGTGGTTTGTGATTGTTTACCTTGCTTTATCTACGAGTATAAATCAAAACTCTGTTTTACGTCGCCATCGGTCCGCTTACAAGTCTATCCATCTTTCCATATAGCAATAAACAAAAACAAAAAAAAATCAGTCTACACAAAATGACACATTGTATCTCCGCACTGAGCAAGGCCTGTTATTTGTCATCTTGTGAAAGTGAATTTTTCAGACTTTGTGATGAAATCATCTTTTATCTTGATGCTGTAAATATTTCTGTGGACACAAACAGAAACAGGAGAGCTTGAAAAGAGCGGTTATAAAATATTAATGTGTACATGAAAGCGGAGGGAAATGAAAGCAGACAGAAATACAAACATACCCACAACACAAGAGGATAATGAATGGCCAGAGAAACACAAATCTTCATTTTGAAACATCTCTGAAATACTCCACTACCTCTTCTCACCACTTAACATTTGGTGTTATTTTAAACCTCACAAAAACGAATAAATAACCAGAACGATGAAGCTGAAACAAATAAATGAGAGAAATGAGACCTTGAAGGTCTCGTCTTTTCACACAGAACTTAACAGCACAAATATCTGATCTAAATAACAGCCTATTACAGGGTGTAATGGACCGCACTCAACCAATAAAGTGCTATCTAATAAGGGGCTACGCTGTAAACAATACTGCACCGCACTCCTGCTGGAAACGACAGGTCTCTCCAAAACAGCCCATTTGCCTGGGCCCGCTATCGTAATTTCATGGACTGTTTTTATTATCATCATCATCGTCCTTGCAGGGAGCTGCAAACTCACTCCCATAGCACTGAGGGCTTGCCAGCGGAGCGCTTGAGCAACGACTTAAACGACAGCTGCAATCCACTGCTGCGTATGGAGGATGTTTTCCATACGCTTCGTTACGTGATCTGCCCATTACACATCTGTCTGTTTATCTACTGTCCGTCTTTATCTGATTCCCAATAGGAAGGGCTGAGGATCGTACCGAGAAGTGAAATCTGCTTGGATCCGTGTGGCTGCAGGTCCAGGCCGTTCTTCAGCCAGGTGAGTTTGGGGTTTGGAATACCATCTGCATGGCAGTGCAAGCTGGCAGCAACACCGGGTTCCTGGGCCTGAGTCTCCGGATAGACCAGGATTACTGGAGGCACTAGAAGGACAAAGAGACTGTGAACAACTGAGAAAGTCATTCTGTTCCAGAACAATTGCTTTATTTTGGATTCCCCCTTTGTGTTAGTCAGAAATGGTCATTTAATGAAACGAATGAGAGACGAGGTGCAGGGATTGAGCAGCAAACACACGTCCCACTCAAGGCTCTTCACGCAGCTGTATCTCTCTTCAATTAGAGCGACTCTACTGACAAAACAGGCGCTCTAACAATCATGCTTATTGTGCCCGTTAATTGAAAATTCTTCCATTGTTTTTTTTTCTCGCAAATATTTTACAATAAATTTAAACTGCATTGTTATGTTTGTTTCAATACAGTGTTTGTTTATATTCCTTCATCTCCCTCGATAAAGAATGATGCCTTGTGATTGAAGGTTTGAACAAACCATAGATGGCAACACAATTTCAAAAGGTTTGAAATCCAACAAATTGCTTTTTTTTTTTTTTTTTTTAGTAGCAAATATATATAGTTCTGGAGTCACTTTGTATTCAGACCCACTGCCTAAAATCTTCTTTCCTTGCTGTAACTAAAGCAGGGTTTCTGTGCTAGTTTCCCCATCTCTGTCTGTAGCCATCATCGCTGCATGAATGCTTCTGGAGTTTTCGATCTAAACTTTCCTGCTTCACATCATATCTGAAAAACCAGCCATAACCAGCGGTGTACCACAGGGTTCAGTCCTGGGTCCGCTGCTCTTCTCCATCCAAACCAGTTTCCTCAAATTAGTCAGCCAATTGACCCTTTGCTAAACCAATAGTTACTGTTGCTACATCCGACAAGCCATGGCACTCTCACGCCACACATCATGTTCTCACGCAGTGAAAAATGCATCACGGAACAAAGAGGACACTGACAATGCTCTGAGAGACAAGACAGAGCAGGTTTAATATAAACAAAGTCTTTGAAGTTTTATAATTTTTTAAGAAATTCAAACACTTTGTGGCTCTTTAATGTGGCGTGACAGATCGCTGTAGCTCAGTTTAAGCAGCACGTGAACCGATCATCCTTTCCTACTATAGTGCCAAATAAACATGAATGAACATCAGAAGGGATGTTGTTTCAACCATGGAAAGACATAAGTACATACCATAATCTACTCTCTCCTGTCTGCTTTAAATGAATGAATGAATGAGGCATTTATATAAGGCTTTTTTAAGTAATACTGAAAACTTTTGTCGGTTTGTTAGATTCGGCATTATGACTGGTCAGATCGCCTGTCAATCAAACTCTAGGCGAAGGATGAATTACAGTAGCGGCAAAAACGTATGTCTGGAGGGGATATTTGTTTTAAATGACCCTACAAGTTCGACTAAACCATCAAAAAATATATAGGCAAACTACAGCTACAAGTTTTATATAATAAAATGCTCACAAGAAAAAGCATATTACATTGATTACAGCATAAACAGTTATGTGTTCATAATTTCTTTGTATGACAGCCTGGCCAAAAATTATGTACGCACAATTTGGCATGTTTCAGTGTGTTATTAATTGAATCCAAGCACAACTATGCAATATGCTTACAAAATCTTTTACAAAATCTTTGAATAAAGGGTGATAAAGAACTGGTTTGGATAGAGAAGATCAGCGGACCCAGGACTGAACCCTGTGGTACACCGCTGGTTATGGCTGGTTTTTCAGATATGATGTGAAGCAGGAAAGTTTAGATTGAAATCTCCAGAAGCATTCATGCAGCGATGATGGCTACAGACAGAGATGGGGAAACTAGCACAGTTTTGCAAGGAAATCCTGCTTTAGTTACAGCAAGAAAAGAAGGTTTAAGGAAGTGGGTCTGAATACAAAGTGACTCCAGACCATTTTAGCTATATATATTTGCTACTAAACAAAAAAAAAAAAAAGAAGCTATTTGTTGGATGTCACACCTTTCGATATTGTGTTGCTAAAGAAAATAGTTTTCATCGTTGGGTTGTTCAAACCTTCGATTACAAGGCATCATTCTTTATCGAGGGAGATGACGGAACATAAACAAACGCTGCATTGAAACAAAGACAACAATCCAGTTTAGATCTGTTGTAATATATTTGCAAGAGAAAAATACTGGAAGGATTTTCAATTAACGGGCACAGTAAGCGTGATTTTTAGTTTTGTCAGTTGAGGTTTTCCTAGGCCGGACGTCACTTTTGGCCACTACTATACATGGTTTCTCTACTGCCATAAAATTTTAGTTCTGCGGTCCCTTGTGTTTCTCCTGGTGCCCCCCAACACTGTACATGTTGAATGTCTCCTTTGTCTGACAAACTTATTTCAGGTCCTGGAGTTTCTTCTAATGAGATGTAAACATAATGAAAAATGAGATTCAAATGTATCTGGATAGATGCGGATGTAGCCTTACATTATTTCACTGCCACATTCAACCTTTTCGTAATTACTACAGTAATTTATCATAATGACACTGTAAAAAAAGGTACACAACTTTAGTCATCCATTTCACAACCGTTACAGACATTACAACAGAGTTCATGAAAAGCAAAAGGTGAGATATGAAAGATTCTACTACTAACCATTCACCTGGAGCACGTGGGTTTGGGACGGCTCCTCGTAGCCGTATGCGTGACAGCTGTAGTTTCCCATGTGAATCGTAGTCACCTTAGTAATGTAGAGCGAGCCGTCGTCGCCAAAGTCCTAATTGAACGGAAAGAAAGAGACGAAGAATAAAACAGCAGGAAGTCATGGGATGAATAGACTATGCATCAGCGGTGTCCCATGAGCGAGCGGGAGTAGGGGTTTGTTCCTCACTGTCATGCTCTCTCAGGCTGATAAATGGTAAGGGTTAAAAATATAGCCAGCATTAGCGTGATTAATGAAGCCGGTTGTGGTTTTGTGAGGATGCATCCTCTCATCTGGGGCTTTGGGCCGACTCAAGGGGGATTAAAACATTAAACTGTTTTGTAGTTATATGAGTTTGCCGAGGGTAAATGATTTAAGGACACAGAAGCTCGCTCTTAAACCCTAACACACCTGCAGCTTTATAGGGCGCGCACTGAAAAGGGCTTGGCTACCGTTTAGGGAACAAAACAGCCATTTGTTTGTTTAGGAGGTCGTCACTAATCCAGCGAGATGAATGATCAGCTTCTGGAAAAACACGACTTTGCCTCCAAGTGCTGAAGTTTTAGGATGAAGAGGGCAGAACTGAATCTCTTCCAAGGACACGGATGCTGCGGAAACCCAATGACAAAAACTAATTACTTTTTTTATTAAATAAAGATTACGTGACTGATAATACTTCACCTCTGCCGTAAGGCCGATATTGTGCTGCATAATAGTGGTTTTCATCACTCGAGCTGTATTGACTGCCACTTTCTGATGAAATGTAATTAAGAGTTTGTCATTCAAATTTCAAAATCAATTGTCAGATAATGTCTTGTGAGGAGGTTTAACCCAAAGAACAGCACCAAAACTATACAGTTAATAACCCCCTAATTAAAATAATCAAAAAACACAAAAACACATTGGAAATTCGGCTGCCATTAGTTTTAGAAATGGCAGAGATGAGTGTTCATCACACAACTGTGCCAATTTATCCCTAAAGGGATACAGATGTGAAATGTTTAAAACTAATAAAACATTAGACATCATGTTTTTTGGTAATAAAACATGGTAACGTTATAATACATTATCGATCAATACAATATAAACTCGCAATTCTGAGAAAAAAAAAAAATCAATTCTGACTTTACTGGCAAAGGTGACTTTATATCACCCAGGAAAAAAAAGAGATAAAAAGTCGTAATTACCTTTTTTATTTTTAAATTTCATGGCAGAAACAAGCTTCCATAGGTATCACTATCCTTGTGGGGACATTTGGTCCCCATAACACACTGAATACCGGTACACACATATTTTATTTATCAATCAACACACAGATCGTTTACGAAATCACAAAAGTTAATCACAACTGTAGACAGTGAAAGTGTTTTACTGGCAATTTCCTCCACTGAATGGAGCCGCTGAGGTGCATTTGCCGGCTCCTCCTCGCTCCAGATCACACAACAGACTGCAACTGGATTGAGGTCAGGACACTGGCTTGGCCTTTCTAAAATTTAGAGCTTCTTGTCTTTGAACCCTCAGCAGTTCATTTACTCCTGGGTCACTGTTGTGTTGTAAGAGTCTTCCTGTGCTGAGTTTTACATCACACAGCCTCGCCTGAAAACATCTTCACTGCATCAAATGTATTGCTGTGTTAAAACAGTTAAAAAATTAAAACTCTTTCACACACCATTGAAATCAATGATTCACGGCATGAACTGCCATACTGACCAGTGCAACAGAAACCAACAAATACTGAAAGCACCTGTAAATGATCCTATGTGCATCTTAAAACTCTAGTTACTACACAGCTATAAACATCCAACAGTTAAAGATCAGTCAACAGTGAGAAATCATCTAGAATAAACTCATCTTTTCCCCGGGGAAGGTATAAATTAGTCGTCCGGAGAATCAGACCCAATCGATGCCAAAGACCTCACAATCAAAACACAATTACACATGCTGATGCTTCAAGTTTCCTGGTGCAAGATGCAATCGTGTATTTATTTTATTTTAGGGCTGACGATTTAATGAGTTCATTTAATTAATTAGCTATGGAGAAAAAATAAGGTGTTAAAATTATTTCTTTTTTATCTTTTTTATTTTTCCCATTATTTTCCCATTATTTCTGACAACAATTCGCTGCGTGATGAAGCCGATAAAATGCAGTTAGAATGACCCAAAATTCAAGATATCAGGGTAAATATGCCCCTGGATGAGTTTTTGTCTCATATTTATATCGTGGTAAAGTTAAGTGCAACAGTTCAGTAAATAAGTTAATATCATTATATTTCAGACACAACAGTGTCTGCTTTTGCTCAGTTTTGCCAAGGAAAATATTACCTATAAAGCCAGAGCAGAAGTGTTGTGCATCTCCGAGCAACACACAGCGATGTTTAATTTCTCAATGAATCCACATTTTGAATGAATCAGCTGTTTGAACGAATCAAATGAATGAATGACTCTATGACCTACCCATTAAGACATTTACCACCACCTACAGGCAGTTTTAGTTTCTTATTTAGAGTATCATTTTATTAAATAATTTTTCCATATTAATAAAAAACCATTAAAGGAATAGTTAAATTCTATGCTGAATCAAACTTTTTTTTCTTTTTCTAAAGCTACTTTTTGTAATGTCTATTTAGTGCTTTTCTCATTTAACACAACAATGACTTTAAATTATCTTTTGGGGGTCATTTCTTAGCCAAATTTGAGAAGACTAATTAATCGCCACATTGTGTAATTAATTAGATTAAAAATTTTAATCACTTGACAGCCCTAATTTATTTAGGCTATGTCTACATTGGTCCGGAAACATCTGAAAACTGAGTTTTTATTTAAAAATGCTCCTCATCCACACTTGAGTTTTCCAAAAGTTGCTCATCCAATGCCTGAAAACGCTTAAATCCCCTTACTGCGCATGTGTAAAACATACTAAAAGCTCACCAGATGATGCAGAGAGAGCAGATATGATAAAGTTCTCACGCTATTCTTCTGGCACAATCATTTTATTAGTATAATATTGCATCACTCACGGTTACATCCAGGTTGTGCTCAAAATTGGGTTTAAAATCATATTTGGACATATCTTTGCAGGAATGTAATATGATGATTCTACAAAGGAGCATTTATCTTGAGCAACACTGTTTATCTTGTTATGGGTACAATATGCATCACATGACTAAACACGTTTTTAAATACTGCCGTTTTCACCATCCACACCACAACGTGAAAACAGCGTTTTCAATATTATCCACTTTGGTGAGTGTTTTCAAAAAGTTTTCCTTGAGAAAAACGCCGTCTCAGTGTGGACGGAAGGCCAAAGCGTAGAGAGAGATCAGTGTGGACAAGACCTCAGTTTTCCGGTTTAACAGTAAGAAACACAATTGTCTTCCGCAGCGTCTCGATTCTCAATCCAGCTGCTTATGAAGCTGAACGGCGGCGTCATTCAGCACTTTTCTCGTTGACCCACGCGTCCTCGTTGACTGGGTCAGTGTTGCAACATTCAGCAAACACTTCATTAACATGCAATTAGAGTATCGTAATGAGCGAGCGCAGAAACACAACCTCATGCTGACAGGAACGCAGGTGAGCTAAACACAAGCGGGACACACCTCATTAAGCACTACCCATTCCCACCCCGAGCATGTCCGCTTCTCAAAACCTGCGCATGATTCGCAGTCCTTTGAAATCAGCACGGCTCCTGGCCCAACTCCTGAGAAGTTATTTCCAATTACATCATCATATGAAGTGGAGGAAACACAAATATGTTTTGTAATTGCAAACGGAAAGTGTGTCTCAGAATACAGAGTGTGTGTCCTGATAATGAACATTAACATTTGTAATTTGTTTTGGCATGAGCTTCTATTCTCCAACATGCTGATTAATTGGTGAAAATCAATGCAACCGCACCCCGACTGAGCTCCGTGTTCTGGATGATTATCAGATATGCAGCAGCTGCCCAATTAACAGGAGGATGAAATCATTTCACATCAGGAAAGAAACTCAGCATGGTTTCTCACCTTGAGAAGGTGTTTTCAGTACCGTACAACATTTCCTTATAATCCAAAATGCGGTGAAAGCGCCATTGCACGTATAGGACGCATATAACCAAGATGTACTATCGCAAAAAGAGCTGGGCTACTCCGTAAAAATCTTTTGTCAGCCAACCAAAACGTGATTCACGAGATCTACATCAACCCTAAGACTTTATAAAGGGTTTCCAGACCGGATCAGGTCAATATGTCATGCAGGGAGCTCCAGAAAGATGTCACCGTGGTTTGTAGTTTTGAGTTCAAGTACACAAACATGTATTTCTCTAGCAGTGATGATTCATGTCGACCTTCCTAAACTAGAATAATCTGTGTGAATTCGGTCTGCCACACCATCATATTTCAGCATTCATTCAGACAAGAATCAACGACACAGTATATCAACGGTCGGTTTTAACTAAAAGGGTATTTTTCATGTTTACATGCATCCTCATAATGCAATTATAGTGAGATTTAGGTCATTGTCAGGGTTCGGTCACTTCGGTCTGGTTTATTCTTGTTTGCTGAAAGATAGCGTTATCCTGTGTTTCCGGTGTTCAGCCGCAACACCGATTACATCGCGGAATAAAAATCATTTAGTTCAGTTAGAAAACAGACGCTACAATTAAAAACTGAACGCATCCGCTCAGATTTCATTTATCACGAGCTGACTGACAAGACGATGGCGGAAGATTTGGTTTCAAAGTGAAATGTAAAAGCGCCTGTTTGGCAATATTTTGGATTTAAAGCCAGTGCTTATAGGGAACCTGCAAAGGATTAGTTGTGTTGTTTTTCATTAAGAATAATAATGAACCCACCATTCAAGCAACTGGTGTTAATTCGAAAGTAAAACGCGCACGGCCGCACCGGGCATTCATAAAGGTCTGGTCTGTTACACTGGCATTTTCAGTTCATTCCTATGGACTTTCATAGGAATTAATTAAAAAACACTTGCTCTGCTCCGCACCGTTATGAATGCCTGTGCGCTTTTTACTTTCAAATTAGCACCAGTTTGGGGGCGGCAAGTGCTTGAATGGTGGGTTCATTATTATTCTTAACGAAAAGCACAAGAACAGAGTACTCCCCCATCCCAGGTTGGGATAGAAATAGTTATAAGTGAGGAGACGGGGTGGTGGAGGGATGCCGGAAAACTGTCACTGAACAGAGGTAAGTCTGCTGTATAAATACCTCCTGCTGCTAATTGAGTTGATTAACTGATGTTAATTAGGTTAATTGTCTGAACATGCTCCTCCCAAACATCATTTATTGGTGCACATGTGAATGTAGCTTTTAAATGTTGTTTTATACCATTAATTAATTACAATTATTGATGGCCAAAACAATGTTTACCTTCTACATATTTAGTTCATTTTGCTTTACTGGAATGTTCCAATTGTGACGTCACTCGTTTAATGTGACAACACACAGCGCTGATGGGGCTTGTTGTCACAGAAGAGTTCTTTTTTTTCTTTTTTCTTTCTTGGACAATAATGGTGTTCAACCGTTTGATCCCAGAGTACTCACATTGATATCCTCTAGATCCAGGAAGTTGAGGATGATGCCGTTTCTCTTCCAGATGATGGGCGGTCTCAGAGTGCCCTGAATGGCGCAGGACAGCACAGCGCTCAGGCCAACGGTCACTGTTGTGACGCTCAGACGCTTATCATCAGCTAGACTGAGCTGAACCACCTCTGCAGGACAAAAACAACATTATTACGATTATTACGATGAAAAATGTGTCATTTGTTTAAATTGCATTTTTAAATTGGTCAAAACAAAAATGATGGTTTCCCGTTGTTTAGTGTGTCTAAAAACAAATAACACATTAAAAATAAATGAAAAAATAGTATTAAATAGTATTTTTTTTGCTGTGCTGTGCTGATGTGCAGAACACATAATGTACAGCTTTATGACTTAAAATAAAATAAAATAATATTTTATTTTAATTTAGTTTGTTAGTACATAACAGAAAATATTAATAGATAATTAAACATTAAATTCACTTTTTAACATCTTGTCCAGCAATTTAATGTATAATAATAAATTCCAGCAATCAATATATATATATATATATATATATATAATAAAAATTCAGAAATTTAAACTTATGCCACTTTAAAATGATTTTTTTGGTGACAAAATATTTTCTTCAATGAAAATATGAGTCAGTTGAACCCAAAAACATTTGATGAAACAAGAGCGGCTCAGACATCGCAAATGTCTCCGGCTGACCTCGGGTCAATTGCAGTCTGGCTTTCAGATCAGTCATATCACAGCTAGTGTTGGTGCGCTGACAGCAGTCCAAACAGAGCGAGCTGATGCTCGAGTGCTTCAGCAGATGATCTGAATGCAGTGGACGCTCTCTGGAACAAACGTGCTGTTTGTATGATTTCCTGACAGTTGCAGGTGGGTTTAATTCAAATGAAAAGAGCTCATATGGGTGATGTTGCGAGAGCACTGCGGAGCTGAACGCATTGATTTGCTCTGGTTAGAGGGAAGAGGAGATCCTGCACCTGCCTGTCAAACTGCAGCCATCATATCTGAGAAAGCAGCAGGTGCAAGAGGACGGCTGTGCTGAACAGCCTTCGGACACGTCACATCCTCCACTGCAGATAATGCAGCATTCGCTTCACTAACAACGAACCGTGATCCACTGCGTGATCCAGACCGCTGCACTGGCTCTGTGAGTGTTTGCTCCACCACACTGGAGAGGTTTCCCTGTCAGAACACTCTTCCCCATCACTGACCGTGTCATTTAAAGTGCATTTTTTCATATGGGTCTTTAGAAGAGAATATCCTTGTCTTTATTTATAGTAAGTGAACTAAATGAACATTAACAAAATGTTTATAGTTCTATCTTACGTTGGAAATTCTACTTAAGGTACTCATATTATAGTTAATTATCTTTTTAGCTTTTGATTATATTGCAATCAAGTAGTAAAAAGCCAAAAAATTATTATATTGATCTACATTAACACTTTGGCTTATGTCTAAGGAAAATATATTCATATATACACTCGGACTTGGACGTATGTTTATTTGCAGATACGCATAAACAGGTAAGTGATGAAATTTACAATAAAGGTTTTTGTCTTTGGGAAAATAAATATTTTTGATTAATATTACATCAAAATTTAAGGTTTGAACCAAAGTATTTTTATTTTTTAAAGTTGGTCCAATGTATAATTGTTTATTTGCATTTTTTTCTCCATATAATTTCATCATGTTTTGATGAATTACTGCTGCTGAGATCACTAGAAAATGTCCACAAATGTGTATGACACTAAATTCTGTTTTTTTTTTTTTTGTGGAAAAGGCTCAATATGTAAGAATAATAATGAACGCAGAAAGAATTTTTTTTTTTTTTTTGTGCATTAAAAAGCGGTGCAACATTATAGTGAGTAGTTTAGTGCTGTAGTTACTCCAACCATCCTGTGGTCTAATGGTAACCTGAACCCGGTCATGAGCAGAGCCTTAAATTAACAAGCGCCAAATGCGAGTAAAAATCATTGTTGGCGAGTATGTGAAACGGTGTCGCTTGCCAGTTGGTCGTTAACATGTTTATGAATTCTAACAATGCAATGTTACGTGAATGTGAACAAACGTGAAGGACGCTCTGTACAGTTGACGGGTCAGTGCTGCATCATCACGAAAATTTAAGACGAATAGTCAAGCGCTAGAACACGAAAAAAGGGCGAGCTGTGGGAAGGAAAAAATGAGTATCCTAGTAAACATAGTTGGTTTTGTCTTCAGTTGAGAAAGAAAATGCATGATCTGTGCGTGCATTCACTGCTGTCTGCGTTTTTAACGTTATTTAAACTGCTCTCGAACTTTAAAAAGGATATGAAGACGTGTTATTTATTTGATTAGCTTATAAGTTTCCGTTCCTGAAAACTACTGTTAGACCTGCCTGAAAATCTTTGTTGTATTATATTTATTATTATACATTTTTTTACTTGTCGTTAAAAATGTAGGCTATTAAAATTATATCAGTTAAGTTTTAGCCGTGGTATCGTAATTGGAATAGACGATCGTGAATTTTCACTAGTCCCTAAAATATTGGCTACCTGTTTTTGCTTCAGGGCGGGTAAAAAATAGTTTTTACTTGGCAGGCCATTGGCAAGTGTGGCAAAAAGTTAGTTTTAGGCCTAACTAACAGCAGCACCTCATTATTGCATCCCCAGGTGATGATATTTCTTTTTTTTTTGTCAAATATAACTTACACCGAGTGGTTTAAACTAGTGAGTATGTGGCCTTAGAATAGCAAGCGGGAGGAGGAAGTTTTATGAAAGCAAAGACAACTGCGCAAGAGCTCTACTCACAGGAGTCTGAAAGCGAATGCCTCAGCCCTCAAACCCTGAACCCAAAAACAGCTTCACATTTTACAACAAATACAAAACCTAGCATCTCCCTTTCATGATTCAGCAGATGCCTCGTCGCTTTACTTCTCATTTTTAGCCTTCAGCAATAAAAAAAAAACTTTCCATTTTTCTGGCACCATGTTGAGTTTTCCCCAGCAGAAGAGGCATGGTTTAAGATTGTTTACCACAGTCTCTCTCACTCACACACACACTAGTCTCTGCGGCAGACGTGCAGACAGACGGATGACATATCCATTGCCTATGGCAGCCCTCCCGCTGGATGGGGCTGACATGACATTATCTCTGCAATGGCTCTTTGTGTTCCCCTCTCGCCCCAAAATAGCTCCTCCTCACAAGTAATTGACTTTCTCTGGATTTGCAAACTATTGATCCATCAAAGCTAGGTGTTATTGCCGGCACCAGCCAAAGGCAAGGCCGCTCATTTCCCACCTAAATGAAAGCTTCCTTCAGGGCACGAGTGAAGTGCCTCCTCAGTCAGAGAGGAAAGATGCATCAACAGCATGAGTGTCTTTATATATATGACATTATAGTAGAACACAGATGAACTTCTACGATCAGCTCTCTACAGCGGGATAACGGCTCTGTTTCTGGGATTCTCAGCTGATAGCGCCAGACAGCTCCGTCACTTATTACTTTCAATTTCTGTAGTGAATACTGACCGAGGTTGAGACTTTTTCACCGGCATAACTCTTGCGCAAAGTTTGCACGTTGCTTCTTGTGTGATATCCATTGGCTCCCCTTCTTGTTTTAAAAACGGAAAGATTTCCAATATTATGACGAAGGGATACAGATACGCCACTGCCTGTTGGCATACATCTTTACAACTAAAGACGTGAACTTGCGCACTGCGCATGTGCCCTAGAGACTTCTGAATATGATTGAGAAAGTAGTCGGATTCAAGCGTTTACACGGTAAATTTCATTCGGATCGAGCTCAATCGGATCGATTAAGGTGTTTACATGAACGTTTTTCAATCCGATTGAGCCGTCAATCCAATTACAAATGGATTATTTGGGTGCATTGAGTCATTCATTCATTCAATTCATTCAAACGGCTGATTCATTCAGGAATGAAGTCAATGGCTCTCTTTATGAATGGGTCATTGAATCATTGGTTCACCCGACTGATTCGCTTAAAACGCGGATTCATTCAGAAACTAAACAACACTGTGTGTTATTTGGAGACACACAACAGCTCTCTGGCTTTAGGAAATATTTACATTGGCAAAACCTGACAATATTGTGTCTAAAATATAACAATATATATATAACTGTGTAATAAATCAAGTCAAATTTGCACTCGTGCCATTCGCGACAAAAACAGCACTCGTGTGATATTGCTTAACTATATCATATGATATAAATATGAAAACATTTCGTTTTCTGCGTTTTAAAGGGTTCCTAAAATGCTTTATAACGTTTCTTTAGTGTGTAATGTTGCCTGGAACAGCTCATTTAACAATCTAAATGCATTTCATTACTGAAAGGATTGAGTTTTGCATGCACAGACGTGCCATGGCTTTAGCGTGCGTGTTGTGTGTCAAGTTATTACCGGTCGTACATTTATTGGGCGTTTATATCAGGTATCATGTGACACACAAGAGCTGTCAGATCTCTCGCACTCTTGTGGCATGTGGATTTATTAAAGGAGTTTCAGTGTGCCTAAAATAAGATTAAAAATATAACACCAACACCCCCGTAAAGCACAACACCTGCTGGCTGCAAACACTCTAAAGAGTGCAAACAGCATAATTGCAGGGCTGACAACACACACTCAACTGCTCTTATTTCTTTATATAGTTAGATGTGTAGATTAAAACATACAAGGAAATTAACATATGAAATAAGTTACATTTGTGATTGGTCAATTGGAGCACTGGACAGTCAAATATCTTTGCATGATGACACTGAACTGTTCATTCACACCACTGCTAATTTCTTTCTCTCAGAAAGAGATCCTCATGAGAATGTGGCTATTGTCTCCTCTGAAGAAAAGCTCTTAGATGGTGGAGGAGAATATCACACTAGTGATTAGATTCACTTTCATGAGCCCATGCTTGGGATGGGTCTGCAGCGTTCCGGATTTAAGGAATGTTGACATTCCTTCCAACATCCTGCCCTGGAGGGCCATCCTCAATTATGAAGCAAATTCATTTCCATTCTATGAAATAAAAATGACTTGACACTAGCAAGTGTGTTCTTGAAGACTGCAGTGAAAAAAAATAAAATAAATAAATGTCTTAAGCTGGATGCTCTGAAATGCTTTTTATCCTCTCTTCTCATATACGAGTGCAGCAGGTGAGGACTGATAAGGGAACTGTGTTGCTCCTCATCCTGCCACGACATTCAGCTTCAGTATTTCATGCCTCGAGACACACAAAACTGACTGAAGAACGATGGGACTCATAACAGGCATCCCACGCTCATTAAAAACATGACGATATCAGAGATTTTGAAGTTGCTGTTGTCCAAGCCTGGAAAAGTTATGGAAACATATACATTTGTGAAGCTATAGTGTGTATACATACAAATGCACACTTTTCAAAAATTATAAATGAATTCGGCAATTCAGAGAGCCGTGTAATAAGTAAAGTTAAAAACTAAAAGCCATCATTTTTAGAGTCTATTCTTTTTCAATGAACTGGTCAAACTGGTTCACAAATAGGCCAAGATATTAATTAGCAAATCAATCTGCTGAAAAGGTTGTGAAATGTTATTGGCTCCCGACTGAATCAATATCAATGACCTGCTGATGTTCTACTGATTCATAGTCACACCGCTGACTTCACACGACAGAAAGATGCGTCAACATAAACCAAGACTTTCAGACAATTTACAATCCCAAACTTCATAGCTGCCATCCAATGCATGATGGACCTGTAGTGGCTAGAACAAACACTTCTTTGAAATGAGAGAATGCCGCTTAGCACCGCGTGTCACCTGCTCCCTGAAGACCGCAGCGGGACGTGAAGGGCACGCGCTGTGATTAATTACCTGCCCGCGGCTGTTTACTCACCCAGGACAGGTTTGGAAAACTTTTTAAACCTGTAAACGGTGAGTGTGATTTTGCCCAGTTGGACGTGCTTCTGGATCATCTTGAGTCAGAGGGAACGGTGACCACTCGAACCCGAACCTAACCTCTGAAATCTGAGTCGGCTCAACTGAATATTTGTGCAGTTTTTAGTTTGTTTGGAACTCGGTTCTGTTGTTTTTATGACTATACAACAAATCATTGAACAATAAACATATTCATCAGGCAAATGTGGCATGAACCTACACTGTTCTACAGGTCTGTAGTGGATGAACAGGTGTTCTTGTTCTTCATCTAAATTACGACATATGCTCTCGATGACAAATGCAGAACAGTTAGTTCATGTGTTCATGACCTCAAGGCTAGATTACTGTAACGCTCTACTGGGTGGTTGTTCTGCTCGCCTGATAAATAAACTACAGCTCGTACAAAATGCAGCAGCTAGAGTTCTTACTAGAAGTAGGAAATATGACCATATCAGCCCGGTTCTGTCAACACTGCATTGGCTTCCTGTTAAACATCGTATAGATTTTAAAATCTTGCTAATTACCTACAAAGCACTAAATGGTTTAGCTCCCCAGTACCTGAGCGAGCTCTTAATGCATTATAGTCCTTCGCGTCTATTACGATCTCAGAATTCAGGCCAGCTAATAATACCTAGAATATCAAAATCAACTGCAGGTGGTAGATCCTTCTCCTATTTGGCACCTAAACTCTGGAACAATCTTCCTAGCATTGTTCAGGAAGCAGACACACTCTGTCAGTTTAAATCTAAACTAAAAACACATCTCTTTAACCTGGCATACACATAACACATTATCAATTTATTTTTTCAAATCCGTTAAAGGATTATTAGGCTGCATAAATTAGGTCAGCCGGAACCGGGAACACTTCCAATAACACCAGATGTACTCGTTACATCAGAAGAAGAATGGCATCTACGCTAATATTAGTCTTTCTGTTTATCCCGAGATTTACCGTAGTCAGCCGTATCCGGGCCGTATCCGGGTGAGATCGAGGACCTGCGCCATGACACAACCACAACACAGCCCTGAAGTATCAGCAGAGATTGAGTCAACTAGATCATCCACTATGAAGGCCTCATCAACATCATAACCAGTGGCACATCTCCTCAACAACCGTCCATACCGGTGTGATGAATACGATCCTCAACTGGATGGAACTGAATTAAACACTTTGAATGTTGCGATCATATCTGACTTATGATAGCAGCCTGAGTCGTAACAAAGCACTGTTCGCCAGAGGAGAACTGGCCCCCCGACTGGGCCTGGTTTCTCCCAAGGTTTTTTCTCCATTTTAACACCTGTTTGCCACCTGATGTCACCTGTTGGTGTTTGGGTTCCTTGCCGCTGTCGCCTTTGGCTTGCTTAGTTGGGGACACTTGACAATTGACATTTGATATTCAACAGTGCTTTGATCTGCCTGCATTGACACTATTCCTTAAGAGCTGCTGTGCAGCCAAAATAATGTACCAGTTATCACTGTAAAGCTGCTTTGACACAATCTACATTGTAAAAAGCGCTATATAAATAATGGTGACTTGACTTGACTTCATCTGGAATAAACACACATGCACAGATGTCAACCAACCAAATGCTGCTTGGACGACCGTCGTGAACAAGAATGTGTTGCAGTCTTTTGATAAAAGCTTCACACAGCTGTAGTGGAAAAGGACTGGCCCTTTCTTCCCTTTTCTTTCTCAGTTCTCAGGTGAACAGTCCTCACCACAAACCCCTCAATACCAATACAGTGTAAATAGCTTTACTCTGATCACTAGCGCAGTACTGTTGTTGTCTGCTAGATGGCACTTACAGTACACATTTCCCAGAAGTTGAACTTTACCAAAATGTTTACAACTATACTAGTCATTTTTTAACCACAGTGAAGAATGCCATCACATTATAGTAATTCTGCATGAATTCAGAGATGCTACTAACTGAAACTAGAGCCATAATCTCTCTCTCTCTCTCTCTCTCTCTTTTAACATTGTAGAATAAATTACTGTTAATTTGGAAAATGTTAAACTCACATCAGACTGAAGACCATATCTTCATTGATGTTTTATGAGAATGGTTTACTCTGGCTTACAACAAAACTGACCGATATTTAAGGGTACGTTTACATGACAACTATGTACTAAAAACGGAAAAGGTTTTTCTTTGTACAAACTATCCCCGTTCACATGGATCTGCACAAACGACTAAAAACCTACGCACATACGCATTCTTTTACAGAGCACTCACACCAAATGTGTATGCCTATCCATCTTATTTTACATTTTACTGCACTTTTATATTCTTCTTGTTATTTCCCTCTAGCGGCTAATAAATTGGAAGTCTTGCACATTCACAGAAAACACCTTATTTTTGCATTAAAAAATAAGGTGGATGGACTAAACACGTAAAGCCTGGAACACACCATGTCAACGCCAGCGATCTAGTGGCGACGGAAGCAGACTGTGGGGTTGGCTCACGTCGGCAGCGTCTGGGTCCAAAGTTGGCCTGACACACCAAACTGACGCTCGACAGCCGACGGCCAAGTAGCACGTCCGTTCTGCGCCTGCGTAAGAAGAAATGCCTTTCCGTACCAGCAGGTGGCAGTAGCTGAACAGCCAATCAGAATGATCCGATGGCCAGATGGACCGACGAGCTCTTTTGTAGATCTTTTACTACAAAACTGACCGATATTTAAATATTTTACTACAAAATCGTCCGATATTTAAATCTCTTAACAGAACAAAACCGACTGATGTTTAAATCTTTTACTACAAAACCGGCCAATATTTAGATTTCTTAATGGAACAAAACCGACCGATATTTAAATCTCTTAATGGAACAAAACCGACCGATATTTAAATCTCTTACTACAAAACCGGCCGATATTTAAATCTCTTAACAGAACAAAACAGACCAATATTTAAATCTTTCACTATGAAACCGACCGATATTTCAATCTCTTAACAGAACAAAACAGACCAATATTTAAATCTTTCACTATGAAACCGACCGATATTTAAATCTCTTAATGGAACAAAACCGACCGATATTTAAATCTCTTACTACAAAACCGACCGATATTTAAATCTCTTAACAGAACAAAACCGACCGATATTTAAATCTCTTAACAAAACAAAACAGACCAATATTTAAATCTCTTACTACAAAACCGGCCGATATTTAAATCTCTTAACAGAACAAAACAGACCAATATTTAAATCTCTTACTACAAAACCGGCCAATATTTCAATCTCTTAACAGAACAAAACAGACCAATATTTAAATCTTTCACTATGAAACCGACCGATATTTAAATCTCTTAATGGAACAAAACCGACCGATATTTAAATCTCTTACTACAAAACCGACCGATATTTAAATCTCTTACTACAAAACCGACCGATATTTAAATCTCTTAACAGAACAAAACCGACCGATATTTAAATCTCTTAACAAAACAAAACAGACCAATATTTAAATCTTTCACTATGAAACCGACCGATATTTAAATCTCTTACTACAAAACCGGCCGATATTTAAATCTCTTAACAGAACAAAACAGACCAATATTTAAATCTTTTACTATGAAACCGACCGATATTTAAATCTCTTAACAAAACAAAACAAAACAGACCAATATTTAAATCTCTTACTACAAAACCGGCCGATATTTAAATCTCTTAACAGAACAAAACAGACCAATATTTAAATCTTTCACTATGAAACCGACCGATATTTAAATCTCTTAACGGAACAAAACCGACCGATATTTAAATCTCTTACTACAAAACCGACCGATATTTAAATCTCTTAACAGAACAAAACCGACCGATATTTAAATCTCTTACTACAAAACCGACCGATATTTAAATCTCTTAACAGAACAAAACCGACCGATATTTAAATCTTTCACTATGAAACCGACCGATATTTAAATCTCTTACTACAAAACCGACCGATATTTAAATCTCTTAACAGAACAAAACCGACCGATATTTAAATCTCTTAACAAAACAAAACAGACCAATATTTAAATCTTTCACTATGAAACCGACCGATATTTAAATCTCTTACTACAAAACCGGCCGATATTTAAATCTCTTAACAGAACAAAACAGACCAATATTTAAATCTTTTACTATGAAACCGACCGATATTTAAATCTCTTAACAAAACAAAACAAAACAGACCAATATTTAAATCTCTTACTACAAAACCGGCCGATATTTAAATCTCTTAACAGAACAAAACAGACCAATATTTAAATCTTTCACTATGAAACCGACCGATATTTAAATCTCTTAACGGAACAAAACCGACCGATATTTAAATCTCTTACTACAAAACCGACCAATATTTAAATCTCTTAACAGAACAAAACCGACCGATATTTAAATCTCTTACTACAAAACCGACCGATATTTAAATCTCTTAACAGAACAAAACCGACCGATATTTAAATCTTTCACTATGAAACCGACCGATATTTAAATCTCTTAATGGAACAAAACCGACCGATATTTAAATCTCTTACTACAAAACCGACCGATATTTAAATCTCTTAACAGAACAAAACCGACCGATATTTAAATCTCTTAACAAAACAAAACAGACCAATATTTAAATCTCTTACTACAAAACCGGCCGATATTTAAATCTCTTAACAAAACAAAACAGACCAATATTTAAATCTCTTACTACAAAACCGACCGATATTTAAATCTCTTACTACAAAACCGGCCGATATTTAAATCTCTTAACAGAACAAAACAGACCAATATTTAAATCTTTTACTATGAAACCGACCGATATTTAAATCTCTTAACAGAACAAAACCGACCGATGTTTAAATCTTTTACTACAAAACCGACCGATATTTAAATCTCTTAACAAAACAAAACAAAACAGACCAATATTTAAATCTCTTACTACAAAACCGGCCGATATTTAAATCTCTTAACAGAACAAAACAGACCAATATTTAAATCTTTTACTATGAAACCGGCCAATATTTAAATTTCTTAACGGAACAAAACCGACCAATATTTAGATCTCTTAATGGAACAAAACCGACCGATATTTAAATCTTTTACTACAAAACCGGCCAATATTTAAATTTCTTAACGGAACAAAACCGACCAATATTTAAATTTCTTAATGGAACAAAACCGACCGATATTTAAATCTTTTACTACAAAACCGGCCGATATTTAAATCTCTTAACAGAACAAAACAGACCGATATTTAAATCTTTTACTACAAAACCGGCCAATATTTAAATCTCTTAACAGAACAAAACCGACCGATATTTAAATCTCTTAACAGAACAAAACAGACCAATATTTAAATCTTTCACTATGAAACCGACCGATATTTAAATCTCTTAATGGAACAAAAACCGACCGATATTTAAATCTTTTACTACAAAACCGGCCAATATTTAAATTTCTTAATGGAACAAAACTGACAGATATTTAAATCTCTTAATTGTCTTGATCTCTCAGTCATGTGTCGGAGTCCCTGCAACACTGATATATGTTCTAGACAACACTATAAATACACTATATCTAGATGTAAATCCGCAGGATCACTCGTATCATCATTATATATAATGAGCACTAAAACCAATTCTATGGTAAAGCACTAAGGCACTATAGACATAACAGTACAACTTTCTGTGTATTGTAATGTGTTTCTGTTATGTATGTGTATTGTGAAAAGAGCTAAACAAATAAATCTGACTTGACTTGACGACCTGCTACAGCTCATTCTTCCACAGTTTCCAATAGCAGTGTAGGCCTATTACACTCTTCATATTCCATTATCTTTTCAAACAAATGAAAACAGACTCCTGGAAAATTACCATTGATTATTTTATTGTAAACACTCTTGGTCTGACACTAAGCAGAAATGATGTTTACCGGCACAAAATGCTTAAACGGACCCGCGTCGAATGACCACGAACTGATTCTTTCATTTCCTGCTCTAATAAACTGCTGTAGGTGTAATAAAGACTTTCATTACCAACAACTACAAAAAGAGTTTTAGTGCTCAAACATAAATATATATATATACTTCATAATGAAGTGGTCGCTTATCTCATTGTGTGCTATATTCACATTTTATTATAATGCTTGTTTGCAATGCATCCTGTTTAATTTGTAATTTTTACTTTGTAATTTCTCCTAATAAGTTAAAAGACCAATTCAACTGCTTATTTTTTTTTTGAGTATGAACTTTTGTACTCAAGAAAAACTAGTGCATTATGAGGGAAATCTGCAATTGTTACCTTAAAGAGCCATTTTGTTTGGCATTAATGGATGTATGTAGCTTGATTCAGTGATGTTAAATAATATATTTGACTTGAATAAAAACGTGTATTCATTGCTGCAACCCAGGCTCGCTGGAAAAACGTACCTGTAGTTCTGCAAAACGATATGTTGCCTCTTGCAGGTTTTGCGACACTTTCACAGTGAAACGTCCAGAGAGTGGTGCTAGAAGCGTGTCCAGTTTTATCCAAAACAGATTAACGTGAATCTGACAGTGTTTTATAACAATGATTGTTCTACGTTTCACGACTGAATTGAAATACAAGTGCAGTGCTGTACCAGGTGAGCTACTGAGCAAGTTTACTGTCACACATATGGAGCTGGAAATGTGACACAAGCGTCAACATGTATTAGTTTACAAATCATGCACTATAGTAAATGTTTTTGAGCTCATAACAGTGTTGTGCAATGAACCATGTGGAAATAAGTCTTTATTAATCTAAAGTCTTCCTATGTAATCATATTTTGTGTGAAAAGGAATATAAGTGGTTGGTGTTTTACTGACTCTTGTGTTTATTTCAGCATTTCCTCCTCTCACTCACTCGTCTCATTCGCTCCAGTTGAATTGGTGTTACAGGGTCTAAATTTCAGTTGTTGGTATTAATTTATTAATTCCCGCAGGTTTCACGCTCAGACCAAAAGCATGCGCAAACAAAATTGAGTGGCTTATTGCGATGAAACGGTCAAATACATACAAAATGATGTCGAAATGTCCATCTTGCAGAGTAATCAGGTAAATACAGAACGTAAATAGTTAAAAACGCATGTTGTGTAACAGTATATTGGATCCGTACATCAACTCTTAAAGTGACAGCAGCCTAATAAACCTGCTGAGAAAATCACTCGCCGCTCTTGATTGAATAACTTTAATTGTAAGCATGAATCTGTATTTAATTTTTACATTGAAAACTATTCAGTGTTATTTTATATTTGATTACTTTTATTTCTGTATTATTTTTTTTACCTGAACCCACCTGAAAAACATTTGCATTTGTCTCTTTATTCCATTGCATTTATTTGTGCAATCATTTGCAATTTATTTATTTGTTCATATTTTGTTTTTTATGTCATATGTATGGCGGTGCATATATGTCAGTTTTCCCTGTGGTATCGAAAATCTATATTTTTCAAGGTATCGAAGTTGGAAATTCCAGTATCGTGAAAACACTAATGTATTGGTACCTTGTTGGAGTTTTGCAAAAATGTGTGTAGGCATGATTTTATAATGAGCCTGAGTTGCATATATGCTTTTAGTCTTGCACGTGACCCCTCTGACACTGAACATCACTCACATTAGCAGCAGCATGCGTCATGGGAACGGCGGAGTCGCAGGTATCATGTCGAGTCAGGCTCGGGTGTGAGGGGCCGTGTGGCAGGTGTCATCACTCACGAAAGCTCCACAGCCGTCAGGTGACTCGTACAGATGGCGGGAGCTTCCACTCATGTTTATGAACACACTAAAGTGATTGTTCAGGGATTGTATCGGTGTGTCCTGAACTACAGAATTTAGACGATGCATGTAAAAGGGTCTGAACACAGCAGATTGTATTGGCGAAACAGACACATTAGATTAGAAATTCTCCTTCAAGAGCAATCGCCGCATTCTCCTGCAAAGGCACCAACAGAAAACCAGCGATGTGTTTTCTACAGTAAATCAGTTTCTGAAAAACGCAATATCAAGAGAAAAGGTCAATCTAACCTTGCTTTAGGAGTTTCCTCTTCTCTGATCAAATACAAGGCCTACAAACCATTTTGTAGCAATATGACAGCAGAAATCCCGGCTTAGTGCCAGCCTCAGACGTAATGACAGAGCTGGATACACTGAAACGGAGGAGATTGCTTTTTGTTGCTTCTAGACCAAACACTGCTGAATCGATACAGATCCAGATCCTGCATGAAGTTAAGTGATGCTGGTCATGCGCAAAAAATCAACAGGTAAAACCACATCAAACACTCATTTCAATATTTACAGTGCAGAGTCTGATGATGATGAGAATGTTGAAAATTTTAGGAGTCTGAAAAATGTAAAAAGATTATAAAGTAACATGAGGCTGCTCTTCTGGATCATCTCAGATCATCAGCTTCAGTGCTAATGTAAAGCAGAGGAGAGATGCATCAAATACGGTGCAAATATGAAATTCATGTTCATGTTTTACTCCGTTTGTTGCAGATTTACTGTGTTTTGGGGTCCTCAAAGTGCGAAATGGGTTTCGAAGTGCAAGTTTTTGAAAACAATACCAGTATTGTCTCCGTGTAAACTACAAAAACGAGTTCATTCTATAGGCAATTAGTGTTTCTTTACAAAGTGACATCGCCATCTACTGGCCTGGCAGCAGAATACAGTGTTTTTTGTCGTTTTCCCAGATCCGTGCGAACAGTTTTGTTGTCATGTAAACGATCTTATATGGACCACAAAAAAACAACAACACTGTGAAAATACTATTATGATACAAAACTGTTCTAGACAATACGACAACATTAATTACATGTGTGGTTACTTGATGTCTAATGTAAAATCTGAAGAAAGAAAAATGTTCTAATAACATTCTCCAGTAGTTAGTCCCGAGGTGAAAGCAGCACAATGCAATTATATACTGAAATAAATGATAACGAAATGTGAAGCTAACTGATTTGATATTGTGAAAATATGATTTGAGTCAAAACGCAGTCAAAACAACATGGACGCGAGAGATTTCTGAGCGGTCATGTGGAGGAGGGTAATATGACGGCAATGAAAGTGATGTTGACGTCTCACCGCTCTCCTGTCAAACACAATCAGAAGTGCTGACAAGCCGTTGGCAGTTTGTATTTAGATTCACAGCTATAATGGGATAATGAGGGGCCCGGGGTTTTCACGTAATTATATGTCAGCAGGATGCATTATGTGATATCTGATAACCTCAAGACATATATGAAGATCTTTCAGACAAACTTGACAAACATCATAGACAACTAGGTGTCCGCAGTGAACCGCTGCCCATCACGTCAAACACGCACTCAGGGTTGGTGTGGCATTCGAGACAGACAGCAGATTGATATCTGATTAAGATCTTGCAGAAGACGGTTTTATCACTAACTGTCTTTAAACAAATGTGTTTGTAAAGCATCTAATGTGTCGGGAGGAATCATGTTTCGGTTATATTGTGTGAGAGGACGTACAATTTTAGCATTTTAGATTTCTAAGGCCTCTAGAAGTTAAAAAATGCTGATAAACCTGTCGCACACAATCTCCTCCAGTCCTTCTGTCGATAGTTTAGAAAGTATTTTAGTATAATTGTACAAACGTCCTTCAGCTCACGTGTCTTTCTGCTGTCAAATCTGCCCTGATTTTATCAAGTAAACCTAAGAATAACTTTTAGTAATGTTTCAGACTGAAGCAGCTTCGGTTTACCTGATTATCCAGACATCATGAGTATCAAATATGATCATCATCTTTTGAGGAAGGTTTATTTGCTCATCTCTCAATCATCATTGTATTGCATTATATGTTTTAAAACCAGAGCTTTGATCATAAAACTAAGCGTTTAAATATCATCTTACTAACACATATTATCGGCAGACATAGAGTAATGACTGATATTTATATGCATATTTATATATTTAAATATATGCAAATATGTAAGAACACAGAGTACACTGAGGATTATCCAATTATTTGTCATTAGTAATCAGAGTTCATGCTAGGTCTACAGTATCTTAAAATGGCTGTACATTATTGCTAAAAATAAGTTTTCTCTGGAGAAAATGAAAGCAATTTTTACTGCCCAATTAAAGCCACACTTCAAACCTACACTGTAAGTATGAACACTGAACCGTTAATCAGTCAATAATCATTGCTCAAAACAGAATATTCATTATAGAATAATCAGTCGGCCAAAGTGTTTCTCAATTTTCTCTTCACGTGCAATCAAGCTGGACCGATTACTAAAATTTCCATTCAAGGACACATCTAAAGGCATCATCTTCAACCTGTGGATGTGTGATATCAGCAACACCCAGTTGCCACAGCAACAACTACTAATGCCTGATGCTTTTAGACTGACAGTGATGATAAACCATGATTGTGTGGTTCAAGAAGCGCTGATTGTTGTCTGTGGAGCACAGATGTTGTGCATTTTAACATCACACTCACATTACAAAAGCACACTCAATATTTAAAGCAATAATGTAGACAAACTCTACTTTAAAGGGGTCATATAATGGCACCTTTACAAGATGTATTATGAGTCTGGTGTCTCCAGAGTGTGTATATGAAGTTTCAGCTCAAAATTCCCCACAGATCATTTTTTATAGCATGTTAAATTTCTCCGCAAAAACACTCAGTTTTAGTGTGTGTCCCTTTAAATGCAAATGAGCCGCTGCTCCCAGGAAGAGAACGGTGTTTCAAGACCTCGTGTTAGCAGCGCCGATTACCTCGCGCAGAAACTGTTCAGCCTTTTATGTTCAACAATGATGGACAGAGTGACAACATGTAGAATGCAACTGGATGTTTCTGAACAGTAAGTTGCTTAATTTATATAGCTGATGTGGGATATCTTAAAGTCATTGATTAGCATAATCTGTCATGATAATCTTTAAATCACTCGTGTGGGAACTGTTGCCTGCAGATGAATATGCTGCATGAAGACAGAACAGGTATAGTTTAGTTTAATTACGGTTATAACTTATGTTGTCATCTTGCTTTTATGACATGCTATTGCATTTGTGTTACATACTGTATTGCAATAACATGGCCACACCCCCTTTATTGCATGTTCTCGGGGGCGGGGTTTATGTAAATTTTAGGGTTAGTGATGTCACTAACCCAGGAAGAAGCTCGTTGTAGTCCCTACCAGCCGTTTGTTGTAGTTCTTAAAAAGCAAATTCTGTAAAAGAAAATATCTCTCTTTGCATTGAACTTTGAGCGTCGTAACTTTGCAGATGTTGTTTATGATCAAACAGCAACATTACACACTAACTAAAATTAAAAAAGTGAAATCATAATCAACCACCCCTTTAAAGGTTATGAAGTTATAAAAAGTTACGATTACAAAAAAAAAGTAAGTAGACTCAACTTTTAAGTAATTTAGTATGAACAACTTTTAAATAGTGAGAACTTAATGTCAAGTTTGGTGGTGAAGGTAGAACTGTTTTCAATGAGAATCCTTTGGCATCATAAACAGACGTGATGGACATGGAAATGTATGATAAAATTATATATCGTGTATAATTTTGCCATTATGACATATATGTTGGAGTATGATTTTCAATTTAAACAGCCACAATCATTTCATTTACATGACACTATTTTTAGACATTTTTTAGCACGTAACCCAAGCCCTTGGGCTGCATGATATATCGTTTTAGCATTATCACATTGCAGGATGTGCAATGTCAAGTAGGGATTGTATGATCTTTACAAGACCAGGCCACATGGTTTGAAGCACATGATTAACTGCAAAGTTTAACCATAACAGAGCGAACGTTTATTTTTTGCATGTATTTTCGGTCCAGTCAGTTTAAACATTCAAGCGATTTTAAACCAATTGACGTGAAAGAGAACTCAAAACACACAGACAGCGTGCGAACACCGAATTCTGTTCTCTTTGTGCTTGAATGGACACATACACACACAATTATGTCAAAATGCCCGTCTTGGTGAGTATCCTCATAAAAACAGTTGCTTATGTGAACATAATAAGAGATGTGTATCAGTATATTGGATCCGTGCATTCGGTCTTAAAGTGACAGCAGCCTAATAAACCTGCTGTTGTCTGTGTCATTAATGTTCATCAAACAACAAAAGATTGAGAGAAAATTGCTTATTTTCTTAATTGCTTATTATTATAAAAGTTTAATAATGTTTAATTTATACAGTGAAGACAGTGTTATTTTACATTTGATTATTCGATTTCTGTACCTGAATACCTGAAAAACATAAAGCACTGTTTATTTCTTTATTCCCTAAACCTAAGCATTTGTATATTATATAATGTAAAACAGGCAGATTCAACTACAGTCACAATTTATTAAAAAAGTACAAATATTTCAAGTGTTCTGAGGCCAAATGATTGATTTCTGTGAAGAACAGACACAAAAGCGATCGCCGTCTCCATCCACCGTCGCTCAGAAACACACATTTAAAAATTGAAAATAACTCCCTTTGCATTGAACTTTGAGTGTCGTAACTTTGCAGATGTTGTTTATGATCAAACAGCAACATTACACACTAACTAAAGCTAAAAAAGTGAAATTTACATAAACCTTGCTCCGACTCCGGTTTGAACAATGTAAGGCCGAACACTTTCGTCATTTTGGCTGCGTGAGATTCCCCAGCTTTGTTGTTGTTGAGCGACCAAAGCGTGAGCTGTTAAAGCTCCGCCCTCTTCTGGAAAGGGGGCCGGCAGCTAATTTGCATTTAAAGGGACACACAAAAACGGCGTGTTTTTGCTCACACCCAAATAGGGGCATATTTGACAAGCTATAATAAATGATCTGTGGAGTATTTTGAGCTGAAACTTCACACACACATTCTGGGGACACCAGAGACTTATATTACATCTTGTGAAATGGGGCATTATAGCTCCCCTTTAAGAAAATAATTTCCTTTATTAAGAAAAGTACAGTAGCTGCATCATGACCATTTTCAGAGACTGAACGCTGAAGCCTTTCAGCAGATTAGAGAGTCTTTCTGCTGCCAGTGTGTGTGTGAAGGTGGCGGAGCTAGGAAGAGCTGAACAGTCCATCACCTAAAGCATTTGTTTGAAGTCAGACTCTAGCTCAGGCCTGCAGAAGGAATAAATCAATGAAGCCACAGTAATGAATTATTTCCTTCTCTCAGTCCAAGTCAGAGGCTGAGATAAAAGCGTCCCACATGCGGTGCAGCGAACAGCCGGGAGCCGCTCCACGATCATCAGAATGCTGCCGCAGCACTTGTGCGTGTGGACATGTAAAGCGTGAGAGAAACTGACGCTAAACGCTCTTTTCTGCGCTGCCAGAGTTTACATGTGGAATAATAAGAGCTGGAGTCATCAAGAATGTGGTACAATTTGGGAAATTACAAATATGACCTCCACTTTGGTCCATGCAGATCCACAGGAATCTAGGAATCAGGGTTATTAAAGTTAACTAGAACTAAAAACCATAAAATAAAAAAATTGTTGCTTGAAATAAAACAACCATCCAATCAATTCCCCATGGACAAACTCAAGCCCCGCCCTACTTTTGTTCTTGTTCCAGAAGCCGTTTCACTTGGATATACAGTGCCGGTCAAAAGTTTGGAAACATTAAGGTTTTTTAAGGCTGCATTTATTTGATCAAAAATTCAGTAAAAAAAACAGTGAAATATTATTCCAATGTAAATAAGCTGTTTTCTATGTGAATATATAGTAAAGTGTAATTTATTCCTGAATTTTTAGCATCATTACTCCAGTCTTCAGAAATCATTCTGATATGATATAAGCATTTATTTAAAGTGCCTTGGCTGAACTTTTGAATGGCAGTGTATCATGATTTCCACAAAAAAAAGAAAAAATTACATTTGAACATATATTCACATAGAAAAATGTCACACATATAAACTATTAACTATGACTTTTCCCTCAATAAACTCCTAATTTACTGCTTATTAATAGTTAGTAAGCTAGTTGTTAAGTTTTAGTATTTGGCAGGATTAAGAATGCAGAATAAGGCATTAATATGTGCTTAATAATTACTAATAAACAGCCAATATTCTAGTAATAGGCAATATGCTAGTTAAAAGACCCTAAAATACAGTTCTTTTAAATGGTAATAATATTTCACAATATTACAAATTTTACTGTATTTTTGATCAAATAAATGAAGCCTTGGTGAGCAGAAGAGACTTCTTTCGAAAACATAAAAACATCGTAACGTTTCCAAGCTTTTGTACGTCACAATAGGGAAGAAAAGACGATCACAGTGTCATTCTGACGTTAAAGGTTTCTCAATGAGTCGGCGTTCTGACTGGACGCAAACAACATATGAGAATGACAGGGAAGAGATTGTTGAATAAAGTGGTTATTTTAGTTTTGTTTTTGCGCACAAAAAGTATTCTCGTCTCTTCATAACATTAAGTTTGAACCACTGCAGTCACATGACTGTTTTAACCATGTCTTTAGTACTTTTCTGGACCTTGACAGTGTTGATTATATTGCTGTCATAAACCTCTCGGATTTCATCAAAAATATCTTAATTTGTGTTCTGAAGATGAACGAAGGTCTTACGGGTGTGGAACGACAAGACTTGGAGAACAGCGCACAAGTCGTTGATTTATTTTTATGACTGTCTAATGATATTTTTTTATCTATTTTGGAGCTTGACAGCTGACAGGAGGGAAAAGAGCTGCATACAAACCTGTTCACTCACACAGGTTTGAAACGACGTGAGCAGCACTTCATTTTTCAGTCAGCTGTTCAATATCATTTTATCTGTAAGCATGTCTCTAGATATAACCCGTCCCAGCACAACATGATTTAAGGAATCATTCGTGATTGAATCAAACCCGCCAGTATCCAAAGAGGCTGCAGAAATGTGCATTCATCAAACCTTTTGCCAGCCTGTGAAACACGTTAAGCTTTGGGAGGATTCCCAGACACACATTTACACCTCCTCCTGCTCTCATCGCGTGGCACAAGAATCAGATCTTTACAGAGATTACGGTGGCTCAGTCTCTTCCGGATGATTCACGTTGTGGCACGCGTTACAGGACGCATGGCTGATTTTATTCTGGCTGACAGCTGGCTCTTCACATTGAGCCACAATGGATGCAGGACAGGATATGACAATATCGGCAATGACAGCGGAGGCTTGTGTCCATCTGTTATCAGGAGAAAAGGGCATTAAAACTTAAAGCCGTTTCAAGACATGCTGCAATTAATTAAACCTGCACGACTGGCACACTTAGTTACCACAGAAACCGTCCAGGTGCAATTAGTCACAAAAGCTGATTTGAGTAAACATCAACTTCAAAGAACAAGAACTTCAGGTGCCTGCCAGAGCAAATACAGATGTGTTTTATTCCACGAATCTTCCCTAAATCAGTAAGGGGAACAAAATGTGTGCCTCAAACTAACACACTTGTAGTTATTCAATTTAAATTTAATACATTTTAACCCTCTGGTGCTCCTCACTGTCACACTTTCCAGACGTAGTGCCAATGATAGCCACCAGAGGGCACTCCTTCTGTCTCCTTTACCGCTTTACGAACTGCATTTCCCATAACCCTTTGTCTGGACTCATTTTGCTTCATTACATTCAGGTGTGTCTCATTATCCTTGTTAACTCTGCCTATATAAGCCCTGTGTTTTCTGTCAGTCTTTGCGAAGTCTTGTATGTTGTCACACTGCATTTCTGAGCGTTATCCTAGTTTCCTGTGTCTTGGTTTTTGATTCTCTGGACTCTTTTTGCCTGTGTTTTCTCTCCTGTTGCTCATTCGGATTGTTCGCTCGTGTGTTTGACCTTTAGACTGTAATATGAATTACGATTCTGGATTATCCCAATAAAGCTGTATTTGGATCTTCAACCCATGAACAGTACGTAACACTCATGTGGTGGTCAAAAATGACCTTCTGTTCACTCCAAAGAAATTAATACAATATATTTTAGTTTATTTATTTGGTAACACTTTGTTTTAGGGTTTTTTTAACTAGTTGCTTATTAGCATGCATATTACAAGAATATTAGCTGTTTATTAGTACTTATTAAGCACATATTAATGCCTTATTCTGCATGACCTTATTCTACATTCTTAATCCTACCCAATACCTAAACCTAACAACTAGCTTACTAACTATTAATAAGCAGTAAATTAGGAGTTTATTGAGGGAAAAGTCATAGTTAATACTGAATACATGTTCCCTATACTAAAGTGTTACCACTTATTTATTTTGTTTATTTTATGGTACCAAATTATATATATGCATTACTTATAATCCATGTATTTTTGAAATTTAAGTCATTAATGCTCTGGAGCACAGACTTTAGTTTGGTCTATTTTTAAAGAAGACACACAAAAAAAGCTAACTTAAAAAAGTTATAGAAGTTCAAGTTTATTGTTATGAAAAAGGCACAAAAGTACTATTTCAATTTTTATATGAAATGTATATTTTACAAAACTGTGAGAAAATCAAATCCATAAATCTGTGTTTCAAATTTGATGTTGATATCTCAAAAAATGAGCTTTCAGTAAGAGTTTGTTTGGGCGCAGTACCAGAAGTTTCCACTAGATGAAATTCGCTTTCTATTCGTTTCTAATGCACCCACTTTTGACACTGAGGAGTACAAGTGATTATATTTCCTTTTCGAATCATGTCCAAGATCTTGTATCTTCACATAGTAAGTGTCAAAACCAAGTTTTGTACCCTTAAAAAAAAAAAAAAAAAAAAGGAAATGTTTTTAGAGGGTTAAAAATGTGTAATTACAAATATATTTAAATAAATGATACAAGTTTCAGAAGAAATTACGTTTACCATAAATGCTTTAGTTTAGCATTAAAATTTTAAAGTTAATCTGAAATTACACATAAATACGTACTTAAGTGGGTCAAAAAAGCTCTCAAACATTCAGCTAATGAAATTAAATTCAAATTGAAACTATAATACATTTTCATTTAATTGTAAATAACATGCAAGTGCATGTTCAAAAACATTATATTCAGTATATTCTTTAAAATAATATCCATAATAAGTATTCTTTATAAAAGTAAGCTGACTTTTTTCACAGGGGCAACTTAGACAGTATTTGAGGCTTTATAGATGTGCTCTTGATGTGAATGCATTACACTGTCTTCTAATACACTTCATTTAATCAGCATCACATAGAAAGAAGTCAATCCCACAATGCATTGTGGGGCAAAATTTTTTTATCCCATTTTTGCATGTAGCACTTAGTGTACTTTATTAGTTAGCTCAGCAACATGTCAACATTAGACTCCACTGGAATCACAGATTCACGCTGCAGTATTTGTGTGATTTCTGAAGCGGCTTCTTAATTTCAAATGAGTCTCTTATTAGCTTTCACTTCAGTTAGCGAGACAGTGATGCTAATGCCTTCGTTTGATGTGTTTAGTTAACTCCTTGTCTAATTCAGTAATTCAGCCCCTAGTAAGACCTGCGACCCCCCTCTGATATGCATAAACCTCGCCTGACCTGCGGCTCAGATTCGTCAGACGGGACAGACAGAGAGACCCGCTGACCTTCATCGCCACTGTCATGCACAGGAGCCCTGCTCTCAGTGGGACCTCTTTCTCAACCAATTACACCCGTTCACTCGTTCATGCACCCGGCTGCTCTTTATCTTCAGCTCTTTGTCAGTAAGACTCCTCGTAGGTGATCATCGATTGTCTGTCGCAGTCGCTCAGGCTTCGGCTGGTTGCTTTCAGCAGGTAGAGCGACTCTTTTTTGGAGGCTTTTATATTTGTCCTGTCTGCGCCCTTGTGAAAAAGAAGATCTTGTGCACTTACTTGTCTTGAATGCACACTTGTAGTGTACTTTAAATTTTACAAGTATATACTGTATATATATATATATATATATATATATATATATATTTATATTTTTTAAATCTGTACTTAAAGAGAGTATGCGTTTAAATAATTAAACATTTTGTCGTGCTTTAGAGAAGTGCACTTATTGATGTGTTGACTGACATATTATAATTTTAACTGTACTAAATTGCAACTTCATCTTTATGTGTAATTACAAGTATATTTCAATACATGACATACAAGTTTCAGTACAAATGACATTTAAAGTATATTTTAGTTTATCATAAATGATTGTCAGTAAATTCACACTTTAACCATATTTCAAAAAATACAAGATTATGAAAAGTCATTTTAAGTTAGTCACAAAGAGCACTGTTGAGTTCAACTAACGGCATCAAATATATATTTAAATTATAATACATTTTTATTTAATTGCAATTAACATGCAGTTAAAGGGGTCATGAACTGAGAAATAAGCTTTTCCTTGAGCTTTTGTCATCGTACTATAAGAATATCCTGTAAGATTCAGAAGTGAAAACTTCCTTGTTAGTCCAATAAAAGCTTTTATTGACACCAGACCCAGAGAACGACTGATCCTGGAATGTGTCTATAGATAGGTAAAACTCCGCCTCCAGAGGAGAAATCAACACCCACTTCATCATTGCAGCGTTAGCCCCGCCCACTGGTGTGTTAGTAAGATGAGGAGGAGAGAAGAGCGATACAGGACTAAAATAACATTACCTTTCAGAGGATCCTAATGCTAGGAATATGATTATTTATCAATATGAATGTCTCAGTTGAGCTTTATTTATTTGTATTCGGTATATTTCGCCGCAGACTTTTACGATATGAACTCGACAGTAATGCGACAACATGTGAGTAACTGTGTTCATTCTAATGCCTGATATTAATAATTCATGTACAGTCAGATGATCTTTGTGTCAGTAAATCAAACCAGTGACTAAACGCTCAACTTCACGTTGTTTCTCTCAGTAGGATGAAAACAATCAGTTATTTAAACGGTGATTAAATTATATATAGAAAGCGATCAAAGAACGCTCCCTTTACAATCGCTGGAGCTGTCAATCAAACAGCATGAGTTTATCAGTGACTGAGTTCTATAAACTCCCGTTTTATTCAGCGAATCTCTTAGTTACATCGTGTTTGCACTGTTAGTTATGATGAAAGCATTCGTTAGTGTGCAGAAATGACGAGATCACTGCTTTCGTGAGCTCAACAACACGTCTGTGATCGACTACAATGTTCATCACTGCAACCTTTCATGCCACGATCTCAATATAATGACATAGATCTAAATGTAATGCTATAATCAACACTTTTCACCATTTGTAATAGTAAAAATGTGCTAAAAGTTTTTGAGAGAGTAATACTTAGCTATTTCATATGCAAAGATGTCAGCCAATCACAGCAGTGGGCGTTTACACTGAAGTCTCACAGCAGACACGCCCCTTCAAACACAGCGTTCAAATCAGGGTAGGAAAAATGCCTTTTATTTCTAAATTATGACCATTTTTGATGTAAAAATCATACTAAGTGCACCCCAGGAAACATAAAACAATACAGTTCATGACCCCTTTAAATGTCTCAAAGCATTACATTCACTTCACACTTAAGTATATTCTTTCAAAGTACGTTATTTCCGTATGAAGTACTCTTTTTAAGTAAGCTGAAGTGTACTTCTTTTTCAAAAGGGAGGTTCTGTCTTTTTGTATGTGTGATAGACTGTTCAGGGCCATGAAAGGGCCGTGGAGCTCTACTCAGTGCTGATAAGTGTTGCACTATGAAATAATGTGTGTGTGTGTGTGTGGTCTGAGCTATATTCTGCCACAAAACCTGGCTGTACCTGGAATAATGAAGAACTGAAAAAGCCTTATAAAATTTGAGTCTGAAAATGGATTTGTTGATTAAAAGCTGCCTCAAAACTGCTTCTAGGTGGTTGCTATGCTGTTCCGGCTGGTTTCTAGGTGGATTCTGACTGTCTGACTGATCTTCTGGTCTGTAGATGTGACTCGGGTTCCTCCTTCAGTGAGCGTCGGAGGGATTGTTTCAGCTGGTGTAAATGGTGCATCTGATCAACAGCACACATGAGGAATCACTGTCAGTATGAACACTCATTTACTGTTAGTAGTTTGTTCGAATCACTAACCTCACTAGTTATCATTAGTATTTTTTGGTTCCTACTGTTGTCGTATTTCTGCCCTAGAAACTGAGCCTTATCGGTAGGCTTATATGTTTTATTTTTGGTGTAAGCGCTGAAATCCAGGACTGTCAGATTAATCCAAGCTGCAGTATTTTCAGATTAATGTTAAATGAGCTTTATTCTTATGTGTTTGTCACGTGATCTGCTCTATTAAACCTCATGTGTGAATAAACTCTAATGTAAGGTATAAATTTAACAGCGAGCTGCCTAAACACAGGCTTTACACATACCCGTTTCCCAAGTTGCTAGTGCCAGTTCGCAGTTGGTTCAACTTCTAAAAACTGGTTTACCTTTCCATGGGCTAGATAGCCAGCACAGTCTTATGTCACTGTATACGTCTCATCATTCACAGCAACGCTAGCATGGTAGCATCACACATGCATCGGTTTCTTGCAGAACGATCGGCGTACGATATCAAAGCACTGCGAGATTCGTATGCTCTACAAACACTCCCGCGGCACACCGATCGATCCACGCAGCTCCGATGCATCTCGAACAAGCAAACACGGCTCGCCATAATTTGATATTACAATCGGGCTACTATTAGCTCGATTAGCTGCTATTTCAAAAATGAAATCTCACACAAAATAGCTTACTTCTGCATTGCAAAATATAGTTTGTTATACATTTTAATGTTCATTAAATTATTACATAGTTTGATGTTTATTACCTTATTGTTGTTTCATTGTAACAGCAAAACTTCAGGGTTTTTTAATGACAAATACAAAGTTCTGTCATGACACAGGCTGATAAGTCAATCTGCTTGCAATCTCTATAGGGCACAGCTGATTGGTTCCTGCTGTATCAGTTGCTGCTCAGCCTTCAAATACTCAGTCAGCATTTGCTGTAGCAGTTGCAGCACGCTTTCAGAAACCCTCCACCTTCCCCAGCTCCGGGTACGCTATACTGTACAGCTTACTTGATCACAGCAGCGTGTCGTGTATGTATTTGTATCTATTCCACCAAGACCATACATTACACACGTCAAACACTGACATGACAGAACCGTCTATAAGAACCTGTGACAATGCTGAATGGTCATTAAATCTCAAAACTCACTTACAATATAAAATATGTATTTTCAGCATTTCAGTAGCTGCTTATGTGAAAGTGAATGTGACATGTGTCCAAGTATGATGTCCCATACTCAGAATTTGTGCTCTGCATTTCACCTGGAGCAGCGGGCAGCTGTTTTTGCTGCGGGGTTTGGTGTCTTGCTCAAGGGCATCTCAGTTGTGGGTATTGAGAGAGGAAGAGAGCTCTGTTCGTTCACTCTTCCTGCCAGTACTGAGACTCGAACCTGCAACCTTCGGGTCCGACTCTCTAAAAATTAAGCTACAACTGCCCCTGTAGCATCCTATATATGCCTTTCCTGACCGGGTAAGAAAGTCTCCCCTGAACCAGCTAATGAAGAGCTTGGACCAGCTAACAGACAGCTAATGACCAGCTTTTTACAACAAACAACTGAGACAATACACGACAACTTAGCTTGCTGACATTTAAACGATAGAACAATCAAGACCTGTGAAAAATCGAAATATGCGCACAGCTTAAGTTGAATAATGTGTAAAGCACATGAAAACAAACAAACAGAGGAGCATGAAGTGGGATCTCCTCAAAGACGTCTGTTTGTATGGAATCCTTTCTCACTAGATATTTTCCCTCATTCCAGATGACATCCTCCAAAATCCCACTGCAGCAACACGGCTAACCTTGAGAAGAGCTCGAGCGATGCAGTGTTTTATTACATGCACACTCAACCTGATAAGTTGGACACAACAGCAAAGAGACAACAAGCAGTCCAGTAAACTCATCATCACTGAGGTTAATGACTGTTGCTGGTTAATGGAGCTGTTTTTTACACTAGTAGCTGAATCTTAAAGTAAGGGTCACACAGCACCTCGAACACTTTGATTGATCTCCGTGTGGAATGGATGTATAATTTTAGTTACAGTTGCTCATTCCAGGAGCCAGGACTGTGAATCGCTTTGCCAATTTCTGAAACGAATGAAACGAGAGCGTTTGCTTTATGCGGCGTCGGACGATGGATGATACGAGATAATCTCGGCTTGCCATCTCATCCCTCTTTTTCAGCCAAAAGCACTCATCTCTCATCATCGGGCCATGATTAGCATTCATTGGCCCAAAGGATCAGGTGCTCGCTTCACCGTAAATGTGCTTCAGAGAGAGGCGTAATGGTGCCTGGCTCACTGAGGGCATAAAAAAAAAAATCTGCAGATTTGCCACATGGTGAGAGAGGCTGATTTGTACTGATGGGTAGTGATGTGTGAGGCGGCGGTCGGACTCACGGAAGGCCGTGTAGAGCTCCTGGAGGGTCAGGTGACCGTCGTTGTTGTAGTCGTCGTATCGCAGGAGGTCTTGCATGCTGCACTCCAATAAGATGTTTTCCAAATGCTCCTTTATAGAGATCTGCGAAAGAACAGGAGGAGCTCAGTTAAGTTTATTTCATGAATTTAGTTCGATTATAGGTATGGTCTTACGCCTCAACACAGGCGGAAATTGGGTGCTAATGTGTTCACAAAAAAAGAAAAAAAAAAGAAAAGAAATCTCTGTCGTTGTTTGTTCACCCAGATTTCAATAATGCCAAGAACCAAGCCAGCAGAATCTGAGAATTAGGTTAAACATGAGCTTCAGCGGAGGGGAGGATTATGAAACCTGCACTACTTTCAGTCTTCAGTAAGTTAACTGGTTTTATTCAAGGCAAAACATTATTTAACATCACTGAATGCACCTAAATACAATGATTTATATCAACAAAACTCATTTGTATGCATTAAATCAGGTAAATAGCTCTTTAAAGCAACAATTGCAAGTAATATCTTTATACAATTGCCAGCCCCTTTTACACAATAATCCTAGGAAATTACCGTTAAATTTCCAGAATGACTTTACTAGTAAATACAAAATATGCTGTTCACACAGGCAATGTCATTCTGGCTTTTTACCGTTAAGAGACTGTTTGCACATCAGCACCAAAATAACGCTACAATCGAACATAACACTCTGCACTTTAGGGGTCGTAAAAACAGAAAACTTTTTAGCCATTAATTTACACGACAATGGTGTTTTGAGGGACTGGAAATGCAAACTTTTAAGAACGGGTTTCAAAGCTTATTATCTCTGTGTAAACTGCAAAAACATGAATCTGTGAAAATGGTGACATCATGTGCATGCGTCTACAGGTGCATAGTGCTTCTTTACAAAGTGGCATTGCCATCTACTGGATGCAGCATTTTTAGTCGTTTTTTTCACGAATCCGTGTGAACAGGGATCATTTTAACAACGTTTGTACGTGAAAAACGCAAAGGAAAACGTTTCCATTTGTAGTACATTGTCATGTAAACGTACCCTTAGTTTCACTATCAGTTCAATTTGACAACATTTTTTGACTTCTAAGTGACAGGCATAAGGGAACGATCATCACAAAGAACATGTTTTTGAGCTTAAAAACACTGTAATCTGTCTGCAGAGTCGCAGCACTGATGAATGGAAAAGAAGGCTGGGTTGAGATGTGGCGCAACGGTCAAAGATGTCCATCTAGCGCATATTTACATAGAAAAACTATTAAAAAGCTTACTGTGAACAGCGCAGAGCAATCATGTCACCTCCATAATAACTTTATGATTTCGCCAAGCAGACTTCTTACATGCTCATGCTGACAATCGTCATTCTTTGTTCACACAGCATCATACCAGTAATTTACTAGTATTCAAGGCTTGACATTAACTTTTTTTGCTCATCAGCCAGGCTAGTGGTTTTCCAAAGTTACTAGCATTTTTTTTCTTTGACATGGATACCATGGGGAAACACTGCCATATAGATATTTTTAATATTATCTCATAATTTGGAAGAAGGTATATTAGGCTGCTGTCACTTCAAGACCTGATGCACGGATACATTATACTGTTACACATGCGTTTACTGTTTACGTGAATACTCGCCAAGACCGGCATTTTTGTGTGTGTGTGTATTTGACTGTTTAAGTGGGAAAAATAACTCAATTTAGAACTGAGAGGCGGCTTTACGTGTGCACACTTTGGGTTTGAGTGCAAAATCTGCGGGAATGAGTAAAATGATGCGCAATACA
Source organism: Elopichthys bambusa (assembly GCA_037101425.1). Taxonomy (NCBI): domain Eukaryota; kingdom Metazoa; phylum Chordata; class Actinopteri; order Cypriniformes; family Xenocyprididae; genus Elopichthys; species Elopichthys bambusa. The sequence continues at coordinate 29,213,297 of CM074450.1, read as the reverse complement.
CACAATCCCACGCCGAAATTCAAGCCCTGTAACACCAACAATATTCATTAAAACGAGGCGGTTTGTGTGTCATTCGCTGTCGTAGAGAGAGAGCAGCTGGTATTGTGTATCTATTCTGAGGAAAATGAGTATTGGAAGCATTTCAGATATTTCAGTGTCTATGTATTGAAAACTCTACATTGCACTTGGTTTATTATTTCAGATGCCTTTTTAAAATTAAAATATGTTTATATTATATATAAAATTCAACCCACCAAAGTGTCTATTAGGAGTGACTGTGCCACATGCCACTGCTGAAATACATCCTGCTGGTAATGTTACGACTTCTCATACTAGGAAATGAGCAAAACTGATTTTTGTTCAATATTTTTGAAAGTTGCTGTTCACACATGATCTCTTAACGGTAATTTAGCAGTAAAGACAGTACTGAAAATAAAAACCAGAGGACTTCAGTATACTGTAATATACTTTTCTTAGTGGAAGATTTAAGATAATATGCAGGTAAAATTGTAAAACTCATTATATTTTACGTGCATGTATGTATTTATTTGTGTAGCAAGTGAGATAATGTACATTCTTAGAGGAATATAGAATCTTAATATATAGAATCTTAAAGGGTTTCCATCATAGGATCATTTTATGGATTTAGTTTAAATGTGTTCATTTTGTTTTAAAGGCACAATATGTAGGATTTTTGGAACAAAATATCCAAAAACCACTAGAACAGTGTTATATATTTTGTTGACTTGTGTACTTACATTATCACAAATGTTTCCAAGAATGTTTAAATCCAGAGAAATTAGCAATTTTAACTAGGACTCGGACCATGTCTGTGCGTCGCCTATCAATGACATCATACCCGCTTTACTCTCGATTTCAGGTTTTATTTTGTAGAAACCTTGGGAACACCAAAGAAACACCGCTTTAGTATATTATGTGTACCATGTTTTACCATGACTCATAGCAGCCGCCGAGCGAACGCAGAGTAGCATTATAACAACTTTCAAATGTATCTAATATGATAAACAGCGCTGCTTTACCCCCCATACACCGGAAGAAGTGGAAGCGGCTAATGTGGCATAATAAAAGTCCCATTGATCTCGAGGCATGTGTCGTGCTCGTCTCTCATTAGCAATCGCTCCAGCGGCGTCGTTCAGCTCCAACATCACTCGCCCTGCGCTGCTTCATACTACAGTAATGTTAATAATCTCATCCATGAATATGATGTCTGCCTGAGTCCCGTCGGATTCTTTTCCAGCGGCTGCAGATGTGAAGACAACACCTCCCATGATTCCACGAAATCAAGGCGTCATCAAGCTACGCCTTGGTTTTTGAATAAGCGACCTCTAGTGCCGAAAATGTACATATTGTGGCTTTAATTCATTATTAATTTTATTTAAATGTTATGAATTAAACAGCCTGTAAACATACTTTATCACTAGAAAAATCATTTAAGACATTTCACCTTGAAATGAAAAACCCTTTTTTTCTAAGAGTGATCCTAAACATTGTATAACAACTCAAAATTGTGTCTTTTTCTCACACAAAGCATCATATGACTTCAAAAGATAATGGCACACAAATCATACTGACCGCTTTGGAGGTGGTTGTCTTTCAGAGCTTGACTATGAACTATCATATAATGATTCTTCAACTTCGGCTTCCATAGAAAAACGGCAGCATATGGGTTTGGAATGACATAAGATAATGACTCTCTGAAGTATTTCCTAATATATGCTGTAATAAGCAGGATAATGCGCCGTCCTTTCTGAGTGAAGAAAAATGATGGTCGCTCTTACCTCTGCCAGCTCCTCGCTGCTCAGACGGCCGTCCTGGTTTCTGTCTATATACTTGAACATGGTGTCCACCAGAGTCCTCCTCTGGTCCATGGTGTTTGGTTCCCCGTCCGTGAAGGTCCTGGGCTGCATATCCAGCAGCATGCTCTTCAGCTTGTTGTACTCCGCCATGGTGCATGTGTCGCCTGTAAAGACACATTCAATTAGTGGATATGACCGAAGGCAACCAGGAGCCGATTTGCATTTATGCACGGACATGCATTTCTGGACAGTCGTTCAGCGCAGGGGTCCCAATTAATTCACCGTAATCCTGCGATTTACACTGAAAGACAAAAGGTAAACAGTCTCATTTAGACACTTTAGCTGTATCGCAGCTTCTTTCGGCGGTGAGGGATTAACAAGCGTGTTTTAAACTGTCACATGAATTCCCATGCGGCTCTGCAGCACTTATGTCTATGAAAGACGGCGGGGAAAATGAGAACCGTGATTAATCAAGTGTGGTAGTGACTGTTTATTCCTTACTGGCAATGAAATTATGCAAACACAGCCCACCCGCTGAGCCGCTCTTTAAGACCCCTCGAGTGGGAGGAAGATTGTTTCTTGTATCCGGCACGGAGGCAGTGCGAAAGATGACATGAACGGAGGCAGCGTATACAAGGCTTTGCTCGACTGATGAGAAGAGGAAATATGATATGAATAAGTCATTAGGAGACATCCCTCTACATGACGGATCAGAGCTGCCCGCTGAGAGGAGTCTTACTACATCGAATGGAGAGAACAGCAGTCGACAGTAACTGACGCTGACCGCCACAGTAGGAACTTGACGATCTCAAACACACATGACGAGAGGCTGCGGTGTGTTCTGTGATGGTCTCGTCTGCTCTCTGGGAAACATCTGAACCGAAGGCCACACACACACTGAGGAAAGATGAGCGCACAAATTCGTTGTGTCTACACACCTCGCTGAACTGAAGTGAAAGTACACAATTTGAATTAAATGAGCAGGGTTATTATTATAACTGAGGAAAACAAGGAAACATTTCCCATTTTCATTTAGCTTAACTTGATGTGCTAAAAAAACTAAAAGTAAAACTGAAATAAAAATCGTAAAGTTCTAACAGCCTAATAAACCTGCTGCCGTCTGTCGTAAAGAGAAAATCACTAACATGACTTTAGTAGCTTTAAACCTCTGGGGTTGACGTGGATGTTTGTGGATTTTTTCAACAAAATCGACTTAAAATACTGTAAACTGTAAAAGGATCTACTTTTATATGTGTCCACCTTTGTAAAATAAAGAAAACAGGGCGTGCTTTCTGCCATCTCGGTCTCCGTGAACTTCTTTCTGGAGCGCGTCACAAAAAAATGAAACAAAACTCAGCGAATACTTGTCACACAGACATGAACAATATATAGAAAAATTTAAGCGTCTACTTTTACATGATCTAATTCAAAACGAAAACAAATATTATCTGTTTGAACAGCGCTATTCATACTGTAATGATCTGAGGCGATCCATGCAAACAGAGTCAGTGCCCACAACAACTCTATAAAACACACCATGGTTCATCAGAATAATCGTTTTGGGACGCGGCAAGGAAGAAGAGCGCAACTGTGGTTTCAGTTTCATTTTGAGGAGTAACTTGATCCAGCCAAGGATATCATTTCTGACGAGTAAGTTATTTATTCTTACTTAGAAAACATGCACATATTTACTAGTTTGGCAAACTATTGCTATACTGAAATTGATAAGAACCAATGTATATTTAAAGGGGTGGTTGATTATGATTTCACTTTTTTAACTTTAGTTAGTGTGTAATGTTGCTGTTTGAGCATAAACAACATCTGCAAAGTTACGACGCTCAAAGTTCAATGCAAAGAGAGATAAGGACTACAACAAACGGCTGGTAGGGACTACAACGAGCTTCTTCCCAGGTTGGTGACATCACTAACACTAACATTTACATAAACCCCACCCCCGAGAACACACAACAAAGGGGGTGTTGCCATGTTGTGCTGCTTTAGAGAAGAGGAAGAGTTGTTTTTGTAAATGCCGTCATTTTACGCCGGACTGCTTCACAAACGAGGGTCAATTCAACACAAAAGATGAACATGACGGCACATGCTAGTGGATGAGTTGAATCAACTCCACAGCAACTACATACATTTATCCACTAACCATTCAGAAACGTCTAAAAGTTGTAACTTCTTCCTGAGTCTCTCCATCAGTTTGAACAATGTAAGGCTGAACACTTTCCTCATATTGGCTGCGTGAGATTCTCCAGCTTTGTTGTTGTTGAGCGACCAAAGCGCGAGCCGTTAAAGCTCCGCCCTCTTCTGGAAAGGGGGCCGGGAGCAGCGGCTCATTTGCATTTAAAGGGACACACACAAAAACGGCGTGTTTTTGCTCACACCCAAATAGGGGCAAATTTAACAAGCTATAATAAATGATTTGTGGGGTATTTTGAGCTGAAACTTCACACACACATTCTGGAGACACCAGAGACTTATATTACATCTTGTGAAAGGGGCTTTATAGGTCCTCTTTAATTCATACACTGATGACTATGTAGTATTTATTTTACAATTTTTCATTGCTTTGATTATAGGTTATATTCAAAATGCTAGGTGTCCATCACACGCTTTGAAAGTGCCCTACACAGGGCTCAGACTGTCAGACTCAGGCGACTTTGATAGCTTTGGACAATAAAAATATGTAGTTTTGCCTAAAACATATAATGTGGATTGAAGTAAAATTTGTCTGTGACTACCTGTAGTTTTAGGGAATGAATTTGTTGTCCGTGTGTTCTTAACAGTGATTAAAATTAAGAGTTAATTTATAAACCGTTGTGACATTTTGTTGGCATGTTTGAAGGAGCTGAGTGAAATTTGACGTGCTCATTCTCACATTTATCGAATAGTCACACCCTAATATATCTGCAGATGCACAGAAACTACATCAGCTATACGCACATTTGGGATTATGGCGGAGATATTGTGCTGTGTCTTTAAATATGTCTGTGTGTTTTGTAGTGTACATACCCTCAATGTCAAGCCTGTCTGTTAACATGACATCAGGGTCATATCCATACGCAAACCTGTTCTTTTTACCCACAATCCTGCGCTGATCAATCACTGAAGACTCTGAGAGGAAGGTGTTCCGTTTGATTCTTTTCAAACATGGTAATGAAGTACATCTATCACTCGAGTGCTAAGGGAAAGGTCAGTGCTGAAACGTATAAATTGCTATGCCATGCCATAAATCTGAGTTAATCCTCAAATATCTCCTTTTTCCCCATGAAAGGTCTCACACACCAATTTTTGTATTGCATTACTGCATAAAAAGTTGCGTTTATCCAGCAGCATTTTTCTCTCTAACTCTGACTTCTGTTCTGTAAATCAGCATGTTCATATGCAGATTCAATCCAGTTACACATTTCGGGTACACTGTTTATATTAACCCAGACTCATTGGAAAAAGGTACCTGTGAAAAGGTACCGAGCGCTGCTGTACCAGGTGAGCTACTGAGCAAGTTTACTATGTCAGAAAAAGTCATACATATGGAGCTGATTATGTGAATGTCAAAATGTGTTTGTTTACAAATCACACACTTTTCACAAAATGTCACAAAACCGACATGGCGCTACGTTTTTATTATTATTATTATTTTTTGTAAAAATATTCCCAAAGGTACGTTTTTCTAATGAGCCCGGGCTGTACTATTACATAGCGTAATGTAGACTGAGACACTATATCACAACTAAAAGTTCAGGTACAAGCTTCTTTCTTTGCTCAGTTTGCACACTGAACATGGTCGTAGCTCTCTGAACTCTCAAAGTGCACCAGATTAATGAATTTAACTTTAAAATTGTCGGAGGAGATAATGCTGCGATGAATACATAAACTACTTCCATGTCTCTAGTTATGCAGCAGGATGTCATGTATGATCAATTATGGTGAATTTATTGCACAAGAACTACATAAACATTCATACTTGTGTGGCATTACAGGTAAGATGGGCATGATTTCCCGATATTTATTTGCTAGGGTGGGCATTTTTGCGTCATTGATTGGTATGGTCTATAAAAGCCATTGGCTTATGTACCTGGGCAGGCGTCATTTCCCGGATGTGGTTTGGCTTTTGCCATGGGTTGGTAAAGGAGAGCGGCTGTGTCGACTTCATGTCTGGCGTTTTGCCGCGGCTGCCCTGTTTGGCCGATGAACGTGACTGCATCTGTCCTCCTCCAGGTATGCGGTTGATTTTTATTATACACTTATCAGCCGTGGAAGTGCTGCGAAACGCAATTTGTGTTTTATTTCAGTTAATGTTTTGCGTACGGGCGTCGGCTGTTGCATATAGGCTGTGTATTTAATCATCTGGCCTCATCCCATTCCCGCAGTGATCGTCTGGTAAGTGGTTTATTTTTTTCTCTTTCGTAGATTATTGTAAGTAAAAAGTATCTTTTTTTGCAGGGTGGATAATATCCTCGCAGTGGCGTCACCGCTGTCTCGTTCTCAACTTCATTGAGTCATTGTGTGCGTTGGGTCAAGGTCGTGTGGTTGGACCATTGTTTTGTCAGTTTGATTTATTTTTTTTGTGTATAAGCTATTTTGCTTCTCTTTGTTTTTTTGTAGTTTTGTCAACCTTTGGTATTGATTCAGTTTGTTCTCTGTGAGTTTTTGTATCTGTTTGAGTTTGGGTTATTTTCATTTTTTATTTTTTTTATTTTTAATTGGTTGGATTTACTTTTGTTGCTAATCTGCCTGATTTAGTTTGTTTCCCAATTTGAGTTGTTTTCTTTTGAATTGGGTTATCTAATTTTTGATTGTTGATGTTGTGAAATGTCGTTTTCTTGATTGAGTCATTTTTAGTTTCTTTTTGGGTTATTTGATATTTTGAGTTAAAGCGAATTGTTCAATATTTATGTAGGTGATCTAGAACGATTTGTATTAATCTCTCTCTCTCTCTCTCTGTGTGTGTGTGTGTGTGCACTGCAAAAAATGCTGTTCTTACTTAGTTATTGTCTTGTTTCCAGTCCAAATATCTTAAAGTTCTTAAATCAAGAAGCATTTTCTTGACAAGTAAAAATTATTTTCTTGTTTTCAGAAAAAATAAGTGAAAGTTAAGTGAGTTTTTCCTTAAAACAAGCTAAATAATCTGCCAGTGGGGTAAGCAAAATAATCTTAATCCAAACTGAAAACAAGATTATATCTCTTATTTTTGGTTTGATATAAGATTATTTTGCTTGTTTTAGCAAAAAACTCACTTAACTTTGACTTATTTTTTTCTGAAAACAAGAAAATAATTTTTACTTGTCAAGAAAATGCTTCTTGCACAGCCTCTCTCTCCAATGATTATGTAAATTCACTAATTCATACGTACTGTAGACTATTTGGTACATCAGTTTATGAGAAGACAATAAACTAGAGAGCTAGATGACTGAACGCCACATGGAGAATGAAAATCATTCTTCAAAATATGTAAGGGCACATTTTGTGCTGTCATTATCTTAAGGAGCGGTTTCTACCATTGGTGTCACCTAATGTAGTCATAATCATATATTCTGACTTGAATAAACCAGTTAATTTTAAAGTCATCACATGAAGCACTTTCTGACAGTCTTCTTTCTTTACAATGATGACAACATGATCAAAAAGCTTTTAATCGCTGAGAGCAAAGCAATCCTCTTGAAGTTAGAAAAGAAACTCTTCAGAAGTGTGCATTCAGTTCACTGTCTGTCTATTAGTGAGAGAATCTGGCCTTTGACAGTCAGACAGTCAGTTTCTGTACATTTATAAGGTTATAAGCAGTACGGCTAATGCCTGTGGATAAATGTCAAAAGCGCTGCATATATTTCGGTCTCAACTAGTGGTTGCAATTATCCTGTCCTGTCAGGCATGGCATTTAAGATTAAAACACAGCATGTTATAAATACCAAATATGAATGGTCTCGTCTTGTCTACACCTGAGCAATGCATGCCGTAATCCAACGCTAACACCAAGGTGAACCCCTTTTCTCTGGCATTACACAACTGGACAATAACCTCTGTCGAATCAACAAATAAATCCCCCCAAATGCAGAAGACTCACCCGCCATTTTCCTGACCCCAGAACTGTCACCTGACAAAGGGTTTGTAGGGGAAACAATTGCACGGCTGTCAAACAGTAAATGGATTAAGAGCAGCAGCGCAGGACGCGATTACGTTCTCGGCATCAGTGTGTGCTGCTGCAGGACTCTATGAGCTTCAGCGCTTCTAGAGCTCGATCGATAGTGCTCAGCCTTTAGCCTTTGGAGGCCTCTGGGTTTTAAATGGACTAACTACAGCTGCTGGACAAGAAAGCACTCAAATCCTCAATCATCATGCATCTCTGCTGAGATCACCAGCATAAATATGAGCAAGTGGTATGACAAAGTGTCCTTGAGAAAAAGAAGTACACTTCCAAAGAAATACTTACTATAAAAATAATATCCTTTAAAATATTATACTCAAGTGCATGTTTTTGTACACTTAAGTGCATGTTAGTTACAAATGAAAGCAGCAAAATAAACTTAAAATACTGCGTATTTTACAGATAAAAGTAATACATCAATTGAAACTACAGAATGTCTTCTTTTATTTGTGTACACTCACAGTAAAAACAAAATGTTGTGCTATTTGCAAAAGAAAGAAGTAGTAGTTCTCAGAAAATGAAATGTAACTTAGAGAATACTAATCACACAAACATGAGACATATTTTTAAAGAAACGTTGAAATGTCAGGTTTTAAATCATGTAAGTCAAATCTCAGTTTATGTAATCTGTTTGAAAAGAGAGAGATGTCAGTCGTTCGTGAGTCATCTCATTATCGCCCACGGAGCGCGTGCGCTATGCAAAGGCAAATTCTGAGGCGATCCATGCAACAGACTCAACAACATCAGCTCGAAATAATGCATCGAGCTTCGTTAGATTCATGTACATCGTTTTGAGACATGGTGAAGAATAATTCTGGAAGAGTTTACCTCAGAGGAAGAGCTCGACTTTCAATTCAATATGTGTTTTGTGGCCTTATTTCAGTCTCTTACATTTTTTGATTCATAAATAAAAACATGTTCATACGTGTTGCTCACATATTATGCTAGCCTAGTTTGTGCTGAATACAGTGTAAAAAAAAGCACAAATGTCAGGGCATGTCAAAACTACTCCAGGGCCCCAAAAATCCTCAAACCCTAGAGGGTTAGATGAAAATGTATTATAGTTTAAATGTATATTAAATGTTGAACCTTTTTATTTCATAATATGGTTGTACTGCTGGACTTACTGACAAGCATTTATGGTAAACTAAAATATAATTTAATGGTGTACTTCTATAAAGCACGGCAAAAAATATGGTGACACTTCATAATAAGTATACAGTAATAAAGTATTGACAAATCATTTGCAAACTATTAGTTCATTAATAGTTTACAAACTGAAGTTAATACATTCATAAACTATTTACAAACAGTGAGTTTGAGTTAGATAATGCTTTGTTAATGACTTATTAACCATAAATAGTTCTCTCTTTAGATTAGGTCACAGAATATCGGAAAGTGAAATTAATTAAGTGCTTTAAACCAACATTTATTGGACATTAATTGCATTAGTATTAAGTGTTCCTTAAAATGCTTCTCCAACGCTAAACATAACCATAAATAAATAAATTAATTAATGCTGTCAATATGAAATGCATGCAAATACTCATTAGATCGCATTTTATTTAGGGGTAGGGGACAGAATTTACAGTTTGTACAGTATAAAAATAATTATTACTATGGAAAGTCCTCATAAACATGGAGACCCAATAAAGTACTTAAAATGTTGAAAATGAATGAAGTTCAAGTGCCTAAATGGGCGTGGCCATGTTGGGCTGCTTTAGAGAAGAGGAAGAGTTGTTTTTGTGAATGCCGTCATTTTACGCCGGACTGCTTCACAAACGAGGCTCAATTCAACACAAAAGATGAACATGACGGCACATGCTAGTGGATGAGTTGAATCAACTCCACAGCAACTGCATAAATTTATCCACTAACCATTCAGAAACATCTAAAAGTTGTAACTTCTTCCTGAGTCTCTCCATCAGTTTGAACAATGTAAGGCTGAACACTTTCGTCATTTTGGCTGCGTGAGATTCTCCAGCTTTGTTGTTGTTGAGCGACCGAAGCGCGAGCCGTTAAAGCTCCACCCTCTTCTGGAAAGGGGGCCGGGAGCAGCAGCTCATTTGCATTTAAAGGGACACACACAAAAACGGTGTGTTTTTGCTCATAGCCAAATAGGGGCAAATTTAACAAGCTATAATAAATGATCTGTGGGGTATTTTGAGCTGAAACTTCACACACACATTCTGGAGACACCAGAGACTTATTACATCTTGTGAAAAGGGGTTCCCTTTTAAGATCTTTTTTTGAATGTTTTGAAGTGTCAGAGTTTTTGGTGAATAGACTTTCAATGGAGGAACAAAAAGCTCTCAGATTTCATTAAAAGTATCTTCAATTGTGTTTCGAAAATGGATGCAAGACTTGGAACGAGTTTAAAGAGGGAATTTTCATTTTTGGGTGAACTAACCCTTTAAGGAAACAAACGGCAATATCAAAATCATTGTTTCTCTCAGCAAATATTGTCCTCTATCATCATTATCCATAGCAGCACTATTTTTCTTCCACTATCGAGGCAAAGACTCTCACTTTCCCATCCACCCCATAGGAACCACTTTAGAATATGCTGCCGTTATGACAAACAATACAGAGCACGCATAAAAAGCAATAAAATCAGGAGATGCAATTCCACAAGTTTTCTATTCAGAGTCAAGGTGAGAGACACTTCAGAACAAGCAGCCTCATTTCAATACACCGCACAAACGCCCGTTTATCTGAAACACTCTTCACAACAGTACTGGTCCAGAGCCTGATCTCTGTCCCTGAGGGGCTTCTAGACTGATTAACACCGCCAGACTTGTTCAGGTAAACGGGCTGAGTGAAAGTCAGCAACTGGGGAGCAGAACTAATGAACGATCTAATTAATAAATCAGCATTCACACACAGCTGAAGCTCTCAACAATTGAGTCTCATTCATTATTGTATCTGGGTCGAACGTGTCCCTCGGCGTTGGACAAATCCTCACAGACATGTCAATACAAGCACAGTTATGAATTAATGGAAGAGATTCAAAGCTGAACTATTATTGTGTTAACAGGTTATTTGCATGATGGAGCGCAACATTTCAGCAATTTAAAGTCAACAGCCTTAAGACCTTGATGTTTTCCTGGTAAACTGAAGTGACGGTGTAACGTGTGTTTTAAATGAGAATGCACAATAATATCAGTATTCTGAAGTCATACGAGGTCATACGTTTAGCATCAACAAAGGCCATAGATACACAAAGACGGCAGTCACATTACTGATGAATGGGAGACAGTACAATAGAGCATGACAGTTGGGTTCCAGCAGTAAAAACTTTATCCAAAGAGAAATTGATTTTTAACTCATAAACTTTGACCTACTGTGAGCAACAAGGTTGTTAAATGATGGTATTTGCTTCTGTTAAAGCTGTAAGCCAGCATTATTTCAACTTATTTTTTAAAATAATTGTGTTTAACAGCAGAATTTGTGGTGAAAAACTACATTACCCATGATGCTGTACAGAAAATTCCACCAATCAGAAAGTCAAAACGTGGCAAAAGGTCTCGTTAGCTTCGCCCACTCTCATGAAACACTGTGAATGTAATCGTGTCTATCTCCCTACGCTCTCAAAATATTTAAATATGCTATATTGCCAAACGTTTTGGGACGCCTGCCTTTACGTGCACAAGAACTTTAATGACATCCTATTCTTAATCTGTAGGGTTTAATATGAAGTTGGCCCACCCTTTGCAGCTATAACAGCTTCAACTCTTCTGGGAAGGCTTTCCACAAGGTTTAGGAGTGTGTTTATGGGAATTTTTGACCATTCTTCTAGAAGCGCATTTGTGAGGTCAGGCAGTGATGTTGGACGAGAAGGCCTGGCTCGCAGTCTTCGCTCTAATTCATCCCAAAGGTGTTCTATCAGGTTGAGGTCAGGACTCTGTGCAGGCCAGTCAAGTTCCTCCACACCAAACTCGCTCATCCATGTCTTTATGGACCTTGCTTTGTGCACTGGTGCGCAGTCATGTTGGAACAGGAAGGGGCCATCCCCAAACTGTTCCCACAAAGTTGGGAGCATGAAATTGTCCAAAATGTCTTGGTATGCTGAAGCATTAAGAGTTCCTTTCACTGGAACTAAGGGTCAAGCCCAAGCCCTGAAAAACAACCCCACACCATAATCCCCCCTCCACCAAACTTTACACTTGGCACAATGCAGTCAGGCAAGTACTTGTCCATTGGATTGCCAGACAGAGAAGCGTGATTCGTCACTCCAGAGAACACGTCTCCACTGCTCTAGAGTCCAGTGATGGCGTGCTTTACACCACTGCATCCAGCACTTTGCATTGCACTTGGTGATGTAAGGCTTGGATGCAGCTGCTCGGCCATGGAAACCCATTCTATGAAGCTCTCTACACACTGTTCTTGAGCTAATCTGAAGGTCACATGAAGGTCTGTAGCTATTGACTCTGCAGAAAGCTGCCGACTTCTGCGCACTGTGTGCCTCAGCATGCGCTGACCCCGCTCTTTGATTTTACTTGGCCTACCACTTTGTGGCTGAGTTGCTGTTGTTCCCAATTGCTTCCACTTTGTTATGATACCACTAACAGTTGACCGTGGAATATTTAGTAGTGAGGAAATTTCACGAATAGACTTATTGCACAGGCGGCAACCTATCCTGGTACCACACTTGAATTCACTGAGCTCCTGAGAGCGACCCATTCTTTCACAAACGTTTGTAGAAGCAGTCTGCATGCCTAGGTGCTTGATTTTATACACCTGTGGCAATGGAAGTGATTAGAACACCTGAATTCAATGATCTGGAGGGGTGTCCCAATACTTTTGGCAATATAGTGTATATATGCATATTTTGCAATAAACTTTTTGGTTGCATTTTGTATTTTTGTCCAATTTTCAAATACTTTTTTGCTTTAAATCACAGTTTGTAGTGTTATGATTCTCCTCGTAGCTGGTTGGTTTAATTCATGGCTTATAATGCTTTAATTAACAAAGACTTTTTTGAAATCCCTATGGGAGAAATGAAAGGAAAAAATACTTCCGGAACCAATGGCACTGAAAAAAGTGGGTGGGCCCTGTTGCACTCGATATGGTGGAATAAGTCCCGCCTTCTAAATACAAGAGCCAATCGCCGATTGGTAAAATCATCACATTACTGTAGCTGCCGTTAGAAGCTCCAGTTACGTTTTTTTAACGCTATTTTAGCATTAGAAATTATATTTATGGGACAGTTCATGACAGATTTTTTTTCTGGTTTGAAATATGTTATTTAAATATGAGTGTAGCAAGCAGTTTTTGAGATTTCAGGGTTCCCCTATTTAAGTATATAGGACTTGACTGAAATGATGGCTGCCACCGAGTGAACAGACTTTCCTTGAAAGGAACTTTGGCATCAGTGACATCACAGTTTGAGAACATGATTCAGAGCTTCACAGGAGGAAAATATTATCAGTGAATGATGAATTATATTTGTTCTGTTCATCACACAAAGCTACGGTTTGGTTTAAATTTATAATACGTTTATGAACACATTATTGTGCTAATATGTTCACTTTTAACTGCTGTTGAATGGAAAGGAGCTGCATTATCTTTCTTCAAAACGTGTTTCACCATCACAGTCTCACAAGAAAACGCAAGTCTTTGCAATTTCATATGAATTTGTACAACATGATTTGGGAAAATGTACAATTTGTACCAATAATAGCTTCACCCATAAACAAGTGGGGCCCTTTTCTTTTTCACCGTTTTCTAGTTAATTGATGTTTTCTGCTCTTTTGTTCTGATGCCATTGTTGACATTATTATGGTACTACATGCATATATTGATTTTTTTTGGTCATGTGATGTTCTCCATTGTATATAAGGGCCTACCTGTGAATGTTCATTGTCAGATGAAGAGCCACGTGGCTTGAAACGTTACTTTTGGTGAGAACATGCAATAAATACTTTTCCTATTTATAGAGCTGTGGTGTGATAACTTTGTCTGTCTTTTTATCTGTGTGTGTGTTTACAGAAAAAAACACCAGCCTACAGGATGAATAAATTATGTCAAATTCTTCATTTTGGGGTATTTCCCTAAGCAAAGAGCTCAAACGCTGTCCTCCTCAGGGAACAATTAAATGATATTTCCACAGTATCTCCAAGTCATTTCATCCCAACGGCTCCATTTCCCTCTGTCAGGTGAACATTATAACGCTGAAAGACCCTCCTTTAGCTGCACCTCGTCTGATGGGACGACATGTTTCCAAGCTGAGCTCTGAAGCCAATAACTCTTTCCTCACCATTGACGGCATTTTCCAGGCAATCCGTGTTTTCACTGTTATATGGTAGGGGGTGATGTTACACATCTTTTGAAAGAGTACAGAATCTCTGATCAAAAGACAGGCGAAGAAGAAACAAGCGATAGACGCATTGCTTATGCTGCACATGCAAGCTAACACAATCATAAATCAAAACTCCCTAATGTTACTGAATGAAATGTTGAAGCCATGAAGCTTTGCGGGTGTTGATGGACTCGATCTTGATCTTTGTGAAAATGATCAAAAATGCTGGCACTGGCTAGCAACTTTTAGGCAGGGAAAGAGTTAAAGTATCCACCGGCACTCAGAATCACGAGCTGGCGTTCTATCCTCCGTGCCTGTTGCCTGTCGAGCAGTAAACTCTCCCAGGTCTGAATTTATGCATTGTGCAAATGTTATGCCAATGCCTCCATTTTTTGTCCTTTTTTAGCTCCTTCTCCTCCTTCAATTAATATCGCACCGCAAAGAGTGCTCCATTACCCAGAGAGACAGTGGGGGGAAATGTGCTTTGACTGATAATATGAACACATGTTTCCCCTGGAGCCAGCTTCATCTCCCACAATCCTCATCATCAGTCGGCTGGCTAATCTGAACACAATGAGGGAAGTTGGGCTCAATTGACTGAACTCTTAATTAAAACCCAGACAAAAGTATCTCATTCTCAACACTTCCATTAGGCTGGAATGAAAGAATCTGAGCGAACACACACACACACACCAGACACGCCCTTAGAAAGCACCATTACAGATAGCTGCTAAAGGACTTCACTAAAGTGCCATTGTTGAGATATAATAACCAGACAAAAGAGCCAAGGAAGTCCAGCCCTACTGATGTGAAATTCGTTTGGAATCTGTAAAGTAAGTGTTACTGCAGACGTCTTTCATGTTTACAGTCAGTGCCGCTCCTCCCTATATGCAAAATACACAAAGTGTGTTGGGTCCCCAAACCACCGGGGGTTAAAAGATATAGTTCAAAGACATTGTCAATGCAAAACAAGGCAGAAATGACCTGCGTCACAGGAAAAACAAATACATAATATATATGTGGACCCAGGAGCAGAAAAGAAAATTAGAAGAAAAAAAAAAGAAGAAGAAATGAGAAACAAGAAAATAGTATGTATAAAATATGGTGTGTTGTTAATATTTAGAAGTCAATATTAGATCAATATTAGTGTGTAATGTTGCTGTTTGAGCATAAATAACATCTGCAAAGTTACGACGCTCAAAGTTCAATGCAAAGGGAGATGTTTTATTTTAAAGAAATCGCTTTTTAAGACGGCCGGTAGGGACTAAAACGAGCTTCTTTCCGGGTTAGTGACATCACAAACCCCAAAATTTACATAGACTCCACCCCCAAAAACACACAACAAAGGGGGTGTGGCCATGTTGGGCTGAACAATGTAAGGCTGAACACCGTTACTGACAATCCTCATTTTGGCTGCGTGAGATTCTCCAGCTTTGTTGTTGTTGAGCGACCGAAGCGCGAGCTGTTAAAGCTCTACCCTCTTCTGGAAAGGGGGCCGCAGCAGCTCATTTGCATTTAAAGGGACACACACACAAAAAAACTAAACTTAACAACTACCTTACTAACTATTAATAAACAGCAATTAGGAGGCAAAAGTTGTAGTTAGTAGTTAATAGTGAGAATTGGACCCTAAACTAAAATGTGGCCTTACAAACCTACTTAAAGTACCAAAAACCACTTTTTACATGAGCTTATGGATTTATTAGGTTGTAATTCTTCGTTGCACATTAAAGCGATGGATGATGTGTTCAAAATTACGCGATTAGCACTTTAGTCAATCCTTTCTTTTTCATCGGTAACAAATCAGATGCATTTGAAATCTGCTTCAAGAACTATTAATTGAATTGCGTTAGACTACACCTACATGTGACATCTTTTTCATATAAAATTAAATGCTTTGAGAAAAGAAATACACATAATTGAGGACTTCAATACGATTGCAGATTCTGAACGTGAACTGTTTATATGTATCCTAAATAATGTACATAAATACAGATATTTCTGTTATGACTGTGGGAATATACATACACACTCATAGCATAGAGCTTTTTGAAGTGAGTTGTCACAGTGAAGGCACAAATGAAGTGTTAGAACAAAAATACAGATGTCAAACTCAGGCTGTTGTGATTTTCACAAGCTTCCTGCGGCCCTGGATTTCTCGACAGGCTGTCAATTGCTTCACCACAGTCGGTCTCATGGGATTGCTGTTTTCATTCAATTATTCCAAAGGGAACTCACTACATGAAAACACACATCCAATTAGCACACTCAACAGAAAACTCATTTTACAGGTTTTTGGAGCAATGAAACTCTATGCATGTTTTTTTTTTTTAATAGCAAACACATGCAATAAAACAGAACAACACACTGACACAACAAATATATAACATAAAGCCACTTTAGGCAGTAATATTGCCCAAAATATAGTCAGCTCCTGGACCACACCTTATCTTATTTGAAACGGCAACTTTTCTATTTCTTACATCATGCCTTATTACTCCCACAAACAAATATAGCTCTTAGCTACATTATATTAGTTAATCATAATCATAAGTTATTTGTTTTTCTATGATTAGAGTTGTTGAGACATTACATGTGTTAGCACTAAACATGGAAATTGCCCATTGTGATCATTGTGTTTATTTTTTAAATAAGGAGGAGAGACTGCTTGTGGAAGTTTAGAATAAAGTGTTGTAGACATACAGTATTGACTGGTGTCTGGTGGACTTGATTGTAAACCAGCCAAAACACGCCGGCGACAAATCATTCAACCCGCTGACTAGTCAGTTTTTGAAAATATGTAGTTCCTTCTATGCTGTTACCAGACTGAGAGGTGTGGTGATCCAGGAACATGTCCTACTTGGGTAGATCACATCAGCAAGGACATACAGGACATATTCTGTATAATACATAAGTACACGTCAAACTCAAGAGTGCTTTGGACCTCTCTAAATGGAGCTGAACTGCTAAAATATAATTGCAATGTGCAATATTACACATGAAAAGGTCTGTCAAGTGTGTTATTCCACTTCAATTTCTGCTCAGAGATGGTCTTAGCCACAGGGAGGTGATGTACAAATTTATCATGTGAAATCGAGGCAAGCTGAAATGTACGGAGCCCCACACAGGACATGCAGAATACATGTACATTGCAGCCACAAATTAAGAAATAATTTCATTGTTTTAGTAAATTGTGGCCACAAATTAAGAATTTGCTCCCACAACTAATTAATTAATTCCCTCATTTTAGTAAATCGAGGCCACGTTGTACTAATTCGTTCCTTTCGTTTTGATTTTTCACAGATGTGAGCTCCAGGCCATCAGCGACCGTTCAGTGCTCGTGTACCCACCGAGAACAGCTTCATCTCAGCCAGTCCTTCGGGTATTTGCCACTTATGTAGATAGTGGTTAAACATGAGATATAATTCATTTGGAGTATATCAAACAGGCAATCTTTGGTCTTATTAATCTATTACTTGTTCCAGAGCAAATCGATTCAGATTAAGGGCTATATTAAGTTTCATAACTTTATATTTAGGCTATATTTAACTTAAATTCTGTACTAGAGCGCTGCTTTTGTACGCTTTACTGAATTGTTTGCTCGCGTTTATTTCCTATTATCTTTTACAATGGCTATTATCGTTAATTAAAATATTATTGTTCAATAAATATTATTTTACATTAATAATATGCCAAATTTGGTATTGCGAAAGTGATCGTGATATGGACTTAAGTTACATTATTACGTCATTAGATGTCAGCAAAGACTGTCTTCATGAGTGAGTCAGCAGCAATTTGAAAAGGACTAAACAAAGTTGTTTGAGCACTGTCATGGGAAATCCCCTTAACTTTTAAAAGGACAAAGATATCGCTTTCCTCGGCGGACATTCAAACTGATTTTTTATAATGGATATACTGTAATATTATGGACACTGACCTAAAGAATGAATGCTATACCAGATGCAGGTGATACACATGTTTAGTTGATCTCTCTCTCATAATACTCTACATTATACAATAAGCTTCAATGAAGCGACTCAACATTCCTTCGTTACTAGTTCTAAAGTGACGTTCTAGAATTACACACATGACACATGAGAAAGGGCCATACTTCGATGTAACACTGAAATATGATACACAATAAAATTCAATAATGCTGGGGCTTAAATGAAAAAGGTCACACGATCTTCAACATCTGCCTCAGACATTAGCCAGCTGCAATAAACATGTTGCTTATTCAAAGCCGTACAACATCATGACTCTTGAAACAGTGTTTGGTTGTTCAGACCTTTGCTGGGAAGGACATTAAGAGGCTGGACCTCTCAGAACTTTTACTGAATAGAGTTTAACAGTATGTGTTTTTAGGGTGTGTGATCTAGCACAAGCAGCGTTGTTTCTACACTCGTACAGTACAGCAGGGGCTACGGCTGCCTGTCATCTCTGCCCTCTCATGTCTGACATCATGATGGTTTCCTTCTGTTCCAGCAGCTGTGGCTTTCAAACTCTGTCACCTTACATGAACATGAACGTGAACGTGGTCTGATCCTAGCGGCCCATCACTGCATGATTTAATAAGCCAATGACACTTTCACTTTGCTGGTGTTCTTCCTAAAACAGAGCTCCTCCTCACAATAAATTTAGCACTTTGCCAGGCTGATAGCAGGGGTTGTGCCAACCTCAGACAACACACACACACGCATACACACATCAGTGAATAATGCATATCTCAATAAGTAATGTGCTTGCGACCCAGAGGGAATTTGACCAGATGCCTGTACACCTGCTGATGCATCTAGTTGTCACGCTTGTTTGCTTTCATTTACGAGTGCAAGTAAACAGCTTTAAGATTCATATTTGACGTGATGATCCACCTTAATTCCAGACTTGCTTAGTATCAAGCTGTTTTGTTCTGTTGGTAGACTAGTGCTTATGAATGCAGATGCTGTACTTTTCATCTCTGGCAGCAGAGACTTCTTGAAAAAACTCCTTCATCATTAAGAAAGTCCATTTTGAAAAATTGTAAATAAATGCAAGAATCTGGCAGCATTGACATCACTGATGAACATAAGCAGTTATCAAACGTGTATCAGTATATTGGATCTGTGCATGAGGTCTTAAAGTGACAGAAGCCTAATAATAAACCTGCTGCCGTCTGTCATTACTGTTAATTAAAGAACAAAAGAAAAATAAAATCACTCACTGATCTTGACTGAATAACTTTTAATACTTTAATAAGGATTAATTAATCTACACTGTAAAAAGTAATACGTTATATCTACTCTATAAAATTTTGGCAACAGATTACAAGCAATAATATTAATTAAATTCAGCAAATAGAATGGAGTTAGAATTAATCAGATTAATTCCTTAAATGTCAACCATTTAAAATGAGTACAATTTAAGTAAAATGTAATATCTGAATAACAGATAGACGTCGAAGATGAATTAAGAACTCTTTATTTTTTTGCCATTGCCAACCTTGAAGACACCTGATGAAAACAAGCAGAATCACTGAAGGAAAGAGAAACACAAGAATTAACAGAGGTTTAGATGTGGATGTTGGTTTTATTGAACATGCTGGGTCACCGCTATGGTGATCAGTGTTTCATTTAGTTGGGCAGTTTGACTCCTTGCTTTTTATCTTAGTTTTTGTAATGGTGTTTGCTAATTTTACACATTTTAAATGGCTGACATTTAAGGAACTAATTAATTCCAACTCAATTCTTATATGTTGAATTTAATTAATAATATTGCTTGTAATCTGTTGCCACAATTTGATTGAGTTGATAGAGCATATTACTTTTTACAGTGTTTACTTGTATTTATTTGTACTATTGCTAATTTGCTTATTTGTTCTTAATGTATTACTGTATACTTGTCTTTAATAGTTTATTAGTCTAGTTTATTAGTTGTTCTTTAGGCTGCAGATTCTTGTTCATGGTATTCAGCTGGAAAAGTTTTAATAAATAATAAACGTATCATATTTTAAAAAAATTTAAATGTTTGATATCTAAATGTTTGACTTTTTTTTTTTTTTACATATTGGAATCGAAATTGGGAATTGATAAGAATCGGAATCGATAAGCAGAATCGGAATTGGTATCAGAATTGCTCAAATTTAAACGATACCCAACCCTAAAAAATGAATATAGGCTCTGAACATTTTTACTCTATATGGATTACACTACCAGTCTATCACACATCAGAAATAAAGGAGACAACATCCAGTCCGTCTCCGGCGAGGGAAATTAAAGCGAAAATGAAATCGAACTTGTGTTACTCACCAAAGGTGAGGAAATTGCATTCCCTGAGGGAATGCAAGCTCATGAGATGCGTTATTTTAAAAGTTGAACGTCTTTTAACTTGAGCGGTGTGTTTTTAGAATGCCGTGTCATTAATGAGACGCTACAAAAGATGCGAGAGCAACATTCAAACACATCCGTCTAGCACGTTTACATAGAATACCAATGGAAGAGTAGCGCAGTGGAATGCAAAAACACGTTTTGTGTGATTCGGCCCAGACGGGTCTGCAAAATATGTCGATGGTTGGTTCCAACCAAGGCGAGAAACACAACAAACCTTTTCCATCACCTGAAAAGCTATTATCCCAGCGACAACACAGAGAGTACGAGAATGCGGTCCCATGTTAATCTGTGTAGCATAGTGACTAGTTTACAATGTTTGTTTAAATGTTGTGCTTTTTACTCAAATTTCTAGCTTTAAATCATTTCAGAGATGTAAAACCAGTGCATAGTTAATATTTCTGAACTTCCTTGGTCCAGTCTTATAGTTTTGAAACACCATCTGTTTTTGTAACAACGTCCAAAAGCTTAATGACACCAGCTGCTTTGACAGTCCATGCCATGAGATTAAGATGATTGAGAGATTACGTGAGACAAGATTTATTTCAATTTTGGATTTAATAAAGGGCATTTGGCAGGTGCCCCTTTTAGATGATGCAAAAGAAAATGCCAGGAAGTCACTGGCAGTATAAAGGCCTTCCCTTCAGGCTTCATGAGGCACCTGCCAACTCCCAGAGACTTATGAATGTAGTTTTCTGCCCCAGTGGGAACAATGATGGCCTCTTGAGAATGTTTCCTCACTTGACCAGCCTGTGCTATTTTCACACAAAACCTGAGGGAACGGTGAGCCTTACGTCAGAGGGCAACAGGGATTTCCTGTCTCCTTGTCTGCCCCAACGAAAGCAAACCCAGACATTCATACACCTGCTCCACAGTTACCCTTCCCCTATTTCTAATATTTCTAATAAAACACAAATGTTTGTTTAATGCATTTCATTATGGTACAAACTCATACAGAATGTATGAGTCAGAAAATAATATTACATAGACAGATCTAATATGCTATTTATGTAGTGTAATATTTCAACACAATACCCCACAATATTGCACTACTATTGTGCATTGTATATTAAATACTAACTGCCCTTAGTAGGTATTTAATGTAATGTATTATTGCTGTAAATGTATTAAAAATGTCATTCCACAAATCTTGTATCTCATGCAGGATTGTGAAGATGCAGGAGCCTTTCCCTGTCTCAGGCATTTTTCTTTAGATCATACAACCAAATTTAAGGTTAATTATAAGGTATTAGTAGCTTATATGTTATTATAATACCTATAAATGATCAAATATAAAATAGTTCCAGAGACACTTGTTTGCTGTATCAGATAGTTATTATGTCTTTAATAGCTAAAGTTTGCATTAGAGGTAAAGAAAGCTAATTTTGATTTGTTAAAATCTATATAAACCTCTTATTGCAGTTTGGAATTATACTTTAAAAATATTGTTGCAGTGTTTTGCTAGTATGTAACATTATTTTTTCCCAACTGTTTGTATTAATGATTTCTTTTTTATTATTATTATTATTATTATTACAGGAATTGTTGTTCATTAGTTACATTTACAAGTAAGCAATTAAAAATGTAAAATGAGCACATATTCGTGATTTCTTAACATTTGATTTATGTTTTCACTTTTCACTTTACTTTACTTTCACTTTACTTTAAATGGAGCTATAATTCATTATAAGCATGGTCTTTTTACTGAAAATCTGTTTTCCAAAAAAAAAAAAAAAAAAAAGTTTACTACTTTTACAATCAAATTATGGATGCTTTTTTTACTTTCAAGTATTTTGGCAAAAGGGTTTTAGACTTTAAATGGAGCAAAAGTTTTCTTGTAATTGAACTTAAGTACAATTTCTCAGTTCGTTTTACATCCCTGGAGAACAAGCTAGAAGCATAGCAAGTGAAATAAAGAGCATTTAAAATCCATTTTAATATTCAATAACACAAAGCAATATATTTGCTTTTTTTCCACTTGCCAACTGAGTTAAAAAAAAAATAAATAAAAAACACTAGACAGCTGATCAATCAATCAATTTCCCACTACATTTTTGTCCATTTATGTCATAAATTTGAGTTGGTTTATTTACATTTTTTACCTACTAAACTCACAACTGATTAAAAAGTGCTAATCCTGGTCCTCCGTAGCAGACATTCAAAAAGACAATGTTAATTATCATTATAAATTTAGATTTTATATAAAAAAAGCATCCAGGATATTGAGAAAATGGCGAGTAAATGATGCCTGAAGTGTTATTTTTGGATGAACTAATACTTTAAGCACTGAATCTAGCAGAAATGCCAACATTAAAAGTAGATTTTGAAATGCTTATGGCAGACATCGCAAGTTTGGCTTGCCTTCAGCTCACAGTGATTGGCTGTAATCTGACATATGTTGCCACTTATTTGCATGAAGTTGAGCAGTTCTCAGCCTTTTCAATGCTCTCATCAATCCATGCCAATGGACACATATGAGTAGAGAGAAAAACTGTTTACACAACTTCATCATATACACACACGAAAAAAAGGACAAACTTTTGAGGAGTAACCCATTTTTAAAAGCTTAATACTCTTTGAATGACTAAATATCTCAAATGATATGTATGTATATATCTAAATTGTTACCAGTATAATTCCCTTACTGTCACCTTCTGAAGGGCCGAAACATCTTCATCTGAGATGAATTATATTTATCAGCACCATTAATAAGCTCCCTGTTCTTACTGTCTCTCTCAGGCCGGCTGTTGGAATGAAAGATAATCCCTTAAATCCAGTGACAAGAAACCATGCCATCCCAATTATATATGTAGCAAAGGGTGAATCAAAAGAGAAAAAAAGGCTTTGGTGTTGACATCCATCACCAAGCACTTTCTTGAGATGTGGGAACATGTGATGACTGTAATTATTGTGGTGCTCATCATGGCAAACCGCAGAGTGTTTGGGGGAAAATTGGAGACAGATTGTAGCAAAGGTGACAGAAGTATTGATCCTAATCTAAAGTGTTTGACCAGCGCTGACAATATTCCCACTGATGAGCAATTCTCCAGTGTAACTCAACCCTCTCAAACACACAGAAGTGTAATTACAGGATGTCCCAGTGATCAGACCGATCCGAGATATCGGGAAATGGTTAGGGCTGAAATCTTGCCAAGGCACGCTTTGAGAGGAGGGAAAACAAAATCAATGACTTTATTTTATCTTATTTTTTTTTTTCAGGCCTTCAGGAGAACAGCGTTTACAGAGTTAAAATGACAAATTTAGACAATTACAGATTAGATATTATACTCTATACTCTGGGCATCATCTGAGTTCTTCAGATCAATAAAAATATGCAGACCTTGTAATAGAGCTAATTCATCATTCAGTAACTTAACACAAGTCTGTTTCAGTGTAGGTGAGAGAGACTTTGAGGTTCGAGCTGCAGCATCTCATTCAGGTGTACGCCAGTGCTGCATTGAGGCTCGTCACGGATCCTTAAATCCGTATGTACCAGCTTGTTGTCACCAGTACAAAACAGTTGCATGTATGCAACGGTCAGATAAGCATGATTGTGGAGCACTATGCAGCGCTCACTAAAGTATACACAACAACCAAGCTGTTGTTATTTTACAAACATTACTTCCGCTATGTAATTAAAGCTGTGTCTAACTACTCACTGTACTGTACTCACACTATTTATGCTACAAAACTACATAGAATATTGCATAAATGCACAAACTGGGACACACCTTTGGAAACCTGGAGAGAGCTCTCTCTTGCACTTCATCTCAATGACAGCTGCTCGACTGCTGCAGACATACACACTTTGAAATCTAGCACCTTTGCTCATGAAACCACAGTTTTTGAGCCAATCATCCAAGCTGTAAATATCATATGACTAGTCACTGAAGAGCTGCAGGAAAATTATGCCATATCAACACCATAAAAACAAACAGCGACAGCTTCCCTAGTGACTATCCTGAAGTGTGACATGCACTTGAAGAGCCTTGAGACAAAAGGATCTGGGGTCCCACTTTATATTAGGTGTCTTTAAACTATAACACATTTCCATAATACAGCAAGTATTAAAAGTATTCTGAGGTGTACTTCTTTTTCACAAGAGTACCAACTTCAAATGTGGCTCATCAGTCTGTTTGACTGTTTTGAACTAAAGAGATTCATATGGATGCTTGTTTCCGCCATGAAATAAAAAAAAATAAGAAAGGTAATTGCGACTTTTTATCTCACAATTTTTTTCTAAGAATTGCGAAATACAAACTCACAATTACGAGATATAAAGTCAGAATTGTGTGATATAAAGTCAGAATTGCGAGATATAAAGTCAGAATTGCGAGATATAAAGTCAGAATTGTGTGATATAAAGTCAGAATTGCGAGATATAAAGTCGGAATTGCGAAATACAAACTCACAATTACGAGATATAAAGTCAGAATTGAGAGATATAAAGTCAGAATTGCGAGTTATAAAGTCGGAATTGCGAGTTATAAAGTCCGAATTGTGAGATATAAAGTCAGAATTGCGAGATATAAAGTCAGAATTGCGTGATATAAAGTCAGAATTACAAGACATAAAGTCGGAATTGCGTGATATAACGTCGGAATTGCGTGATATAAAGTTGGAATTGCGTGATATAAAGTCAGAATTGTAAGATATAAAGTCAGAATTGCGAGATATAAAGTGAGAATTGTGTGATATAAAGTCAGAATTGTGTGATATTAAGTCAGAATTGCGTGATATAAAGTCAGAATTGTGAGATATAAAGTCGGAATTGCGAGTTATAAAGTCCGAATTGTGAGATATAAAGTCAGAATTGCGAGTTATAAAGTCAGAATTGCGAGTTATAAAGTCGGAATTGCGAGTTATAAAGTCCGAATTGCGAGATATAAAGTCAGAATTGCGAGTTATAAAGTCAGAATTGCGAGATATAAAGTCAGAATTGCGTGATATAAAGTCAGAATTACAAGACATAAAGTCGGAATTGCGAGATATAAAGTCGGAATTGCGAGATATAAAGTCGGAATTGCGTGATATAAAGTCAGAATTACGAGATATAAAGTCAGAATTACGAGATATAAAGTCAGAATTGCGAGTTATAAAGTCAGAATTGCGAGATATAAAGTCGGAATTGCGAGATATAAAGTCGGAATTGCGTGATATAAAGTCAGAATTACAAGACATAAAGTCGGAATTGTGTGATATAAAGTCGGAATTGCGAGATATAAAGTCGGAATTGCGAGATATAAAGTCGGAATTGCGTGATATAACGTCGGAATTGCGTGATATAAAGTTGGAATTGCGTGATATAAAGTCAGAATTGTAAGATATAAAGTCAGAATTGCGAGATATAAAGTGAGAATTGTGTGATATTAAGTCAGAATTGCGAGTTATAAAGTCAGAATTGTGAGTTATAAAGTCGGAATTGCGAGTTATAAAGTCCGAATTGTGAGATATAAAGTCAGAATTGCGAGATATAAAGTCAGAATTACGAGTTATAAAGTCAGAATTACGAGATATAAAGTCAGAATTGCGAGTTATAAAGTCAGAATTGCGAGTTATAAAGTCAGAATTGCGAGTTATAAAGTCAGAATTGCGAGATATAAAGTCAGAATTGCAAATTTGCCAAGTATTTAAATGATTAGACTGTGCAGAAATATCCTTTACCCCATGTGTATTTCATATATAAACCTTTTTTGTTGACTTATCAGTATTATATATATCAGGGGTGGCGAACAACAGTCCTGCAGAGTTTTGCTGTAACCCCAATCAAACACACCTGATCATGATAATCAAGGCCTGAAGGGTTACTAGAAAGAACAGGCAGGTGAGTTTTTATCAGTGTTGAATCTGAACTGGACTGGACCGGAGTTTGTCACCCCTGATATATTTGATTCATACAAAATTACTCACTATAAATTTGGTCAAACTGCTCAGCCCAATGTCCCCCGTTTTTTTTCAGAGAGGAAACCTGGTCCTTCAGTAACAAAGATGATGTCCCCTTTCCTCAAAGTTTAGTCCATGAATAATACACACAACGGCCCATGATGAGGAGCTGGGGATCATCCTGTTCCACACTACATTTTCTGCTTGCGCTGGTCTCGGCTTGGACACGCTGCTGCATCTGAACCCAGAGCCACTTCTGGAAAAGGGGATGAAAGCCTCAGGCCAGAAGCAGGTCACATATTGAGGTCATCTCCTAAACCTTTGTGTTTCTCGCTCCTGCCTGGCCTCTAGAGAGGATCTCCATTAGACAAGCAGGAACACACAAACTACTAGATATGCTGGATCCCCATAATAATGTTTTATTTACAGACTTTTGATTAGTGAAACTCACACTTCTATAATCAAATAACAGCAGCTAATTATTTAGTTATATTAAATATATTTGTAGCTGTAGCTAATCAGTGGTGGTAGGACTGGTGCTCCTGGTGATCAGACCTCTGGCATTAAAGGGACAGTTCACACAAAAATGAAAATTCATTTACTCACACTCATGCTATCCCTGATGTATATGACTGACTTTCTTCAGATAAACATGAACAAAGACATTTAGGAAAATAATCAATCTCTGTGAGTCCATATAATGGGTTTTCAGACCAGACAGCAAGAAGACTCTCCATCATTGTGACTGCATAGTTTCCACAGAATCTGGTTTAGCTACAGATATATACTTCCTATTTCTTATCCAGTTATATTACGCATGAACTCTTTATTGAATCCAAATGCTCGGCACATCGCTGTGAAGCAAAATGCAGTCTATTTGATGTGTTTGATCTATTTGATCCTGCTGAACTGCGATGATTTTCCATGTCTTTCGTGCTCTCGCCTGCAATCCCTCTGATAGTCCTGATAAATCAGCATTTTAAATGCGCTCCTTCATACAATAAATTGCAGTTTCAGAGGGGAAATTAAAATTCCTAATGCAGTGATAACGCTGGCCTTTCGCAATAATTGAGGCTTCAAGGATGGTAATCACAGGCAAGAGAATCCCTCTAGACACGGCAAAGCTTTTCATAATCGGAGAAAACATTTTCCTCTCAAACAGCAAATGAGGCTTATAGAAAAACAATCCTGATTATACCACATATTCATTCAGAGACAGAAACAGTTTGACTCTATGTTCTGGGGATGGTAATTAAAAATCAAGCAATATAATAAAGAAGGTCAGAAGCCCCCCGATCTCATACGATTATGACTTATCATAAATTTATTGGCTGTTAGGAGTGTTAGTTAGTGGATAGTGATGGTGCTGTTTAGTACAACGCAGAAGAACTAGCACTGACGGGTTAGTTGTGTGTTGTCTGATGCGGAAACTATGCTGTACTCCGGCACACAAATTACACCTGTCTGACTGTATGGAAAACACCACACAATAACAATGTGTGTTGTGTATGCCATTTTTCTACACTTTTAAACTGATAGACAGGGGGATCTGTCAGTGAATTGCAAATGAAACCCAAAGACATTTGAGATTCAGGAAGAGAAGCCTGTATGATTTTTGGCCTGGCTCTGCTTCACAACGATCTTGTAAATGTAAGGCCATCCACAGTGGGATTTATGGGAGATTTGTATATTGAGTATAAGGCTGCTTGAATTGGAAAACAAGGTTGTTCAAAGGTTGCTATTTTATCCCTCTTTGAAAATAATTGGCCTTCAAAATTGAGTCTGTCCAGACAGAGAGGCAAATTGGAGTGGAAGACTCGTGCAGTTTGATACGGTGAGCGTGATTAAGAGCATAACATTAGTGGAAATCATCAGGTACATACAAGGCTGTGAAAAACATCTCAAAATGGTCACATTGAAATGCTGGAAGGCATTGGGAAATTGTAATAGCGAGGTACAGTAATAGAATCTTGATTGTATATTGTATTTGCATTTTTTGATAACTTTATTCCAGAAATTAACACAAGGATTCCTGTGCACTGAAAAAAAAAAGAAAAAAAAAAAAAAGTTCTTCCTTAGTAATTTTTGTCTTGAATTCCAGTACACTTTCTAAAATCTTGTTTTCTGAAAAAAAAAAAAAAAAAAAATGATTTGACGTTATGCTCAAAACGAGAGAAAAATAAACGTAATTCACTCAAAGTGAAAACAAGTTTATTTTTCTGACTGCATTTGAACACAATTTTTTCTTGTTTTTAGAATTTAGTATCTTAGTCGCTTAATTTTTCTGCAAACTTAATTTTCTGCAAACATGACCTCTCCAGTACCTATTTATATATATATATATATATATATATAAAATATATTTTTTTTTCATGCAGTCTGGACAACATCAGTGCATTGTCATGGATTCAAAATCATTATCATTCATAACAGTATTTAACCTTTATAAGACTTAATCTGATCCCAAACCAGCTGCTAAGAGGATGTGTCACATATATTTCGATATTCTGAGATGTGTGATATTTTTAGAGATGAGGAACGTCATCTCCAGAGGGACGTTCATTGCGTTGGTGTCATTTGTAATGGAGTGAGATATGAGTAATGTATTAGTTTTGCCAGCTGTTGACACACACACACACACACACATATATATATATATATATATATAAATAAATGAGTTTGTTGTTCTTTTCAAGGTATAAAGCATTACATATTTCACAATACTCAGCGAGAGAAACTGAAGCTATTAAGCATGTTACAACAGAAACTACTGTAGCCATTACTCAAATCACCTCTGTATGTTGTTACAGCCCTAAAACTTACGTCCTATATTCACAAGCAATCCATCTTATACAAGCATTTTACATTTGCATGTGATTGTTGATCCGGTAATTATAGAAGCCCGTTTCCACCACAGCTGAGTAAAAAATGTGATTCTTTAAGTCATAATAATGAGGAACTCTCATAATTATGACTTAGTATCTCATTATATTGAGAAACTTTTTTGTAATTATGTCTTAGTAGATCATTATATTGAGAAAATTCCTCATAATAACGACTTAATTTTTCATAATAACGAGAAACGAAGGAATATGACATTTATTCATTAAGTGTAACATCTTCATAAAATGTGTGGGTTTATGTGTTAATATTAACACACGTATGTCGCCGATGCGTCTTCTTGATGTGCATATTAGTCTAGACATACAGAAAACACCTTTTAAGATGTTTATGATTTATTATATGCAAAACTGCTTGAAAATATGTTTAGCAGATGTTTGTAGACAGCTTTCCAGATGAAGCGCTCTTTAACAGACTTGGATATGTAGGTGTGCTGTCTTAATCTGTTTGTTCATACACAGAAATACAAATGAATTTTACAAATGAATAAAAGACTATATAGTATGGAAGCCCGTCTCATATACTGATAATTTATCATTAATGTTATTTAATGATATTAATATTCTCGTGTCCTAACCAGACGCGATGCGATAAGATTCTAGTCTAGTGTGGACAGTCAAATTGCTCGTCGCTGGAATCTTATCGCATCGCGTCTGGTTAGGACACAGTGTAAGTCATCACTACAAGAAGGTTTCTCATTATTACGAGAAAGTTTCCCATTATTATGAGAAAAGTCATTATTACGAGAAAATAAGTCATAATTACAAGAACATTTCTCATTATTACGAGAAAATATGTCATTATTACGAGAAAGTTTCTCATTATTATGAGAAAAGTCATTATTACGAGAAAGTTTCCCATTATTATGAGAAAAGTCATTATTACGAGAAAAGTCATTACGAGAAAATAAGTCATTATTACGAGAAAAGTCATTATTACGAGAACGTTTCTCATTATTACGAGAAAATAAGTCATTATTACGAGAAAATAAGTCATTATGAGAAAAGTCATTATTACGAGAAAGTTTCCCATTATTATGAGAAAAGTCATTATTACGAGAAAAGTCATTACGAGAAAATAAGTCATTATTACGAGAAAAGTCATTATTACGAGAACGTTTCTCATTATTACGAGAAAATAAGTCATTATTACGAGAAAATAAGTCATTATTATGAGAAAAGTCATTATTACGAGAAAGTTTCCCATTATTATGAGAAAAGTCATTATTACGAGAAAGTTTCCCATTATTATGAGAAAAGTCATTATTACGAGAAAAGTCATTACGAGAAAATAAGTCATTATTACGAGAAAAGTCATTATTACGAGAAAAGTCATTATTACGAGAAAAGTCATTATTACGAGAACGTTTCTCATTATTACGAGAAAATAAGTCATTATTACGAGAACGTTTCTCATTATTACGAGAAAATAAGTCATTATTACGAGAAAAGTCATTATTACGAGAAAATAAGTCATAATTACAAGAACGTTTCTCATTATTACGAGAAAATAAGTAATTATTACGAGAAAATAAGTCATTATTATGAGAGTTTCTCATTATTATGAGAAAATAAGTCATTATTACGAAAACGTTTCTCATTTTTATGAGAAAATAAGTCATTATTACGAGAAAGTTTTTCATTATTACAATTTTTTTTTCATTACTACGAGAAAATAAGTCATTATTACGAGAAAGTTTCCCATTATTACGAGAAAAGTCATTATTACGAGAAAAATTCTCATTATTACGAGAATGTTTCTCATTATTACAAGACTTTTTTTCATGAATATAATAACATATTACATCATATTTTTACTCAACTGTGGCGGAAACGGGCTTCCATACGTAATGGATGCATGCTATAAAGAGAATTTTATTTAATGGTGCGCTCAAGTCCTCCTCGGATTGTTGTATTTACGAGTTGGGAATTCGTAATCACGACATCAGATGCCGTCAAGTCAATTTTGTTCTGAAGATACAAACAATTCTGCAAGATTTTTTTTAACTATGCTTCTACAAAATAATTAATAAAAAATGCGCATAAGCATTTATGAAGGTGCTGTAAATTTAGTCGCTACATATTCTATCATAATTGTACAGTACTATTGCATTTTTACATGCAGTTTAGCTCGCTTTATTAATTTCATTCATTTCAACAAAATTTTCCATCAATACAATCGCTGCATCTATGGCGTCCTCCATATTTTCTCTCTGACACAATCCCTAAAACTTGGGGCTTAAAGAAAGTTATATATATATATGTGTGTGTGTGTGTGTTTATATAAACTCTCTCCAATGAGTGTGTAGACAACATCCCGTATTCAAGTAAAAACAAGGCATATAATAAATGACTTCAGGTTTTGACCACAACATGTTTATTCTTCAAACGTGTTTGTTCATCTCTGTCAGCAGAGGGAGCTTTAATGTAGGCCACATGTCCAATACGGATCAATATGTGTCACCCTGCGGCCCGAGTGTTGACCTCACTCCATATGAACACTCATCTCAGTTAGGGTGGGAACATACTTTAACTGGGACAAATGAAATGACAACAAACACCTGATTACCTTCATCAGAAAAGCGCGTAACAAACAGACTCATGGCACTGCATCACAGCGGCGTCACAGGGAGAAGATGCAGCGTGAATGAAATTCACCGGAGAGCACAAAACAACACGCTCAGAAACCTCCCCGAGACTGTGTTAGTTGTCTTGGCAGAGGAAGACTGTGTTAAGCATTCTGTTGAGCACACGCTCAGACGGGGAGTGTGATTGAAACGCTGCCCCCTGCTAATGAGCACACAGAGCACAATGCCACCAGGTATTAGTGCTAATTTTTCTTGCCGGGCCCATAGGGACGGATGACAGAAACGGTGAGGTGACGCTTCTCTCTGTGGAAGGCATTAAAACACAGTGGCGATCTCTCGCTGTTTGAGGAACGTGTCGGTGAGGCTCATGTGGAGAGTGCAAACCAAACTGAATATCACACAAGCAATGCGCAAACTTTGCGTGAGAGTTATGCCGGTCAATATCTGGGTCAATATATTGTGGTAGTAGCTGGTTTCTGTAGTCAACATTAATGAAACAAGCACAATGAATAATACAATATAAGGCTAATACAACATTTATGTGTTACAAGTAATAGTATCACTGCTAGCAAGACCCAATGGCTCTGCTAAAGGATGGGTTTAAAAACTAAAACTCATCATCTACATTGTCCTAGGAGACGATACAGATCTAAAGGTTTGGATTGGCCGACTGGAAGTATTTCATCTGACAGCTAATGTGTCACTGAGCAGCAGTGTTTCCTGTACAAGGTCAGATATGCGGCAGCAGACAGATGAAGTGACAGCACTGCCGTGTCCAAATACACACAGGACCTTCTGCGATCTTTTGTGAAGGCAGAGAGCTTCTTAAAGCCATCTGAACCCCTCTTGCTCTTCTACTGGGAGCGTAACTTTGTGCACTGAGCGAAGTACTAACTACTAAAGACTATGAGTAAACTATTAACCTTGACAAAGGCAGGTACTAATCATTATGGTGGGGTTTCACAGACAGGGCTTAGCCTAAGCCAGGATTAGGCCTTAGTTCAATTAGGGCACTTAAGTAGCTTTTAGAAACGTTCACTAGGAAAAAACACATTAATGGTGTACATCTTAAAGCAAAACAATGGCACTGACCTATTTTAAGATATATCAGTGCAAGTTACTTTCAGTTAAAACAGCTCAAACATGCATTTTAGTCTGGGACTAGACTTAAGCCTTGTCTGTGAAACCAGGGGTATGTTTTTTTTTTTTGGTTTTAGGGTTAGGGTTAGGGTTAGTGTGGTACATCTATGCATGGAAAACGTCTCAGGTTACGTATGTAACCATGGTTCCCTGAGAACAGGGAACGAGACACTGCGTTACCTGCCATACATCGGGGTTGCCTGCTGAGCAGTCCCTTCAGACTATAAGGTACTGACTGCTTCTTTAGGCGCTCCTTATATACTTCCTGGCCGCGCAATGATGACGTCATATGCTGTCGCCGGCCAATAGGATTGTCGATAATTGTTTTCAGACACCGGTTCACGAGGAGGCGTTCCCCATAGCGTGTCAAACAGTGTTGAGTTCCCTTTCGAAGGAGAACCCTGTGACATGAAGTGGACACTTAATTGCATATTAATTTAAGTGAATTATAGTTTAAATGTAGGCCTACATGTATATTAAATGCAATTAGTTGAACTTAAGAGTGCTTTTTAGGTACATCTTAATGTCATTTCATAATATAGTAGTGATTACATATGTATAATGATGAAGATGCAAATTAGTAGTACATTTAAAAGATATTTACTTTAATATCTAGAGTTAGCTTTTGTATGTTAGTCAACACATCAAAATGAGCGCGCTTCTTATTAAAACAATGATTTAAGATGTAAAGTAAAACTTTTAGTTTGAATATTACAAATTGCAGTTTTTAAAAGTGCACTTAAGTGTGTTAAGAAACAGTCTACACTTAAGTGTCCTTTTATTTCATTAATATTATCTGCAAGTGCACTTTTTTATACACTTTAAAGATTTGAAGTACACTAGAAGTGAACATTCTATACAATTAAGTGCACTTCTTTTCCTCAAGGGTCCTTGCTGGATTATGCTGGTGGATGAGTCTTTCTCTTCAAACACAGGGCTGAAAATAACACTGTAACTATATTCAGAATGATTTCTAACGATACTGATAGAAATACAGATAAAATTAACAACAGAGCTATTATATTCAACTGCTATTTATTTTCAGATATAATAATTACACTCAAATGAAAACTGAAATGTTTGAATTCAACTCAAGCTAGTTTTCTTAAACTAACACTTGTCTTCATGACCAATTTATTCAAACATATATATTTATACATAGTTAACAGTAAATAAGCTCCTCTCTAGTGTTTTTTTAGCTAACTAACAAACTGTAAACACTGGATAAAATCGTTTATCTCAACTCAAATGGATTAAATAAAGTGGATGAAAAGAATCGTGTTGGATTAACTTGGATGAACAAGCATCAAATGTTATTTTTGGCCTACTTAATTGAAACATGTTCTTTCAAAATGAAAATATTGAGTTGAGCCAAAACGCAACGGTTTCAAGTCAGTTTAACACAATGCAATGAGTAAAATCATATCGTAAAATCATTTTTTTGAGTGTGCTAGAAACCGCCAGTGCTGGAGGGGAATCTGACAGCATAGTAAAAATGATGGACAGAGATGGAGAGGTTTGTTTGCTAGCACAGAAAGGGTCACTTACAAAGACCCTTGATTTTCACAGACTGCCATCTAACACAAGACAACATCTCAAGTGTTCACTGTTTTCTTTCTCTGAACATGAGTTCAGCCTGAGTTCTCTGTTTCTCATGGGTATAAGAAATCTCACCAAAAAAATCATACCAAAGTCTGCAATCAAAAGATCTCAATATGAACTCAGATTCCATGTTAATTTTACAGCTCTTACTGGATGACAGTAGCGACTCACTCACTCTGTGTTTAAGGTCATGCAGGAGAAACATCTGAGACAAAGTTGACACTGAAATAAGACATCCAGTAGATCTCCTGAGCAACACAAAGTTCCTCAACAACCTTGTGGCGTTAGTATTCACTCCCGAATAAAGAATCATGTACAAACAAATCCCAAAAGTTACAATTTCCCCATCCCGGTTAAAAATAGCATTTTAATTTCACCGCTCAAATTTGTAATTTAGCGTTTCAAATTAAATAGCCCGGGACTAAAGTATTAGAGCTCATTTGGGTGAAAGCCATCACTTGAAACCCAGACCAATACGTCACAAGTGAGAGGCATAGAGAGAGATAAACGCATTATACAAGGACTGTCAGAGTCTCTAAAGCGGATGTGAGGATGCGCTTTCAGAGGAGATTATTTTGTTTTGAGCTGATTGGCGTGTGTTAAAAGAGACAGTCTGAACTGAGCATGCTCTGTTTCGCCCTTCAGGCTCGGCCATCTCTTCAAGCCTCATATGATGCTAATATATAACAAAGCCTAATAAAAAACAGTTGTCCTAATTTGTCCTTTTGATTTGTATGCAAATTCTTCACATGCAGTTTTACTTACTAATCAGGGATGCATTCACAAATTTAGCCAGAGAGTTAGAAAATTCACTGCTATGATGCTTCGGTGTGCTCAAAAAACATTTACATTAATGCGTCTGAATTGCTATAATTTACATCATAAATTTGAACATAAACATAATGTGATGCATATTTGTCAGTCATTCCTACATGAAACAGGTACAGTACTACTTCATAATTTAACCATGTTCATACTTTTTAACTGAATAAATGTAATTGTTTTCACAAAGAACAGATTTATGGTGACTTTAAGTCATTTGAATAAATGCATTTGGAAAAATCAAATAGATGCAAATATGCCGTTAATAATAATCTATGCCATGAGCGCAGAAATCGTACCGGTTTCATTTATGTATGACTGACAAATATGCATCACTTTAATTTTATTCGAATCTTCATGAAGATTCACAAATCTTTTGTTTCGAATCAGTGGTTCGGAGCGTGAATCAAACTGCCAAAGTCACGTGAACTGTTGAAGTTTCAAAACACTTATGATGTAACGAAGCCTCGTTTACTGAAATCGTGTGATTTTGGTGCTCTGAACCACTGATTCAAAACAAAAGATTCGTAAAGCTTCATGAAGCAGTGTTTTGAAATCGCCCATCACTAGATATTGTTGAATAAAGTCGCTATTTTGTTATTTTTGGCACACAAAAAGTATTCTTGTCGCTTTATAATATTAAGGTTGAACCACTGTAGTCACATGAACTGTTTTAAATATGTTTTTAGTAGCTTTCTGGGCAAGTGTTATTGCTGGCGATTCAGGCCTCACTGAGCCAACAGATTTGATCAAAAATATCTTGTGTTCTGAAGATGAACGAAGGTCTTACGGGTGTAGAACGACATGAGGGTGAGGAATTAATGACAGATTTTTCATTTTTGGGTGAACTAACTTCATATAAAATTCATATTCATATTCATATTTCTTCCCCCCATCACGGCAGGGGGGGGCGATGTAGGATGACTATATATTTAAACCTTAATTTATTACTTTGTGTAACATAAAAACAAAAGTCATTATATTCTATGTAAAGCTGAGAACCTAAGCTTTCAAAAGGTACCATATATGGAGTGATATTAATGCCAAAAGTGTACAAAAATTAAGTGTAAACGTTGTGACGTCAGACTGCAGCCCGTCCGGGTTAACAGGTTAAAATCTAAAAATGTTTTGAAGAGTATCATAAAATGTACTTCCTGCTTTGTATTGTACGTCTTCTGAAGCCATAAAACAGAGTGAGGAACAGGTCTGAATGTGAGCGATTACCTTCTGTTCAAATGACAATGTACAATGAAGAAAAGGAGTAAAAGCTGCACATCAACTTCACTGGGCCTTCATTGTCTTGTCATTTGAAAATGCAAAAAATAATAATGAGCACTAAAGGTTGTCCGTGTCCATATTCTGTGAGTCTGTAGTCACAATAAATAAGGCTTTGTTGAAAACACTCTACTCTACTGTGACACTCTACTCTTGCGTATGCATCACATTTAAGCTTTCTTGAGTCTCTCACTTCTGAGAGTGATGTTTATGAGGCGAGGGACTTATGCAGGAACAGGGGACATTTATAAGCAGAACATGGCATCCATTTCAAATAGCAAATACTTTAAAGTAATGAATCTCTCGGGAGCAATAAAGTTAATGAAGTGGCCACGTGACCTGAGGGACTGAAGAACCCTGTTTATTCACCATCGTGAAAGAAGGATAGCTGCGCTTTTAGCCTAATTTATAACAAAAACATGCACTGCACCTGGATATTACTTAAAAAAGGCAAAAAGCTGGAAAAAATCAGAACATGTTGTCTCTTATATTTACTGAGGTGACACAGCATGATGACTGATGTCCGTGTTAATGTCTGAATTACAGTACTGAGAGAGAGAGTTTATTTAAGTCTTCTGAGACGGTCACATTACACCCAAATCAAAAAGAGTATATATATTAGGACATGTTCATTTCTGAACTAAATAATATTAATAATAATAAAGAAACAATTAATAATAGTTAATTAAAGCCACACAGATGTACGTGTGAATAGAAGTACTGATTCTTGTGATACTGATGACTTTTCCCGCTCATCCATCATACTTGTGACCATCAGTAATGGTAATATCTATCAGAATATACAGTATTATTGAAGTAATATCTCATATACCAGTGAGAGTGTGAGTAATGCACCGACTCTCGGCAGTATGTAGAGATGGATTTTGGATTAAATAAAGGTCCATTAATGTCAGATTTGGTCTGTCTAACTTGAGATCTGATTTCTAGAATTTGTCAACATTTTGATTCTGTAGTCAAAAAAAACCTTAATATTAAGTATTATTAAGTATAAATGCCATTATAATTAAAATATGGATTACAGATAAGAAAATAATTTATGTAGACAAAATCAATTGGTCTGCTCCTCCCAACCTTCCCGCCATGTCCCGCCCGCAAAATGGCTCATCTTACCCACAGGGCTGGAGTAATGCTGCCCACGCATCGGGAATTATCTTAAATACGAGTTTCCAAATCAGAAATTGGATATGAATGCCCTCTCAAGTCGTATTTACTACTGGGAAACTCGATACCCGTGACAATCTTTAAACATGGCGGAGGGGAGAATGAATGCTGCTGTGACTAGTTTTCTTTATTTGTTTTTCCACAACAGCTACACATCTTGACTTGTTGTAAAAGTAGTGCATATTTACATATATTAATAACCATTTAAAGCATATTGTATGTGTTATATACAGCGAAAATAGCATGTATTTGACCCAATGAAGAGATACAACTGTGTATGTGTGGGTGTTATATGCATCAGGTTGATTAAATAAAATATTAATATACTGCTAGTGTTTGATTTAAGCATATTGATCATTGTTTTGGGATATTTTTTCATTTTGACTGATATTGACAAAAAATATGTTCACGTTTCTTCTTTCTGTTGGTCTAACATGTAGGTTATGGTGTTAAAATAACATTTCCCCAAGAAATCGGCAAGTATGATATTGGCATCCTCCATGATTCCTAATTTTTTTTCCAAAAACAAACCACTTGAACGTGACAAATTTGTAATTACGACTTCAGAAGTTAGAAGTAGGAAATTTCCCATAGCACGTGAAGGAAGTATAACTTGCGCTTAACCTGAGCCAATGAATTATATATATTATCAAAGAGCTACACATTAGTGACTTTCTGTTATGCACTTTTTTTTTTAATTATAGCACTTTTTAATTTATTTCTTTATTATTTTGGAGTGAGCTGGAAATGCTCCTGACAGGATTTCACGAGGTTCGTCCAATTAAACAATCGCATTGTTATATTAAAGGTGCTGTATGCGATTTCCCAAATTCGTTGTTGAATACTGTTGATATTTGAAATCAATCCAAACAAACCCACCCCTCTCTTCACTGCTCCACCTCCAAAACTCACACTCCAATCCTAACCACCCTGCTCCGAGTCGGCCTCGAACCCCGGCACGATCGCTGCGAATGACGCTAAACACCTCATTCTCTAACGTCGTCAGTGTGTTTAACTGTAAAACTCTCACTATCTGGCCACTGTTACACACATAATGCGAGTGGATGTCTGTTTATCACAGCTGACGCGCAACAAAATGCTTCACGAAAAATAAAGCGCAGTTCATGAACGAATGACAAAGAATCACAAAAATACAAACAAGAGTTTGTTGTTAATCGCCAACAGAACAGCAGCTCCAGACAATCAAAACCCAGCGTTACTTACATGATAAGGAATATAAACGCGGTCCTAAAGCGTCATAAACCTTCATTGCAGTGATATTCTTTTGAGCTCTGTATTCTCATTCTGCAGTTGTTTTTTTTCTTATTTTCAAATCTCCCTCTTGCTCGTTCTCTCTCCGTGACCGTCTAATGCTGATTGGTGGTATCGGCCTGACTAACTTCCAAACAGTGTATTCGAAATAATACTGAGTCCACCTTTAAAGGCACAATATGTAATTTTTGCCTCTAGAGGTCGCTTATTTAAAACATTTGTTGACACCTTGATTTCGCAGAATCATGGGAGGTGTTGTCTTCACGTCAACAACCGGTGGAAAAGAATCTGATGGGACTCATGTTCATGGATGAGCTAATGTATTAAAGATTTATTAACATTACTGTAGTATGAAGCAGGGTGTGACAGAAAGCCGTTGGATCGGTTAGAGATGGTACTCGCGGTAAATCAGGAAAATGAGATTTAAACAATAAGACAGTTTTCTGTCGATGAATGTACCCAAACAGTTGTTCCCATGTCTAATAAAACACATAATATATATTAAAGCGTCTTTGGTGTTTCCATGGTTTCTACTAAATAAAACTGCAGGTATGATGTCATTGATAAGTGGACACATTTGGGATAATGTAAGTACACAAGTCAAAGTATAACACTGTTCTAGAGGTTTTAGGTTATTTTAATAAAAAAAATCTTACATATTGTGTCTTTAAAGTAATGTCTCAGCACTGTGAAATCATTTATATTGTGAATATACATGACTTTATACATCTCCAGGACGTGTGAGTGATCATTAGGAGTTCTGTCACTGACACGGCAAAAACACCTCCCAGCATCCCTCACCCACCAGAGATTCATTTGTACACCTTTCGGTGTTGTGATGGTGGACACTGCAGCTTCAGAGGTGTCCCGCTGTGCACCAGGCATCAGTCAAACACTCATACGCTTTGTTGTGGCACTCTGGTGGCCCGCAGAGAAGAAAGATGCCTTTCCAATGCAGTGTGTTGTTGCTGCTTTTATATGTTGTAAGAGACAGTGTTGGGATCAAAGTTGAGCTGAACAGTGACCCGAGGAGGCGTCTTTCATTTTAATGACAGGCATGAACAAAAAGACGAATGCCCTGTCCGTAAGTGTCCGTAGATGCCTAATTACAAGATATGTGAGAGATTTTGAAGGCTCTGGTTGGAGATACAATCTTCTTCCTCAGTGTAAGACCAACAGATAATTAAACGCTTTTATTCCTTCAGTAATTGCCTTTATAACTGGCTAAACTGTGTGTATGCGTATGGCTGTTTACGTGTTTACGAGACAATAAAGCTTGTAATTAGTCATTTTGGTCTACTGTTGTCATGTTTATTTTCTTGGTCAGTGTTTTTGTGCTTTTTGTTGGCTGTACGGCTCTTTCAAATGACTCAAATAATGATGATGGTGAAGTGATGAATGTCTGTAATGTGGTCAAGACCTGGTACTTCACTGCAAAACCAAAAATCCCCACAATGAACCAAATAAAAGCATTTTTCTCAGGAAAGAAGAAACATTTGCATCTGCCATGTAAGCGGACAGATCAGATATTCCCCTATCAATACGTCATTAAAAAAGCGACGATGGCGAATGAAGTCAACACAAACCGTGATCACATGACTCTTTTCAATGGCACAATGGAGGATGAAGACTCAACCCAATGTTTTGCTGAGCAAAAGTTTGTATTATCATTTAGTCTGCGTCCACACAATGTACTGTATTAATTTGACGGAATTTTCAGTATTTATTTTTTACGGGTGTTTCACTTCTATTTTGAATTTTGAACTTCATTGCATTGTGTTTTAGAGTTAACGGAAATGTCCATAAATTTACTGGATCAGGTCCAGGTAATAAGCTGCCAGTAATTTTTCTGTTATTTTACAGATTTATTTTTTACAGTGTACCTTAGGTTGTTTTGCCAAGTGTATAGTGTAAGTAGCCAACAAATCAGAATTGTTTGTCAAGACCTGCAGTGTAAATGCAGCCTAATACTCTAACGAGAGTTGGCATATAGTTGCAAAGATACTTATACTTAGTAGAGTGTCTAAAGTGGACTATTGAAATAAAGTTTAACTGTGTCTTCTAGACAGCTATGACCAAGCAATGTCCAAATGAGCAAATGGAGAATCTCAGATGTTTCTCCTTAAGAAAGACCCCAGTATCTCACCAATGTCTTTAGGGTTTCTGGAAAGATCTCTTCACTGAATTAGATTATTTTTTAAAGCAGGCGTCTATCAGTGGATCCCTAATATATCTGCCGATAGACAGATCCGCTGATAGACGCCTGCTTTCAAACGCTCACGTGTGTATCTGTATAAGCGCTTGGTGAAGACTGTCATCGATGACAACATGTTTTGAAGCGTTGATCATTGTAGCCAATCAAAGACATATCTGTTGAGCGTGTGAACACAACAGCCAATCAGAGGGGGAAATGCTGAAATTGTCACATTTTTAAAATCTCAGTACCGACTTGGTACTGAAGTTGGTACTTTTGACAACCCTATCTCAGACACTGAGGCCTTGATGGGTCTCACACAAGAGGGATTGGGTCCAAAACTTTGACGTGTGCCTTGGATACGGGTCGGGTATGATATTAGTAGTCTCAGGTGATTTAAAGGGGTCCTTGATTATGATTTCACTTTTTTAACTTTAGTTAGTGTGTAATGTTGCTGTTTGAGACATCTGCAAAGTTACGACACTCAAAGTTTAATGCAAAGGGAGATATTTCCTTTTACAGAAATCACTTTTTAAGAGCTACAACAAATGGCTGGTAGGGACTACAACTAACATCACTAACCCAAAATGTACATAAACCCCGCCCCCAAGAACACACAACAAAGGGGGCAAGGCCATGTTGGGCTGCTTTAGAGAAGAGGAAGAGTTGTTTTTGTAAATGCCGTCATTTTACGCCGGACTGCTTCACAAACGAGGGTCAATTCAACACAAAAGATGAACA
Organism: Elopichthys bambusa; assembly: GCA_037101425.1. Taxonomy (NCBI): domain Eukaryota; kingdom Metazoa; phylum Chordata; class Actinopteri; order Cypriniformes; family Xenocyprididae; genus Elopichthys; species Elopichthys bambusa. The sequence continues at coordinate 29,171,070 of CM074450.1, read as the reverse complement.
TGACGGCACATGCTAGTGGATGAGTTGAATCAACTCCACAGCAACTACATAAATTTATCCACTAACCATTCAGAAACATCTAAAAGTTGTAACTTCTTCCTGAGTCTCTCCATCAGTGTCGACTCCGGTTTGAACAATGCAAGGCTGAACACTATTACTGACAATCCTCATTTTGGCTGCGTGAGATTGTCCAGCTTTGTTGTTGTTGAGCGACCGAAGTGCGAACTGTTAAAGCTCCGCACTCTTCTGATTTGCATTTAAAGGGACAAAAACAGCGTATTTTTGCTCATACCTAAATGGGGCAAATTTGACAAGCTATAATAAATTATCTGTGGGGTATTTTGAGCTGAAACTTCACACACACATTCTGGAGACACCAGAGACTTACATATTACATCTTGTGAAAGGGGCTTTATAGCTCCCCTTTAAAATAAATGTGCCGAATGCACCCGAGAAGACCTGAATTATTTTAAAATATGCCAAATTTCAACTATTCGTTTCAGGTGTTTAACCCTCCAGTACTGGTGGTGCTACACATTAATTGCGCTCTGCAATACCCCAGCCATTCAAGACAATGAGTGTGGGGATTTACTTCTTAATATTAACATAAATATAAGTTTCCTTGTCATTTGAGGTGAAACATAACACTTATGAGTGGTTTATCTACTTGGAAGTGCTCACACGAGCGGAAAAACTATGTACTGTTGCCAGATATCATTTACAGAAAACCATTTAAATGCATTTGAGGCCAAACTAATCGACTAAAAAAAAAAAAAAAACCTAACTGTAATATATTTTTTGACACAAAAAGTTGGCTACAGGCTACAGTATCTGGCAACTTGGGTTAAAAATGTAGCTAATGTTAACGCTTTGAAGAAGGAACAGATCGGAGAATGAATTTAATCTACAAATAAGGTAGGAAGAAGGGCGTATTTTTTAAATCTACACCTGCCGTGGTGTTTGTAATTTGTCGTCTCTGATTTTGGTCTGTGTCATCCCAACGTCTGAGATCTGCATATACTGTAAACATTTCTCATTAAATTCTCCAGAAGACAATCTGAGCTGCTACTCACAATCATTTTGCAATTTACAGCCATTTTATAGCTTCAAAATTGACACATAAATAAAATATAAGAATTAAAACAGAAAAGTAAAGCTATAACAGAGAATCCCATAAAGCTCTAAGCTATAAAAGTGATGGTGGCTGAATTTAACCTTCAGGATTAAAAAAAATCACCATAAACCCATGCAGCATAACTCCTGACACATGGCATAATGTATAAACTCATCCACACACATACATCTAAGACTCCTTTCCTTCAGGTTACACATGCTGGAATAACTAAGCGAGTCCACCGTGACATTGAAAGTGACGTTGCTTACGTGAGCGTCTCCTGTTCTCCCTGCCCTCTGTAAACTGGATTAAAGCTGCATCTCCTAGTGCTGTTTGTCGACGTTATTCTTTCCCTTCTTGATGTGAAATACTTTATAGCTGGATTTCCTCAGACCGCATGCCTCAGCTGTGCACAAAGGCACAGTGCTTTATTATTATTTATGAGGTGGAACATTGTCAAGTGCTTCTTGTGCTTTAGAATGACCTTCATTTAGTTAGAGGCTATAAACCTTGACCGTCTTATCACGAGGCATATTCCCCTCACAGTACCACAACAGATCACAAACTATGGCTTATGGATAAGTGTCACATCACTTTATGTGCAGTCTAGAGATGATCACATGACATACACTAAGTATGGTCTGTGATGAACTGGTTGAGCAAGCACTAACATCTAAAGATTCTGAAAACGAGACATTTACATTTGCAGAATTGTGGAGAACACTGTAAAAGCATACATCTTGGAAAATAGTTTAGTCTTGTTTTAAACATAAACCTCATGTTGTTACATTGATGCTTAAAGGAAGAAAACAAGTCTTGTGGACTAGATGTTTTTGCTTTGAAGTCCTCCACCTGCCCCATGGACCTCCAGCTGCCCTGCTGAAAAACTAAGCATAAGCCAGCATGTATTCCATGTTGGTCCAGGCCAGTTTGAGCTTGTATAGTGCTGGTGTAGTAGCACAGTCATGCTGTTCTCAAGCAAAACTTCCCCTTCCCATGCTGGTCCCAGCATGCAAAACATACCTTATTCTGCTGACCAGTAATGCTGGATTTTTCAGCAGGGCATGTACATACGCATATCTGCATTTTTATGGAGGCGAACCTCGCAGCTTGTTTTATTACTTATATACCATGTATACATTTAATAGTATATGCTATTTTAAAGATTCCTAGTTTTGTTTTGGAGTCCCCTAAAAAAGGTTTACATGCATCCAAGCTCAAACTCTCATAATACACATGCAAGCATCAGCTATTTTCTCATTCAATCACTCTAAACCCCTCCTTTCTGAAAACCAACTCTGCTCTGATTGGTCGGATGGCCCAGCCAGTTGTTATTGGTCCGATGTCAGAAACCCATTGGCATATCTGAATATCAGCTCCAGATCTTCCTCAGGGCTTGATACAGAGTGATACGAACAGTAATGATGCCAGCAGTTTTACTTTATCAATTTGAGCACGAGTCCTCATTCTTTTGAAGTCCATCAAAGTTGATTTGCTTTGGCAGCAGAAAACAGCATCTGGATTCTGGATATTGATTCTGGATAAAATGAGAATCACGTTTTTTTGTTTCATATAGAGATTAGATTCTCCCACAATTTGGACAACTAAACAAAACATGTAATTTACTAGAGGTTCTGACAAAATTTGAATTGCTGCAGAAATGGTTAATGGTGTATTTGAATGATTCAATGACTCACTTATAAAGATTTCACTTGTTTCATTACTGGATGAATCAGCATTTTTGAACAAAACTCTTGAATGAATGATTCAATGACTTCCCTGCATCCCAGTGTGCATACTATCTATCCTATCCGCCCTAAATAGTACTGAATATTACTAACATCACACTATTTAGGATGGATAGTATGCACATTGAGATGCAGGCTTCACTTGTTTCATTACTGGATGAATCAGTGTTTTTGAACAAATCTCTTGAATGAATGATTCAATGACGAATACATTTTTAACAGTCACTTGTCACCACCTACTGGTGTAACGATGCAATTGATACAATCTTTATTTGAAGTGCCAAGTTACTTTCAAAAGGTGATTTGCTCTGTTGTGATCGATACTGTAGACATTAGTGTTTATATCTGAACTATAAACTTTTCTTCTGTGATAATGTGAATTACTGTATGACAGAAATAATGATACTGTGTGGTTAAAGCCGTTTCATATCTAAACATGACAACTGCTCTCTCAGGATCAGAACGCAGATCTGAATGTTCGCTGCGATCGTACTTGTTTAATAGACAGAGCCAAATCGCTGTCATTTAGGAATAAGATCATGTGGGTGTTTAAATCGAGATTGCAATCTTTAAACGATTAATCATGCAGCTCTATAGTGGGCATTAAGCACATTTGTTACAAACCAGGTTAACCAGGAAGTAAGACTGGAATTGCTGACGACTTGTTTCAGGCATTTCAGAATCACTTCTTTCTTTTGGGAGACAAAAACTCCATTTATCTGCACTTTGATCTTTAAAACTTTGCAGACCTTTTACATTCACAAACAGCTCACACACTACATGAAAGGGAATATCTGAAAAAGCATAATTGGGGCCATTTTGGCACATGTGTGGTTTCAATAGTTTCTACATTTTTCTGTAAAAATAGAATACGTTTTAGTATGAAAGATATAAAAGGCTCACGCAAGTTTTATCTGAATTAATTATTATTTGCAATAGTAAGTCAGAGAGCTAAATTTGTAATCTCTTTTAAAATGATCCACTGGAAAACAGCAGAAGAATTGACTGCCATTTAAACAGTATGTATGCACAACATACATGAGCATTGGACAGTTGCATTTACAGCACTACAGTGAGGATCATGCAGCTCACCTTTGAAAAAGCAGTCTTTGCTGTGGACCACATAGATCCTCCTCCGCTGCAGGCAAGCGGTGCGGTACAGCTCGCAGTGGTTCTCATAAAAACGTCCGTCAGAGCCACACACGGGAACAAACGAAGTATGGCACCGTTCTTGGCACACACACTCGACACGGCCCGTTACATTCCGGACCACACACTCCCGACCCCGGCCACAGTACGTCCTCCTGCATGGACCCTCATCTGGAGAGAAAAAAAGGCACAATTCACATTTTGAAAGTAAAATGAGTTGATGCTCTGCCATGAATGTAGTAAAACAAAGACAGAACAGCATGTTTGTAAGCAGTTTGGATGCACTGCGGTTCACATTATCCCAGAGAATGTTAAAGTTTCTCCAGCCAAATCTAAAAACCCGCTCCCCATCGATTCCTTGAGTTGGCACTGGGAAAGCTGCTGAGGTCTGGATCGCTCTTTCCAGAGCTGCAGGAACACAGTTGGGGAAAACTCCTGTAGGGTGACGCACCCGATTCTGGGCCTGTGCATTGTCCATGCCAGTTTCAGTACTTTCTTCGGGCGACAGCTGGTAGGTAGGAAATGATTCCCAATTAATTCTGGACCGCTGACTGAGACCGCTGGAGTGGCATCAAACTTGGATCACCGCTGGCCACTCTTTTCACCACATGCTGTTAAGGCTGGCCATAAGACGGTACTCACCATGAGGCAACAGAATGTGTCGACTGGTAGAGCTTATGCAGCACCAAGCATGAAACTAAACTGTGTACAGATGAGAAGTTTCAGTGTAGACTCAATTGTCATGGACATTACTACATGATTATGTCATGTAAGAACACTTTTCCAGCAAAAATAACTATACTGCAACACTTTTCTATACTGCAATTAGAGTTGGGTATCAAAAATTTCCAGCATATGTAACCAGAATTTCCAAGAACCGTAGATTCGATAAGACATACACATTTCGATTCTGCTTATCAGTTCCTGTCTGCATGTTATGTCATTTTAAACCATTCAAACGCAAGAAGACACAAAAGAGAACTCAATTCAGCACTCGCACGCTGTTTTCTGTGCTGTGAACACATCCAAAGCGTGGCGCAATACTGAATTGCATTATCTTTTGCGCATTTCGTACAAGCTTTCTTGTGCTTGAATGGACAAATACACACAAAATTATGACAAAATATCCTCATAAACACAGTCGGTTTTGTCTAACGTGAACGTAAACAGAAATAAAATATATGTGCAACAGTATATTGGATCCGTGCATTCGCTCTTAAAGCGACAGCAGCCTAATATTCCTCCTGCTGTCTCAATCAAACAAAAGGCAAAGAGAAAATCCCTCTCTTGACTTAATAACTTTTGTAACTAAGGATTAATCTATATTTTATTTATTAAAAAAAAAAAAATTTATTTTACATTTGATTACATTTGATTTCAATTTCTGTACCTGAACTTTGTTCATTTGTGTTTATTTGTGCTATTGCTAATTGGTTTATTTGTTATTATTTGACCATTGACCGTTTACTTGTCTTTAATAATGTTTGAAATTTATCTTAGTTAGTCTAGTTGTTTTTGCTGTGGTATTTTTTTAAACCACTTGCAAAAGTTCCTTTATTGAGTGTTCTTTAGGCTGCTGATTTATTTTATTTTATTCAAATGATACCCAACCCTAACTGTGATATATACCGTTTAATACCATGGTCTGTCTGAACACCCGATTCTGATTGGCTGGAAGCTGTGCATTAACATTGTTTAATGCACAAGTAGTTCCAGTCAGTTTAATCACCGTTCTATATTAATGAGCTGATTTCATTAAAGCTCGTGCACACACAGAAACATTCAGGAGGATAGAAACTTGTTTTCAACACTGATTAAAGGGAAAAAAAACAAAAAACCTTTGCTACGGAATCGCTACATTATATTACTCAGCAACGAGGCTGTTTTTGAAGTAATTAAACTTACAGTTTCACTTTTAGTAGAGAGATGCTGCACAGATGCAGGTAATTCACACACTCAATCTTTCACTAATTCATTAAAATAAAAGTTACAATTCAATCAAATAAATGTAATTTTACCGCACTATTTTATCTCTGTATCTGAATTATAGCGGGCAGAATGATCTAAAGAAATATAGCTGACAAAAATAACACCGCTAAGTGTGCATTACACAATTTTAATGCACTCCAATTGTGTAAACCGGCCAAGAAGAGACTATTAACTACTATTATTCCTTTTAATTATGCTAATGTCTCATTAAAACATCTACAAATGTATAAAATGATCAGAGATCAGGTAAAAACCATAGATACTTGTTTAATGGTTCACCGTTTGGGGGTGATTCAGTGAATCAGCATGATTCATGGGTTCACATAGATCACGGCCCCCTAGCGGTGAACCACTGAACTAGTTTCGAAACAGTTATGACGTAACATAAAGCCTCGTTTACTGAAATCACATGACTTTGGCAGTTTGATACAAGCTCCGAACTAATGACACTAAACAGGTTTCAAAGCTTCATGAAGCAGTGTTTTGAAAGCGCCCATCACTACCGGGTGGTTCTTTGCCTCCTTATCCCGCATTAATCTTGTGTAATGCACACCTAGCCATGGATTATCCCTTACATATATGACATTTTGTTCATATCACCCACCTATACATGCAATTTATGTCCCAGTAATTGTGGGGTTAGTAAATGCAGCATTGCAGCACTGTTGGCATTTCAGTGTTTTTAAATGTTCCTCCTTCATTGAGCGTCCGTAGGAATTCATTGCATGTAATCACTTAGTAAAGTGACAGCACAATCTCCTCAACAACACAGATGATTTGAGGAATCATGCATGTTTGGAGCACAAACGCCACACAGAATGACCCAAATGCTCAACTTTTATACTCTTTGGATGAGTATGGTTAACAGTCATAGTGATGTTTGCCTGTCTAGACATACTAAAAATCTGATCAACAGGGCAAAACAATACGTCCAGCCCCTCAGGAGCCCAGCCCACGTCGTTTGGTTTACTAATTATTTACAGCACCTTCATAAAGGCACGAGCACCCGCTCCAACATCGTGACCTTCCTCCTCTATGTCAAGGTTGCAGACGATTACCAGATCATTTGTATTCCCTGAGCATTGAAGATTAGGCGCTAAGCTGAGCTCTGCTTCTGTGAAAATGATTTGCTCTTCTTCGGACGCCTGCTGTCCGACCATCTCTTGTCTTTCTAAACTCTTTCTCAGCTCCAAGTTGGTCCAAAACACAAATGCTCCTTTTACAGCACTATTAGTAATTCTGCAGAGACGTCATCCTCTTTGCAATCACGGCATGTACTCGCTGACAATTCCCAACTGCACTCCGCTGTGATTTACTTAAGAAGCTAAAGAGTTGATTTGTAATCCATTCAATGTGGGCAGCGAGACAATGGTGATACAAGAGTCTTAAAGGTTCCACCGAAAGCTCTCGAAATCTGCCAAGCCGCTAATGCGTTGTTTTTATTATCACGCCCATTCTTGGGACTGTTAAGAAGCTGCAAACCATTGCTTGTCCCACTCAGTCAGGAATCACTCCAGGCCTGGATGACAGATGCTTAAACAAATGAATCACCTGGGGAATCACAGAGGGAATGTTTGGAAGTATAGTTGTGGATTGCTATGGATCTCATCCCATTGTCATCAAGGAAATGTGACTAATTGATTCCTTTCAAAGGGAGTCGCGCAGACAAGAGCAACAGTGGTGTAATCCTTGAAAGCTCACATCATATGAACAGCTTCCGTTCTGACATTAATCGCAGACCACCCCTCCAACCTCCAGGGCACATTCATCGTAAACTTCTGGCAAAAAAGAAGTCAGCTTGTTGAGTTTGTCAAATGTTGCATGAATTCCCTTAATATTCTGTGAGCTACACTCCAGAGGTTCTTCAATGGCATTGGCACTGATAATAGTGGAAAAAGGTTCTTTGCACTAAGAACTGTTTTTTGGGTAATCAGAAATGGTTCTTCTATTACATTGCTACAGTGGTGGAAAGAGTAAAAAAATTACTTAAGTAAAAAGTATTGCTACTTAAGAAATAATCGACTACAAGTAGAAGTACTGAAAAATATTTTGACTCAAGTAAGAGTAAATAAGTATGTAAGTAAAAGACTACTCAAGTTACTACGTTACAAAGTACTTTAGTATAATTTTTCTGTTTTTACACAAAACGTCTCATGTAATTTCTGTTTCATTCATACTGGAAGCCAGAGGGCGCCATCGCGCAGAAAGTCCACAATTGAGATTCATAGAAGTATTAAACTTATGACGTTCCAGGAAATCCCTTATATGGACATCAGATATCGCTACAGCTAAATAACATATTACACGATTGCGAGGATATATCTGTGTTCTTCAAGCCATCTCGGGTATTTTCATAAGAATAATGTATAGGCCGATCTATAATGCAATGCTAATCGACATAGCCTGTATCATAGAATTTTATAATATAGCCTAATATATTTTCTGTCTCACTCTGTGTTAAGAAGCAACATGGGACCACAGAAGTTATTTCAAATATGACTGACATGTATGTTATATAGTGATTTTGGAGCAAAACATGGTATTAATCTCATAGATTCGTGTCGTGTTTGATGCTATGCCAAGCAAACGTACTAGCTATCCCTGTTGCAAAGAGTGATTGTTTTATTACGAATTTTGAAAAGTAAGTCCATGTAAGATCATTTGAATGTTTTTAAGAAGGGCAAAAGCAAAGAAGTGTAAGTGAGAGGTCCGATATAGGAGTAAAAGAGGGATTAAAACAGTATGAATAGAAAAGTGCCAGTAAAAAAAATAAAGTGGGTTACGGGTTAACATGTTAAATAAGATGCTCTTTTTTTGCGTTATTTATAAAATATGCCAAGAGCTAACTTTTGCTATAATAACTAACTTCACTTTTACATGCATCTGATAAACTATGCACTCTAATTTCACTGCTGTTGCTAATGTTGAGGTTATTTCAGATTCGCACAAAGTTTTCTACGTATATTTAGTTTAAGTGTATTGTTAAAGAGGGCAAGCTTTACCGACTGTGTGCATGCATTTAGACTCTTTGTTAAAGTACTTTGTACTTTTGGTGAAAAATAAAAGTAGCGAAGTTGAATACTTTACTTTTATTCAACTCAAGTGAAAAGTACCACGATTTAATTATACTCAAAGTAGTATAAAGTACTGTAACGAAAGTATTTGTAATTAGTTACTTTCCACCTCTGCATTACTACGCATTTTAAGAGTGTAAACAACTATTTCCTTTAAATCATTAATTCGGTCATCCAAGGGGACATCTAATCATCTTAATTATCAATTAACCTTTATTCGTGAGAATTTTGCCTTTGTGGGACCGCACAACTGAGGGTGACACGACAGGGAAACGTGCATCTGATTGCTTACAGTAATTATTTGCATGCACAATTATTTGCGATGGTTTAGCACCTGATTCACTAAATGAAATATGCAGATCAGGCAGCGGTGCAGACGCACACACAAAATCTCTGCTGGCGCACAGACACCTGAATGATCTCTTTACAATAAATGCCTGGTTTTGACACTCTTCTCCATCATCTGATGCTTTACTGCCGTCATGATTGCTAGAAAGTGCACACAAACATCCCTTTCACATAATTGCTGAACATTGAGTTTTGTGAATAAATAGCAGTCTGTAATGAGTCTAATTTACACAAAGAAGGCAAGTTTGCACTGAAATGAATGACAATGACTTGATTTGAATACTCAAGGTGCAGTGCTATTTCTGTTTCCTTTGGGTGAATAAGTCAGTAAGTCACAGCTGCTTGATTTGAAATAGCATGTGGTTGTTTTGCCCCTTAGTGTTATCGTTCAAAAAAAAAGAAAAAAAAAAGTGTAGAAACAATTTTCACTGCTAGAAATTTCACAAACAATAACAAAGAAGCGGCAAGTAACAGTGCATTAGATGTGACATTTTTAAGTAAAACAGAATTACAGTGTCACAATGATGCTTGACTTTCAAACAACAATAGATATCTAACAAAGGTACTTTGTGGCATGAATGACATTTGAGGTTGTGTTGCGGATATCTTGGTCACATGACCCTTCTCAAATACACTGTGACAAATAAATACAGAAAAGTGATTTTTCTTGTCATCTAGTCTTCAGGGATATTGTAAAGCAGATGAATGTGATTGTAAGGCATCATGTCACCAGAGATGGCAGAATGCACAGTAGATGTCTGAATATCAATGCACTGCAGTCTGAGTTTTAATTCTGTTATCATCCAGCGTGCTTCCTTGTCACATCACAACTTGCTGTAATAATACACACCGTCACAGGCATTCCAACCTCATCTGTTTGATCCATATAAAAGGTAAGATTTGTATAAAATAATAAGCATGAATCTCCACCTATAAACTCGACTATAAAAAGACAAATGAGATTATACCGCTTCTTATAAATTCATCTCCAATTAATCAAAGCAAACAGTTACAATTTGTCACGAGAGAGTGTTAGATGGTCATCTATCAGCTGATTACAAGGTCTTTGACAGATTTATGGTGTCTATGTTTTGAGTTTTGTGTTTTTCATTACATGAAGCTGTTCCTACACTGATATCAGACTCATCACTCATTTGTCAGGAATAATCTGATCTTTTGCTAAGAACTGTGATGCATGAACTTCCTCAATAAGCAGAGAACAATGAAATCTCGAATATGAAGCATACAGGAGGTAAAAAGCATTTCTGAGAGCCAACATCCATCAAACTTCTTACAAGTGCGCTCTGCTAAATGTCTTGGATAAAATATGACTTCCAAAAAGAAGCAAGGTCACAAGTCAAAGTGAAACACACAGAGAGAAAGAGTGATGAGCTATAACTCAAAGGCCGTGACTGTGTGTGTGTGTGTTTCACAGGTTGAGCATTCTTAAGATTTCAGATGTAAACACACGAACACAAATCCAGCGCTGGACTCACTGGACGGCCTGATAACACTTTATCGATCAGATTCCCGCTCCATCTGTTAGCGGCGTGCGGGTGGTGTGTAGTGTGTTTTACACCAGCTGTGTCGTGGACCGCAGATGTGGAGGAATGAATCAAACACGCTAAAGTGAATAGTTACTGTAGTGAAAGACTAGTTGTTGTACAAAGCTGTGGTGACCGGCCTATTTGTCAAGCTCCAACATTTCCTAGATTGCAGGTGGTTCACATGTTCATCATCAGAGCCGCTTTTCTGAAGCGTGTAGTTTTGGTTCTAGTGGAGTTTTTCTCCAAACATCAATATCACAAATGTATTGATTTTTTTTTTCCCCCCTTAAAACTTTGTATTCTTAAAACATGAACTAACGGTTTGCCAGTAAGAAACAAGCTTGATGGACACTTCTAAAGTAAAGTCTGGATCTGGGATGAGGGTAACGTTATAAAATCTATACATAAAAGCAGTGAGAAAATAATAAAATATAAATGATGAAGATAAAAAAAAAAAAAACTTCCAAGAGTTTTAATATGATCTTATAACAAAAAGCAACAGCAGCAGGTCCTGACCGTAAATTCAGATTCTGGGTCTTTTTGTAAGCATGATATTGTAATCGCTGAACACACTTTTGGGAGATGGTTGCATTATTCAGCCTGAGGGTGGCGCTCTAATGTTGATTGACAGGCTTTAAGTACACTATCTTAGAATTGCCTTGTAGTAGATTTTCAGTATGGAAAAGAAAGTCATGTCTATTCTCAAACATCAAACAAACACAACAGAACTACAGGTGCATCTCGATAAATTAGAATGTCGTGGAAAAGTTCATTTATTATATTTCAATAATTCATCTCAAATTGTGGAACTCATGTATTAAATGAATTCAATGCACACAGACTGAAGTATTTTAAGTCTTTGGATCTTTTAACTGTGATGATTTTGGCTCACTTTTAACAAAAGTAACATCTCAATAAATTATTATACTTCATAAGATCAATAAAAAAAAGAGAGGATATTTTAAACAGAAATGTCAGGCTTCTGAAAAGTATGTTCATTTCTATGCACTCAATACTTCGTTGGGGCTCCTTTTGCATGAATGATTGCAGCAATGCGGCGTTCAGCCTGTGGCACTGCTCAGGTGTTAAAAGAGCCCAGGTTGCTTTGATAGCGGCCTTCAGATCATCTGCATTGTTGGGTCTGGTGTCTCTCATCTTCCTCTTGACAAGGAAGATGAGAGTTCAGGTTCAGGTTCAGGTCATGAGAGTTCAGGTCAGACATGGCAGCCCAAATCATCTCTGGGGTTCAGGTCAGGCGAGTTTGCGGGCCAGTCAAGCACAGTAACACCATGGTCATTGAACCAGCTTTTGGTACCTTTGGCAGTGTGGGCAGGTGCCAAATCCTGCTGGAAAATGAAATCAGCATCTTTATAAAGCTTTTCAGCAGAAAGAAGCATGAAGTGCTCTAAAATTTCCTGGTATACGGCTGCGTTGACTGTGGACTTCAGAAAACACAGGAAAGACCAGCAGATGACATGGCAGCCCAAACCATCACACTGGACTTCAAGCAACATGGTTTCTGTGCCTCTCCTCTCTTCCTCCAGACTCTGGGACCTTGATTTACTTTCATCTGAAAAGAGGACTTTGGACCACTGAGCAACAGTCCAGTTCTTTTTCCCCTTAGCCCAGGAAAGACACTTCTGACGTTGTCTTTGGTTCAGAAGTGTCTTGGTACGTAGATTGTGACAGTTGTAGCCCATTTCCTGAAGACGTCTGTGTGTGGTGGCTCTTGAAGCACTGACTCCAGCTTCAGTCCACTCCTTTTGAAGCTCTCCTAAGTTCTTAAATCGGCTTCGCCTGACAATCTTCCCAAGCCTGCGGTTATTCCTTTCACTTGTACACTTTTTCCTTCCAGTCAACTTCCCATGAATATGCTTCGGCACAGCACTCTGCGAACAGCCAGCTCTTTCAGCAGTGACCCTCTGTGGCTTACCCTCATTGTAGAGGGTCTTGATGATCGTCTTCTGGACAACTGTCAAGTCAGCAGACTTCCCCATGACTGCTGTTGGGATTACTGACCTAAACCCAGTATTTATACCCTGAGAATGGTCATTTAATAGAACTTGAAAGTAAATATGGTGCAAGCTGTAATCATCAAAATGAAAACAAGGTCTGGAGCGAGGTTTACGTAAGGTAATGTGAAAATAAGCGGGGCAGTCTGAAATCTGCCCCCATAGCACACAATTAAAGTGCACTGCAGTTCCATTTTTCACCACAGATTTACATTGGAATATTGTGTGGCGCTGTAGAGCTGGGGAGACTCAGGCACCCGCTGCCACACTTAGTATCGTAATTTGGGATGAAAAGGGGAGGAACATTTCCGGTACATTTCCAGAAACTTTCCAAAATTCTGGAAATTTTCCTGGAATTTACCGGAACTTTTTCGCCCCTTTGCATCCCTTATCGTAATACATGCCTGGCAAAGCCATGAATATGTAACTATGTGATGCATGCTGTCCTCTCAATAACAAAATTAAAAATTAAAAAAAAACTTTTTTTTATAGAAAGCATAAGAAAAGAATCTGATCATAACAACATGGGTATGTTAGCAGGAGCTCTGCAAATTAGCACTCCAGTAAAGTCCAACACTTTATTTATATGGCATTTTATATTCAATAGATTGCTTAAAAGCAAGCAACTTTACAGTATCAAACATGAAAACCAGTGTCAGTGCCTCATTTCATCAGAAGCACAACTTCATTTTATACTATAAAGCGGCTATCCAGTGTGTTCATGTTTTCACCCGTGGAGATCTTACCTCAACGAACTCAACAGATGAAATGAGTCAGAGAAGAGTTCCACATGAAAGAAGGCGGAGCCTTCTATTACGTTATCGTCACGGACCAGTGGTAGTACGAAGATGTTTTGCAGCTGGAGCGAACTTTTCCTTGGCAAGCCATTTCAAACTCCCAAAATGAACACAAAACAAATTTTTCTTGGCCTGATTTTGTTTGAAATGACATCACATCAGTTTGTTCTTCGATTTCATTTGAAGTATAACGGAGTCTTTAGAGCGTGCGGCAGTTCCTTTTTTAACCACAGATTTACATTGGAAAACTGTGTGGCGCTGTAGAGCTGGGGAGGCTCAGGAACCCACTGTCTCGTAATTAGGGATGCAAAGGGGTGGAAAATTTCCAGAAACTTTCCAAAATTTTAACATATCCTGCTCACTTTATGACTTAAAATAGTCAAGAAAATCTGAAAAATGTTTGTTGCAGAATGCTGAACACATTTACAATTCAGTTTATATAGAAGTCTATGTTTTGGATGAATATTTTGGTGGGACTCTGCTCCACCTGCCCTTACAGATGAACCACGGCTGACAAAAAGTAAAATATATTTTAATAAAAATCAACCCCAGGGACACAACAGTGGTCATAGTTGAAGAAACATCCATATATTTTGTTTGCCCCACTCCTATGTTATTGAAGTACAAATTAAAATTGCCTCGTTTTTATTATACATGCACAAGCACAAACTATATGCTGGATATTTTCCAGCACAAATATCTATATATTCTTAAATTATTTTACTTGGCTCAAGCATAAACTTACATTTGGTATATATATATATATATACAGATGCTGATATTATTTTTATATATATATATATATATATATATATATATATATATAATATCCGCATCTGTACACATTTGATGGTGGTTATTTATGTGTCCTTGTAAACTGGCTGGTCACTCTCTATCAATTGATCTGCGGCAGCGCTGACGCAGCACCTCTTCTATCTAACAGCGTAACTACCTCTCAAACCACACGTCCCAGGCAGATCCAGACCAAGGTCACCTTCCCGTAGCACACGGCCGCTGCACCTCTGACCTTCACGTGAGCTGATGATGATGCGTTTCTTTTCCACAATATTAATATTACTCTGTAGCTATTAAAGGCTGCAGGCCAGCTGCAAAGAACAGATAATCACTGTAGTCAAATTAGACTGAATAGTGATTTGCCAACTATTAATCATGTCAATGTGAGTCTTTTATCAATATCAAGCCATATACGATAAGGAATTTAACCAAGTGATTTTATATAGATCCGTTATTTTATTAAAACACAAGCGTCACATAGCGTCATGATCAGTGCCTCTTATTTTCAGTGACTGATTTAATTAATAAAGCTACTACTCAAAAACAAACTAGAACAGATTTTTGCAGTGTAGCAACACTGTCCAGTCAAAATATACGTCATTAGAGTATTAGTAGACTATTAGTAGAAAAAGTTGACATGTAGTTGCAATGTTACTTACAGTCAGTAGAATGTCTGGTCCCACTTTATATTAAGTGGCCTTAACTACTATGTACTTACATCAAAAAATAAGGTTCATATTGAATTGCAAAACACTTTTGCTGCTATTGAGGTGGGAAAAAGGTTAGGAAAAGCTTTGGTGGTATGGGTTAATTAATTACAGAAATTAATTACATACGTAATTACATGCAGGCGTTTTTAAAATATAAGTACAATGTAAAAACATGTATGTACACAATAAGTGCATTGTATCAAATGATTCATTTAAATGTAAGTACATAAGCCCACTTAATATAAAGTGGGACCGAATGTCTGTTGGGAGCATCCATATAAAGTGTTAAAAATATTAAACAGACAGTCTACTAAAACTCTTATGACAGTTAGTTGACATGTAGTTGCAAAGTTGTAGTTAGTAAAATTTCTAAAGTGTTAGTTAATTACCAGGCTTACAATCTTTATTTAAAAAGGAGGTAAACAGGCACAAATTTCTTAGTTTTGGTCACTGAGAATCTGATTGGGTTTCTGCTGCTGCTTGTTATTGCTGCTGTGTTTGGCATGGTAATGAATATGACAATGTAGACATGTTTATTGCTGCTGTTGCTACTGCAGAGCAAGTACAGGACTTGCTACTGCCAATACATATCACACCGCTATGAGCAAGTAAGACTTGCTGCTACTGTACAAAATATAAACATGAATTACCTGTAGCAGATCTATACAGGTGGAGCTGGGGAAGGTGAAGGGTTTCTGAAAGCGCGCTGCAACTGCTACAGCAAATGCTGACCAAGGATTTGAAAGTTGAGCAGTGAGCTCATTGGCTACTGATACAGCAGGAACCAATCAGCTGTGCCTTATAGAGAATGATGTGATTGCAAGCAGATTGAGTTAAGGACCTACCAGCCTGCGCCATCTAGAGTTTCATGACAGAACTGTGTATTAAATATGGCATGGTCTTTATAATTACTCTTTTTACTCTGTATGAATGTTTATGTCTTTGCGAAAAGATATCATTTTGATTAGTATTAAATCACAATTTAAGGATTGAACTTAAATTGAGAGAAAGTAATACATTTGGCTGTTATAAATTACACTGTAAAATAACGGTAATGTTAACGGTAATCTACTGTAATTCTACGGTATGAATACTGTAAAATTGCTTTACAGCTTATTACCGTAAAAATAAAATACAGTACATTTTTATTTTACAGTAAAATACCGGTAGCAGAGTCGCCAGCAATATACTGTAATTCTACGGTATTAATACTGTGAAACTGCTTTACAGCCATTAACTGTAGTACATTTCTGTGATTATTTCAATTTACAATTCACTCTAAACAATGGTGAGGTAAAACAACCCAATTTGAGTCAAAAAGGGAACTCCAAAATAAGTTGGAAATTAAAATCACACAGGAAATTACTACAGGGAACGGTAATAGACTAATAAAAAAGGTTAACATTTATTTACAAGCAAGAACACCCAAAATGGACAAAAATATAGTACAAAGCAACGTGAACATTGTGCAGAAAAGAATAGGCCTACAAACTCAAAAACTAAACAGCTTAACGTTACACAGTTAAAGGAAACTGCGTTTTAAACGTTTATTAATCAATAACGTTTAAGAACAAATTTGACCTATTTTTTTTCTCACGCCAACAAGCACTACAGCCAAGACCATCAGGCTGAATACCACAAAGAAATACACAGTCTGAAAGCCTAAATAAACACTGAAATTTGGGAATAAATTATGAGTTACAATGAGTCGACAGGATTTTTTTGTACACTCTCCGTTTTAATCCTTTCATAATCACTCACTTCACACTCAAGCGCTATTCTGGCTTGTTCAGTTCCAGCTCCAAAGTGACCGTTCGAGTGATCTGGATGTGAGAGAAAACGCTACAGTCAGTTTCCTCGAAGTGTCATAAGCGCCGCGAACACAAGTTCGCTTTCATCACCCGCGGTCCAGTTTTAAAAGAATGCGTTTGCTGCAGTGAGTTTCCTCTCCTTTTCGCTTCAATTAGATATATTTTTCACATATATTCCTGTGCCGCGAACACGGACAGGAAGCTCCTCAAACTCCTGTGAAACACCCGTTCAGCGTCACTGTGCTATTACACTAGCATTGCGAACTACAGTACAAAACCGTAATACATAAATACAGTAGATTACTGTTAAAAAAATTACTGTAGTTGCTTACCGTGAAAAATATTGCCCATAATGCATTGTTTTCTACAGCACATTACTGTTTTAATGGAAAACAGTATGTTACTGTCAGAATTTGGCAATTTCTTTTTACAGTGTAGAGTATTTTTTCTTCTCTGCTGTATCAGTGATCACTTTCTGTGCTCACCGGAAGTAGGAAGTCTGGAAGATGCAAAAAGGCATCCTCGTGGTAGATAGTAGATAGTAGATTTAGATAGTAAAAGCCGGCATCAGCATTGCTAATGTTATTGAAGTCGTTATTTTCACATATATTAACGAGGGACGCTCGTTTGTAGAGCGTTCCACATACTGTCTGTGCACATTAATGTTGTTCAGTCTGTGGGCTGGATTGCACAGTCCCTCGTAAATGACATTTCCCCAAGCGCTTAAGAGAGAACTCACAATAATTAATAACAGCGGACAGCGGTTCATAGGCACGGTGATCCCTAGCATATCTTTTCTCATTATTCTTTGTGTTCCTGTAATAATTATGTTACAGAATTCCTCTAGTGATCGTGTTTCTACTCCGGCACTGTTACTAAAAATATGTCGAGACTGAGTGCAGAAGCACAGCATTTCCTATAATTATAACTCTAAATAAATAACCTGCACAGAATATTGAACATATTTTGAGGGGATGGCTTATCTCTGAATAGAAGTGAGAATATAATTGATTTTCAATATATGAATACTGCAATCAGCACTAATAGTTAGCGGTGAGATGAGAAAGGATTCCTGCATGTGCGATAGGTCACGCCGTGTGAACGAATGTTGTTCTGTAAACAAGTCCAAAGAGCAGCTGTGTTCCAGCCGTTCACTGTCTCAGACAGAAATTAACAGCACTGCACTTCTTCTTACAGACATCAGCAAACTATAAATTGGCCCAAACTTTGTTTCTGTGTCCGATCTTATAGCCATAGAAAATATTTATGCAGCAACCTGGTTCCAGTGGATGGGCACGCGTGGGATCTAGGCCAGCAAAGTCACACACTGCTCATGCAATATTAAATAAAGGATTTAGACATTCTGGTAGAGGTTGATGACATAAACGAAAATATACTTTAAAATTTCAGTTGATAACGATAAACATTAGAGGTCAACCGATTTTACAGATTAATCTGCATCGACAGTTGCCTTTTGGAATTATCAATTATCGGGAATACATAGTTGCCGATTGTTTTACCTGAAAAAACTTCCTTTTTGTCAAATAGGCAGGAAAACTTCAACACCCACAATGCACTGGGCATCCAAGGACACGCCCACCAGTCTGTTCTGGATACACATTATGACTAAAAGTTTGCTAAGAAGTATTTCCTACTAAAGCAAGGCGGTATTCGACTCTGGAAAGCGTATCAGTCTTCATTGACACCATTTGCTTGCTAACCACTATTCTTTTTTTTTTTTCGCTGTCAAAATAAGGAGATTATGTCAGTATTTGCATATTCATAACTGTGACTACATGTTCTGTTTACAAAAGCGATTAAGAACAACAGATCAGCAGTGATTACTAGTGTGTCGATTCAATTAAAAATCCACATTTACATATTTAAAAATATTGCATAATTCAAGAGGTGCCCTTTTGTCGTGATGTGGCACAACACGCTCAAATTTCAACTGAAAATTTGGACACATTTCATTGGACACTCTGTAAAACCATGCAGAGCCAGAATTCGCGTTAACAGTAGGTAGTTTTAAATTTACTCTTATTTATATACTGCACATTCTGCAAGGACTGATTGAACCTCGTTGTAAAGTGTTAATCAACAAATGTAAATGTTTGGATGTATATGATACATTGTGAGTTTAAAACACATATTATAATATAATATTGATCAAGCTTTTCACATCATCAAAACAACAAACATCTGTCGGCTCACTAAACAAAGACAAACAAAAGCACAATTTTGGTATGAACACAACTGCTCTAATATAATCCCATTGCAGTTACTGCTCTTTTGAAAGTATTATTATTTGTGTTGCATATGGCATTTAAGTAAGTTATTACCAGTTATCTTCAAAGCTTGTGTGTTTTTGCTCGTGAATGAAATCAGAGTTGTAGTACATTTTTTACAGACAGTATCACAGTCTGAGAAGGTGGGACGTCTCCCCTGGAATTGGGCCATACAGTGGGTCATGCTGAACAGATAGTAAAATTGCTTTGCTATAATTTAATAGCATATGCATTTCCCAATGGTGCAAAAAGGCGAGGACACTTATGAAACGAGCAAACCAACCACAAGCCACAAAACTGTTTCCCTTCGGTCGTCTATCAGACGGTACCGCTGCTTCAAAACATGCACCACCAAACCTAGACAAAGACACGTCCTGTCCTCAAGCATGAGGAAACAAACTCGGCATCATCTGATGAATTACTGCTGCTGTACCAACATGATCTCACGAGAATGCATATGTACGTGTGTAGTGCACGGTAATCCACATCTTTAGAATCCATATGTTTGCGAGGAACAGACTCAAACTCAAGATTTTATCTGTCGATCATCTCTGTTCTCAGTAGCAACCGTACACGTCAAATCCTAAACTTGTTACAAATTCAAAATTTGCCACCTATATATATATATATATATATATATATATATATGAACACAAGTGAAGTCATGTCAGCATGCATCAAGTACACCGATTTATTTAAAGTGCATCCAATAGAAAAAACCTGGTTTACAGTTTTATTCAGTTTGTCTAAAAGCAAATAACACTCCCCATAAAAAATAAATAATAAATAAACAACTTAGTTTAAATCCTATTTTGGTTTGAAACCAGTGTTGATTTTTTTTGTCAGTATATAACAGAAAATATGCAGAAAAGTCAGTGTCTGACTGAACAATGTAAGGCTGAACTGAAGCGCGAGCTGTTAAAGCTCCGCCCTCTTCTGGAAAGGGGGCCGGGAGCAGCAGCTCATTTGCATTTAAAGGGACACACACAAAAACGGCGTGTTTTTGCTCACACCCAAATAGGGGCAAATCTGACAAATCTGATCCGTGGGGTATTTTGAGCTGAAACTTCACAGACACATACAGAATCTCCTGATCAAAACACAGGCGAAGAACAAGCAGAAACAAGCGATAGAAGCATTGCTGATGCTCACGTTGTAGTTTCTGACAAAAATGTGATTTTCATTTTGTTCAAAATGTTGCTTTTTTATGAAACTTACCCACATTAAATGTTGATTAAAAAAAAAAGAATGTGTGAAGCTAGATTTTTTTTTTTTTTTTGATATATTGCATGTTCAGATATTCATACGACGAAATATTCTGAGGGCCAAAAATGATCAAAAACGCTGGCGGTGGCTGGCAACTTTTTTTTTTTTGTTGAAAATGCTGGCAGGGAAAGAGTAATGGCTTATGTCTGAAGAAAATATGTAAAAATCTTTTTACTTTGAATGTTTTTTGTCTTTGGGGAAAAAAAAAAGAGATTAATAGTTGATTAACAGGGTTTTTTTCAGTGTATAATAATATACAGAAACTAATTAAAGTGGCACTTGCACAGCTGAATGTATAACTGTAGATGTGGTGGAAATGACATTTGTTGGTTCGGTTCTCAAATGCAGTAAAGAGGCTTTTGTTTAAGTCTATGTAGTATTGCTGATTAATATTTCAGTCCGGCCCTTAAGACAGGAGCTTGATGCGCGTTCAGACACTCCTGCGGTCCAGTGCACCGCCGGCTGAAGCGCTGCATCACAGGGACAATCACCCAGAGTTCACGTCTGTCTGAGAAGCAGCGGGGCCATCGGGGGACGACACACACACACACCGGCACAGAGTCACCTACAGCATGACACGCAACACTTCTCTTTCTGTCTTTACAAACAAACACTTATGCAAAGTACAGAAAATGAGAGCCAGATTCAAACCTAGTAATATGCATGCTAATAAGCAACTAGTTAATATTGAGAATTGATTCCCGACCACGCTTGTACCACAAGTGAGAATGTACTTACCTGTTGCATGAAATACTAGCGGTTCAACATCCTTCAAGACCTGAAGAGTGAAGCACTATGACTCAAAACATTGATCTGTCTGTTCGAGCAGCTCAACATGTCAGCTTCAGTTTGTCCCGGTGGTCTTCTCTTTCACTGTCCTGGTGTTTTGCAGGAAGTCTGTCCTGATATTCAGTGTTACATGTTGATACGTCTATGCAATGAACAAAAGTTTCTATAAAAGTTACTTTTGTAATAGTTCATGTTTGGCTCTTTGACGAAAGACATTGTTCACTTACTTACGGGTTGATGGAAGGCCAACAGCATGTGAAATCCCTCTCTCTCAATCGAATCACAATCCATAATAGATGTGGCGGTAAATAAGTGATGAGAGATCAGCATGAGAGCATTACACCTGCTACGGAAATCTAAAAGAGTCTCTGACTCCCTGGTGCAACACCACACTGCAAAAAGACCTCCGGCCAGAGGAACGTGGAGCGGCTATAAAAGAAACGTCCAACACAACAAATCTCACAAAATGAATGAATGACCACACGCGCTTTCAAAGCGGACGGCAGCTCATGTGCTGCTAATGGACGCTATTGAAATTAATGCTTTCAGCAAATGCAAGGCATTTGTCATCAGTCACAGATGATTTACTTCTCTTTGGCCCACATAATTATTTTGTAGAGCACAAAAAAACTCATAAAAAATCATCCTAATTTTGGCTGTTACTCAAAAATGCCCCTGCTGCAAATTAGCTACAGCTGTCTTAATCAAACGGCCAAACGCTGAAGAGCTCTCATTAATTGTTGCAGTGTTTATGTGTGTGTGTTTAGTCAAAATGGCTGGCAGTCTTAGTCCACTAAGAGCCGCTGCAAAGAGCGAGCTAATTTAATTACATATAAGTTGATTGGCTGGACTCCATTTTAACGCTACCTGCTTTTGACCAATCAGACGTGAATGTGTGCAACAGACAGAAAGCTGCTAACAACAGAACGATTGCTGTCTTCCAGTTCCTGCCAAGGCTCAAGTTTTGGTTAGTTACACTGCAGTAAACAATGTTCTCTGTCTTATTTTCCAGATCAAACATCTAAACATTCTTACATTAAAATACATTTACTGGAGAAGCAAAATGACTTAAGCCCTATTTTAACGATCTAAGCGTATGTTCTGAAGCTCATGGCGCAGGTGCACTTAGGGCATGTCCGAATCCACTTTTGCTAGTTTAATGATGGAAAAAATAGTCGGCACACAGGCGTATGGTCCAAAAGTGTTGTCCCTATTCTCTTAATGAGTCATGGGTGTTTTTTGGGCATAACGTGCAATAAACCAATTAGAGTCTCATCTCCCATTCCCATTAAAAGCCAGTTGCGCTTGCACCATGGCGGATTCGCTATTTACATTTTTAATATTTGGCATGTTTGTGTGCTGCTGTGTGTGTACACACGTCGTGCACCTGACTATAGGCGCATATTACTAACACTCCCATTAAATAACTGTGCCATTGACTTTTCAGTTTTCAGTCGTTTTCAGTTCCTCAACACGCCAACAATGCGCCTGAACACAGCTCGTTTTCAGACCGGCACGCCCATGGACAAACAGATGGACGCGAGTGCGTTTGCTAACTGTGTCAGGCTAAAACTACCAAAAAATACTAAAACTATTCTTGTACTGCCAAAGAGAATGATGGGAAACTTTCAGTCACTCAAGTCTGTAGCTGCATCCGAAATCGCATACTACTATATAGTAGACGAAAAAAACTATGTGACAAAGGAAGTATGTCCGAATTTACAGTAAAGAATGGGTAGAAAGTACCCAAACTATCTACTACTTCTGGCGAGATTCTGAAGTGCGCGTACGATGGACACTTTAGTATCCCATGAGGCCACGGGAGAGGACTTGTGAATGGCAGTGAAGCGATGCAACCGACGCTGGAAGGTCACATGATAATGACAACATGGTGTATATAGTACGTCCAGAAAACATCCATACTACACACATTCATACTATATACAACATACTTTTTTAGTGGTCGTAAAGTAACTACTTAAAGGTGACAACTGTGTTTGCCATTGTTGCTTTTGGCTTGGTCATTTGGGGTTTAAAATACAAGTAAGACTCAGTAATTTGCAAACATCTGAACTGAATTGAACTTGTTTCATTAGGGGCTTTTGCACCGGAGGAATCTTTCCGTAGTTCCTAGAACTATTCGCTGAAGTACCCGGATTTTGCCGTGTTCGCACAGCAGGAACTGGGAACAATTTTAGTTCTAAGAACACCTTTTGGGGGAACTAAATTAGCTCCGACTTTAGAGTAGGGTCTAAACCAGCTCTATAGGAACTATCAGTGTAGATTTCACGAACATGGAAAACAGCGATAAATGCATGTACCTGTTGTCTGCAGGGTTGTGTTCTTTTCTCCGCCTCGATGATATATAATACTGAAAGTTGTCATAGGAGTCTTCATCTCTTAGCTCCATTTTTTGCTCTTTCAGTCACATAAATTATGAGTTTACATTCCATCTCCATTATCATGAAACCCACAACAAACACAGCTCCGATCACGGCGTCCTCCATCCACTGGTTTTTAGCGTTTGTAAATGCCGCACTTAAAGACGCCGCTGTCGGCCGATTCAGAGTTCTTATTCCCGGTGCAAATGCAACCAGGAACATGGCCTGGGGGGAAAATTAGTTCCTAGAACTTTTTGGTGCGAAAGCCCCTATATTTGATCTAAAATAATGACTCTTCTGTAGAGCTGCTTTACAGTTGAAATTAAATTTATTTCATAATTGATGAATTTTACACTGTTTATCACTGGAAAGCTGCTTTGAAATCTTGTAAGCGCAATATTTATAAATATGATTTGAATATGACCTACTGAATTGCATTTTCTGACAAGCTTTATCACTAACCATTTACAATCTAAACTAAACTTTGCTTTCAGCAGGATTCATCTTTCCCATGGTAAATAATAGCATCATTCATGTCACATAAATACGACCATTCTAACATGACATGAAGGTGGCATGAGACCAAAGCGTCCTCATCACAAACCCTGCTAAAAGAGTGACCGGGGAATCTCTAATGGACAAAACACAAACAACAGTTTTCCTGTTCTGTATGTCTCTCTCTCTCTCTCACACACACACACACACACTCACAAATGCATTACTTTTGTGAAAGTCGTCAAGAAACCTCCAGTCTATTCTCCGGCAGCCATGATATTATGAGTGCACTCGCCGCGGCTTCCCGGATGGAGCCGTCATCAGGGAGCACTAAAAGCAAATTCTGACCCTGTTGATCATAAATAATGCAGAAGAAACCAGGGTTAAAAGAAGTGCACCGGCGAGCAAACACATGATTCATCCAGAAGGTTTGGGGGGGGCGGCACGCTCTTGTCTTATAAAGTTTAAATAAGCCTGGAGGCTCGTCCGTGTAGCTGTCCACATGCGTTACGGCATTAGCTCAATTACTGCCGATGCCTGGGACGCCTGACTGAATTTAGATCGGCCCGTCTGACGGAGATGGGGGAAGAGTGGAGCATGTTTGGCCCTCTAGACAGAACAGCACCCTACCTCTCTACTCCTGCAGTAAACGCCATGTGTATTTCCTGTATGCATGGCATACCTGGATGACCTGTTGTATTTGTCAAAAAGTGTACGAGAAACCGCATCTCACAACACAACATGCTCAACCTTTAATTTTCAGTGCGTCGAATGAACTGCAATAAATATTAGCTGCGCTTTTGATGGTACACGACGCAGTTCAAAATAAATGATGAGAAGCATTTTTGGAAAATAATACTATAAATAAATAATGGAGAAACCAGTCCATATGATAGTGAATTGGGCTACACTGGTTGTGCTGTGTGTTTATGAACCGGTTCATGAGAGTCATATCTTTTAATGAAGTTGACTCCACAGCGTGAGCAAGCCGTGCAGCAGACATGTTTTCTTGCCATATTTTCACATTAAAGCGCAGCTGCTAAAATGCGATACAGAAAACACTGCTTACATTTATATTATATACCGGGATAAATCTGGGGTGGCAATGCTTTTTCTTAGGATGGCAGTTGCCACCGCAGTAGATCCGCCCCTGTCACTAGGTGCTGTAATTCAGCGAGAGGTGTCCTGTTATTTTCAGGAACAAATCCGTCTTAAAGGGATAGTTCACCCAAAAATGAAAATTATCCCATGATTTACTAGGTGTAGGGTGAATTCAGGTTGATTGGCACTTTTCCAAGTTATCTCAATGGCAAAAAGTGTCCCAATCACCCTGAATTCACTCTATATGATCTTCTTTCAGACGAACACAATCAGAGATATATTTAAAAATATCCTATTTAAAAAGTGCATCCATCCATCATAAAAGTAATCTATACAACTCCAGGGGGTTAATAAAGGCCTTCTGAAGCAAATTGATGTATTTGTGTAAGAGAAATATCAATATTTAAGATTTTATAAACTATAAAAACCGGCAGACAGCCATACGCATCGATTTATGCCAAAAAAGTATCCTCTGACCTGACGCATGACGCAGGATATAGGAGTAGCGTACGCAAACAAATAGGGCTCAAATAGCAACAAACTGAAGCTCCTCTTCACTTATATCGAAATCCTCTGACATTTTCTCTTTAAAAATTCTCATTTTAGACTTCTAATTTGTGACCGGTGTTTTGTTTTGCTCTATGCTCTGCGCTTCCGCGTTCGTTAATACATCATGCGCCGCTCTTCCACCACGACTTGCAGAACGCGACTTGCAGAACGTAGTTATGATAGTTTATAAAAATTTAAATATAGATATTTTTCTTACAAAAAAAACCCATTGCTTCGCTTTAGGAGGCCTTTATTAACCCCCTGGAGTCGTATGGATTACTTTTATGATGGATAGATGTGCTTTTTTTGGCTTTTTATAAAGTTTGGAACAGCCAGGATATTTTTATACATATCTCCGATTGTGTTTGTCTGAAAGAAGATAGGATGGCTTGAGGGTGAAAAAATCATGGGATCATTTTTATTTTTGGGTGAACTAACCCTTTAACTCCTGGCAGTCTAATTAAATGATGAGTCATGTAAATTTTAGCTACGTTTTGTTAGCCGTGTTTCCACTGTCACTTCCGGGGCTTGATCGGGCCTCATCAGGGTTTCCTCTGGGCCAGTGGCCAGGGTATTTTGGCCCGCCGAATACCTTGGTCCAAAGCGGGCCAGCTCAGGCTTGAGGAGTGGTCATGTACAGAGACGGAGTTTTGATCAACGTATATGGCAGAAATATACTTATATGCGATGCTAAAGGCTACTTATGCTAATCACTGTGATAATAACGCTTATGGAAAATACCAGAAACTGTTTGAGGAACGTAGACACCTCATATATGATTATAATCGTGTATTTATTTGGTTTAATGTTTTATCAGTCTCTTCCCTGTGCCTTTGTAAATACCGGTCAAATGCATCCATATACAGCCAAAACAAAACGTATTCAGACACCTTGAACATTTCATTCATTAATACAGTTTATTCACTATAGTTTAAAAAGATGGTAATAAAATATGACAAGATCTCAGAGTTAAACTGTCAGGAAAAAAAAATAATCTTAATTATGTCAGATAACACTTAAGCAAATCATGGTCGGGTCAAAGTGTCTGAATAATTTTTGGTTCCATATTTTTATCCGTTTTACTGGTAATCCACTGAATGAAGTATTTTTGGGTATATTATGTCACAGTTTACTTTATTTTGCTATCCTCACTTACATAAATGAACTATAGTGTCCTGCACCCACTAGTAAAAATATATAAAAATATCAAAAATGTCTGAATAATTTTTGGTTTGACTGTATCTGTCACACTCACACATAACTCGTATAACTCATAACTCCTGTTTTCCTCTCATGAGCTCCCTCTGTTGCTCTGGCTGACAGGATAACAGTGAGACGGAGAGATCGCTCAAACGTCCTCGGATTGCAATCGTCGCATAATTTCGAGGAAAATTGCTCAGAAATGTGACATATGACATTTTATCATTATTTTTGAAAATGTCATATGTTTACGTCACAACAGAAGAATTATTCTAGCTGCATTCATTCTTTTTTATTAACACTTGAATGTGGGAAAGCTTCATAAAAAAACCCAAAACGTTTTAAACAAAAAAGCTGAGAAAATGTACAAAATGTCTCCAGTAAGTCATGCGATCCTAATCCTAAAAAAACAAGAGTTCAAGACCTCTGGGTTCATTCATTCAACACACCGGAAATGAAAGGTGAAGTCAAGTGCATTAAGATCCATGTAACAATGTTTTGAAGTATTGTAGACATAAGAAAAGGCCTGAACACAATGACACTCACTGCAGAGTTACACCTAAAGCAGTGTGTCTCTTCTCACATGGCACAAATGTGTGTCTACCCTTGAGGGAAAATCTCAAATTCTGACAGTTTGTTAATGAACTGTCCGCATTAATATTCATTACCTGACTGCAGATGTTAACACAGCCTTGAGTATGTACTAAGACTTTGCAAGTATCTCACAATGAAGAAGAAAGCCCCTGTACTTCCTATGGAAGAGAGCGTTTCATTTCTTCAGGCGTGCTGCATTTGCATTTATTCAGAGCTGTCAGATTTAAAGTGTCTTGTATCTGAACTAAGGGCCGCTTAATATGTTTTAAGACCCCCTGCGGTGCACGAAACGATCGATGACACGGTGTACGTGACAGAGCGCAGCGTGGGGAGGGGGTTTCATAATGCTTAATGCAGACGCAAATAAATCAATAGGGCCTTTGAAACACAGCTGAGGGACGACAAACTTGTTTATCAAAGCAAAACCAAGCGTTTTTTCAGCAAAACAAGCACAATGAGCTTAGCGGTAAACATTGTGGAGCTGAGCTGAGGGCGCATGTTACACATTTCCCAGCGTGGCCGTGAGCGCAAACGATTCCATCAGCCACTGCATCTCACGCGATCCTACGGCCGTTCAGCTGCTGGGTTACACATCCTGCTGTCTGTATAGTGCATGGAGGATTTCAGGAAAACACAGACGGCAGATACGAAGTCAGAAAGATAAATATCAAGAGAAGAGGTCGGAAAGGTGGATACACAACTGTCTGTTTGCTGAGACCTATGAATCTCTCTTGTTTTTAGACTATAGACATGCTGCACATTGTCTTACGATATCCTTAAAGTGGAAATGAAGCAGTTTTTTTAGAAAAAGGATTTCCACTCTAATCAAATATTAGGTTACACTTTAATTTGAGACATTCTGTTGACTATAATAACATCGCACTTCAAAATACCCCACAAATCATTTATTATAGCTTGTCAAATTTGCCCCTATTTGGGTGAGAGCAAAAACACGCCGTTTTTGTGCGTGTCCCTTTAAATGCAAATGAGCTCCGCTTTCCAGAAGAGGGCGGAGCTTTAACAGCTCGACAACAACAAAGCTGGAGAATCTCACGCAGCCAAAATGACGAAAGTGTTCATCCTTACATTGTTCAAACTGATGGAGAGACTCAGGAAGAAGTTACAACTTTTAGACGTTTCTGAATGGTTAGTGGATAAATTTATGTAGTTGCTGTGGAGTTGATTCAACTCATCCACTAGCATGTGCCGTCATGTTCATCTTTTGTGTTGAATTGACCCTCGTTTGTGAAGCAGTCCGGCGTAAAATGACGGCATTCACAAAAACAACTCTTCCTCTTCTCTAAAGCAGCACAACATGGCCACACCCCCTTTGTTGAGTGTTCTCGGGGGCGGGGTTTATGTAAATTTTAGGGTTAGTGATGTCACCAACCCGGGAAGAAGCTCGTTGTAGTCCCTACCAGCCGTCTGTTGTAGTTCTTAAACAGATTTCTGTAAAAGAAAATATCTCTCTTTGCATTGAACTTTGAGTGTCGTAACTTTGCAGATGTTGTTTATGATCAAACAGCAACATTACACACTAACTAAAGCTAAAAAGTGAAATCGTAATCAACCACCCCTTTAAACACAGACATTGGAGGACAGATAGTGGAAGATAAAGGCAGAGACAATGAAAGATAAAAACTGGAAAGCCACAGGGCATCAGAAGACAGAAGGGAGACCACTATTGCATTGCTCTTGGATGTAAAAATGAGTTTTACAGTGTTAAAGCAAAGGACAAAAGAATCCATTTTCATAAACTGCGCTGAAATGGAGAACAGTACTGC
Organism: Elopichthys bambusa; assembly: GCA_037101425.1. Taxonomy (NCBI): domain Eukaryota; kingdom Metazoa; phylum Chordata; class Actinopteri; order Cypriniformes; family Xenocyprididae; genus Elopichthys; species Elopichthys bambusa. The sequence continues at coordinate 29,141,529 of CM074450.1, read as the reverse complement.
TTCGCTTCCCGATACACATTCAGACCCAAGACCCACTGCCTCAAGATTACCATAGTTAAATCTGGATATACAATATGTTTCCAAAACGATTGAGCCACAGTCATTATAAACACCCATCTGTCATTCCACAACATACAGAGATCAATGCTGATGCAATTGTTTACCAATCAGGGCTCCATATGCTGGATAATCCCCAAACGTTATCCCTAATCCCATCATTTTATTTGCCATCTTTTTTTTTTTTTTTTTTATCCTTTGGATTCTGTGCAATAAAGTTTTTTTTGTTGTTGTTTGTTTGTTTTTTTAACCAACTATTCCTTCACTGCCAAAGTCCTGAGTTATTTTTGTTCACCTATTTCTTATCAGCCCGGAATTGCCTTGCAAACAGCACTAAAGCCCTCTATTGAGTTTATCTATTACTAGTAACGATTACAGCAACTAAACAGAATAATCAAAGACCAGAATCAAAACTATAATAATCTTCATTAATCCAATTGATCCAACCAACCCTGTGACGTCACAGGCGGTAATACTGCAAGATGGCGGTGCCCTTGCTACAAAAGCAATAACAAAACATCTTTTCAATGGTTACATCTATGGTGTTTGTTATATAATTCTAAATTAGAGTCGGAATCAATTTACTAAATAATGTTAACATGACTGACTGCTTAATTTCTACTTTAAAGTCACCATGAAATCAAAACTTATCATTCTTATTTTTTTTTATTTAATGTCTATTAATCTATGCACATCATCAGTGTTTTAAATTCATGTGCCTCGTAATCTTTAATCAAAATAACTTCTCTCATGACGAGGGCGGGGCAACCTGTCACTCACATGAGATCCACCAATAGCAAACCACAACCAGCCAATCAATTCCACACGGACAAAATCAAGCCCCGCCCTACATTTGTGCTTGTTCCAGAAGCCGTTTCTCTCGGATATACAATAGGGAAGAAAAGACAAGCACAACTTTAAAGGTGCATTCAGTAGTTCTCTATCCAGCATTAGCCTTGCTGTTGTTCATGTACTTTATGTACAATGGTGCGCCATCTATTGGTGTGGATCAGCATGATCCTCTCTGAGTTTTATGTAAATTACAATGATACTATTATTTTAGATAGTGCTCTACACATGATGATTTATTCCCTTACTTACAAAAAAGATGCAACTTTGGCATCACTACACAGGATTTTGTCCATCATCAAATCTTTCTGTCTTGTGTTTGCCGCGCCAATGTTTAATGCTCTTGTCTTTATCAGTCATTGTGTCCTCTGGCTTCAGACCTTTTCTGCTGCTTTGGCGATACAGGCACTGATTGTCTCCGCTGATAAAGCACGATAATAAGTGTGTTCCTTTATCTAATTTTCACTCTTTGCATCAGCAAACAACACTACGCTACTAGCGTATCTACAGAGGCGGCAGCCAATAATCGAGAGGATTCTCTCCAAAAATTTGTGAAACACAGCGGGTCACGTCATTTTAACATGCTGAAATACATTGATAATTATGTATGCCTTTGGTCACCCCCTCAATGTATTTCGATGAGAAAAGGGAGAAGAATGAGTTTGGAAAAAGGCAGATACGAACTCAGGTCGGTTGCATCAAAAGCCAACGCCACTTGCCTTACCCTCCACACCACTGCACCTGTTATCAGACAGGTTTCTTTTGTAATTTTGTCTGGCTCAATCAGACAATGGTGGGCAGACTTAATGCAAATAGACTAAACAAGTCAGAATAAACAAGTCAGGCTATTTGCACTTAGTGTAAATAGACACTCAGAGAGAAAAAAAAATGATATGTGTTTTATATTGTTTTATATTGAAAAAATGGTTAGGTTCAGGGGTAGGGTTGAGTTAGGTGCTCAACAACATCTACAATATAGTGTAAATCATTGTGGCTGTTCGAAATTAAATGGTTAAATGTCACATGACATTTATTGACACATGGTTTAAAGAGGCTGACTGATCATGTCCATGGTTGGACTGTCTGCATTCATCCAAAAAAACCCAAAAAAACCCCCACACCATATATGACAGTCAAATGATCAAGACCGTCAGTATTCATAATTTGCTTCCCAGCTCAAAAATGCTGAAAGGCAGATGTGTGTTTGAATAAGCTTGAATGTAATGTTGAGAATACAGTGAGTTCTTACTGGGAATGAGACATCAGATGAAGTCCACAAATATACAACTGTAAATACACACAGAGGACCAATACTATATACACACGTTTTCTTCTTCTGCTTTTATGTGTCACAGTGGGAATATAATGAAGTGACTGGTGGCCTCAGAACATCTCATTCAGACATCGTTAGTAACAGTGAACGCTTGACTTGTGTTTCTCATTACGTTGCTTTGTTTCCTGTTTTACCGTGGCGTGTGATTAATGCACAGGTAGCCGTGAGCACCTGTCAGAGCAGCGTTAATAGACGTGTGTGCTGTCTGTGTCTGAGAGATCTCACCGGCGGATGAAATTGCTCTGGTGAAGCAGTTAGCCTTCATCAGCACCTTCCATCTCACCAAGAGACATGCAGGAAAAACACCAAACAACAGCGTCCAAAAAGTTGAGTAACTTAAAAAAATAAGGCAACCTATTACAATCAATTTGGTTGGCCAGCTTTATTGACAGTGCGATGGAAAAGAGATTAGAATATCCCTTTATACAAAAAATGATTTGTTACATTAACGGCATGTGAATGTTTGTGTCGGCACGAACAGACACATTAACAGCCGTTCATTCAAATTAAAATGTTTATCGCAACCAAACATTCATCTGAACAAGCCTAAAGAAAAAGACATAAAAAATTACAGCAGGCTGAGAGTTTGGGGCGTGGCTACTATAGCAGCCTGAGAGTTTGGGGCGTGGCTACTATAGCAGCCTGAGAGTTTGGGGTGTGGCTACTGTAGCAGGCTGAGTTTGAGGTGTGGCTACTGTAGCAGACTGAGAGTTTGGGGTGTGGCTACTGTAGCAGACAGAGTTTGGGGCGTGGCTACTGTAGCAGGCTGTGAGTTTGGGGCGTGGCTACTGCAGCAGCCTGAGAGTTTGGGGCGTGGCTACTGCAGCAGCCTGAGAGTTTGGGGCGTGGATACTGTAGCAGCCTGAGAGTTTGGGGCGTGGCTACTGTAGCAGGCTGTGAGTTTGGGGCGTGGCTACTGTAGCAGACTGAGAGTTTGGGGCGTGGCTACTGTAGCAGGCTGAGAGTTTGGGGCGTGGTTACAGTAGCAGGCTGAGAGTTTGGGGCGTGGCTACTGTAGCAGCCTGAGAGTTTGGGGCGTGGCTACTGTAGCAGCCTGAGAGTTTGGGGCGTGGCTACAGTAGCAGGCTGAGTGTTTGGTGCGTGGCTACTGTAGCAGGCTGTGAGTTTGGGGTGTGGCTACTGTAGCAGACTGAGAGTTTGGGGCGTGGCTACTGTAGCAGGCTGAGAGTTTGGGGCGTGGTTACAGTAGCAGGCTGAGAGTTTGGGGCGTGGCTACTGTAGCAGCCTGAGAGTTTGGGGCGTGGCTACTGCAGCAGCCTGAGAGTTGGGGGTGTGGCTACTGTAGCAGGCTGAGAGTTGGGGGTGTGGCTACTGTAACAGGTAGAGCCAGATGTGTTTAGCTGCTGCCTAACGCATTACATGGGAAAAGGTGCGTTTGCAAAATATGCTTTATTTTGTAATTCCGTGTCACAGAAAATGCATACTTCACCTTTAAGAAAGCTACCAGTAAAATCTACATGCTCATATCAGGATTAAATGCTCAGTCATATGAACTACATGACGGCCTCAACTAATCGGCCCCTTTAGACGGATTATCACAGAGACAGTTGGCCTGACGGCGTACGGCTGATCCGTATCTTCCTATAGGGCAGCAGCAGAGACGGATGGGCCTCATGACTCTAAACAATAGGGCTCCACTGGAGCGTGTGACATGCGATAAGAGCAGATATTATCAGCAGACGCCCTGTTTCCCCAAAAGAGCACAGAGTCGCAGTGATTCGAAATTCACGTGGGCCGAGCGCAGCTCCTGAGCTCCTGGAGGTGCTGTCATTCGCGCTCAGGCTCAGAGCCTGGACTGCTTTGCATTTCTTGATCTGTGTGCCAGTCTTCACGATGCTCATATAACGAAGACCATTAAGGAAAAGACAATGAGTCTGTTCCAAAACCCAGTGAGCTGTGTCGCTGTCTGCAGAGGCAGCATCCTAACGCAAACCACAGATTCAACAGTGCCACCCATACACAAATGTAATATATACATATATGTTTTCACTCTATAGGAGCATATATTTGATATATGGATATTTCATATATGAGGTATATATGTCAAAATATGTATTACACATACATAAACATTGATAAACATATATATATAGGTTTCATATATGGCTGTGCATATATGTATATATATATATATGGTTACACTCAATATAAGCATATATGTCATATATGGATATTTCATATGACATAAATGCTGCACAATGGCAAGTGGAAATACCGGTTCAATTCAGCCGTATATGTTTGAACCAGAAACTGATTCAGAAGAAAAAGAGGAAGAGTGGATTATACAGACTTGTATACAAGTCCATGTATCAGAATGGTGATGCATTTTATGTATCGTTCTCTACAAAGTCGGTCACAAAATGGTAATTAATATGATTAGCCTTTGGCTTGACTAAGTTATCAAACAGCTAATAATGTGTTGCTAATGTCACACAAACCATGTTCCCGTTCTTCATCTCAGACTCAGACAGCTGCCTTCTAAAATCAGCATCCTTAGAAACGCTTTGAACATCAGTGTCTCTGGCATCAGTCTGAGTTTCTGACCCAGAGCTGTGGTCACCTCAGTCAACATCTGGCCATCAGACGGCAAACAGCTGCTCTGTTCACTCGTACCGTGCTTCATGTGGCAGCGAGGGTCACACAGACGGAGATAAAACATCTCTGTTACTCTCAGCACATCTCACTGTGGGCTCTCTGCTGCGGCGTGTCCGTCAGCAAGTACTGTACGCATGAAAGTGAGGCGTTCTGCTTTATATCTCAATGCAAGTGAAGTTTAAAACTAGATATCTAAAATAGCTATGCTTAAAACAAAAATATACTTGCAAAGCAAAACTGTGTAAGATAATAAGAGAATGCAACTTTTTTTTTTTAAGCATAAACCACCATCTTTGGAAGATTAATGCTAAAGATGCTCATTATCTTTTGCTTCTGTAATCAATTACTTTTACATTTCCTCATTTAGCAGACGCTTTTACCCAAAGAAACTATAAACAAATGAGGAACATCACAAGCAATTTGCCATTGGACTCAACAATATTCACAGCACACAATGCCAAGGTATAAAGATGCCAAGAGTATAAGACAGATGAGTAGAGCGGAGTGAAATGTAGAAAAGAAGAGAAAGATTCTTTTTGTTTTAAGTAAATAAGTAAATGAGCAGTGGATTAGTTACAGTAAGAATTGATCTTGTTTTAAACATGACTACACTTATTTGCCAATGGGATAAGAATAATAATTCACTACAATCCCATCTTCTGCTGAATTTATAATGTATCGCTATCAGTCATTTTCAAGACCTTTCACCTTAATATTGCTAGATCTACTACGAAATGTTCTGACATCCCATACAATCTGTATTCTTGTGTCCTTTTGGAAATGGAGAAACAATTTCCAGATGCCCTTCATAATGCTATAAACCACTAAACCAAAAAAGGTTCTGTATAGAACTCCAGGGTTCTCGACTCAATTTTAAAGAACGCTTTATGGAGAAATGTCATGTTTAATGGGTTAGTTAGCAATAAAGTATGTTTACAAGCTGATTTTGTATTTCTGTGAATACAGCGAGGCTTCTAGAGTGGATGCAGATTTCTAAAGGACAATGTCCAAATCTATTTTCTAAAGATCACCAAGAACATCCTCTCAATCCTCACACAGTGTGATGTGACTATCGAGGACTTTTAGAAATTAGACGGACAGACCGGATCTCTCTGACTGTATCTTTTCTCTGCTATTCTTCCATTGTTGTGGTCTGTCACTGAGCTTGGCACAACAAATGCTGCCAATGACACATAAAGTTTGCACCTTTCCAGAGAGGCATCATTAAAGCAAACAGCGTGGAGTGAAATGCACAGAAGCTCACGATGCACGTGCCAAAAACGAGCACTGGAAACGCTATAAATATCAGTTATCACACAAAGAGAGACGTGACACACACGGCTGCACGGGTATCATCCCAGACAAATGGCTTCCATCAAACGGACGGCTCTTTATTTTCCTCGCACATCTGCCGGCAGGAAAGAAAAGACGAGTAGCTCGAGATGCAGCACATATGTGGATATGGAGCTTTTATTGGAACAAAACCAAGTTCTAAAACACCTGAGCTTCACTATCCGTCACTTGACTTCAGGAGCACTTGTTTGGCCAATCACATGAGCCGTAAATTTCATGTGACTAATGACTCTAGAGATGCAGGAGAATGACCTCATGTCAACACACACAAATTTCGTCACATTTTCATCTCGCGAGATCACGTCACACCCCTAGAAAGATGTACTGGAGAGGTTCAATAATGCACTTTTATGTTCAACTAATTGCGTTCAGACTATATTCATTCAATTGTAAATGATATGCAGTTAAGTCTCCGGACACATTACATTCAGTTCATGCTTTTAAAGTAACTTTTTTTTTTACCATAATAACTTCTCTTTTTAAAAGTATGCTAAAGTTTGCTTCTTTTTCTCAAGGTGAGCTGTGATGCCCGCTGAGCTGTGGTGCCCCTTGAATTGAAACTGAGAATCTACTTATGTTGCTTTATGAAACGCAACGCCACATGAAGCTGAGCTTGTGTATCCAGATGCGTTTGCATTCACACAATTGCATCAAGTGCACTGGAAAGCTTTTACAGCCGTAAGAACATGACTGTAATGTCTGCGAGTTCTCCTCTGATCTGGAGTTCTTAGCGGAGTCTTCGCTCACATGCCTCAAAATAAAATAACCCTGGATTATAGAGGAAGTCAGTGTGTCTCAGTGGGGATTCGTGCTCCACAGCATGAGGGTCTGTAAGCCCTCCTGTAAATCCAGCAGCGTCTCCCTCAGCTAGTGGGTGGCGTCTGCGTATCCCAGAATTCTTCTTTGAACTACAACCCAGGACATCCATACACTACAAAAAAGTCTTGCTGCTACTTCACCTTAAAACTAAAATAGTTTTTAAAGTTTTTATACCACAAAGGTTTCTTGTTTATTTAAGGTTTTGTATCTTTGGTTAAATTCTTAAAAAAGCACTTTGCTTTTTGTGTTGTGTCACTACACCAGTTAGCAGAAGTGATGGTTCTCCCTTGTGTTTAACACAGGTTCGTTGTAAAATCACGCAAAAAAAAACACCCGTACATACAAAACACTGCAGTTTCCAGCTGAAATCAACACTAGTAGTAAAATTAGCCACTCAAATTATGATTACAGGCACAGATTTTCAATTAATAAAGATTATTTTTGCATGTTTTCTTGCATAGTACTATATTGAGCTCAAAACAGTTTTACCATAGTACATGATTTATAAGCAAATACATTTTGACGTCTGCATCACATAAGCAGCTGTATGGGCTCTATCATACATGTGTCGCCGTCACGACGCAAGTGTTTTTTGCTAGTTTCAGCCCGACGCAGTTATCATTTTCACGACCAGCGCCACGTTGTTCAAATAACAAATACATTATTTAAAGGGGACCTATAATGCAAAGAACAAGCCGTTTGCAGGTTACTGGCAGTGTGACGTCACTTTAGCCACGGGCCCCGCCCACAAATGTTGACAGACACTGCCGTTTTAACATAAAACCGCACTGAGCGAGTTCACAGTCCGCCATTGCTGCAATACAAAACAGAGGTTGAGCTAAAAAGTTGTTACTCGAGGACAGATCAGTAAGCTGTTCGTGATCCAGCTTACAGCCTCCAGAGTGATACTGGATACGGCAGTAATGAAGGTGAGAGCACTTTATTACAGTTCATCGGAGTTGATTTACGGATATAAAGTTTACCAGTTTATTAAGCACCACCCGAAAAGATCTTTATATATGTGTTTACTGTTAGTTGTAACAAGTGTTTCTGTGTACTTCGCTGTGTATGTTGATGATAATGCAAGGGAGAGAGAGAGTTTATGGATAATATTTTAATGCACACTTGCACTGTGTTTTATTAAGCTCTTACAGAGATTTTCTAGAGTGAAAACGGATGCTTCATCTTTTGTGTGAAGTACAATAAACATCAATACAACAGGCTTGTACTAATATAGTGGAAGAAGACAATATAAGTTATAACCGTAATTGAACTAAACTATACCTGTTCTATCTCCATGCAGCATATATTAGCAGTTTCTGACATTATAGTGCGTCCTGACTGACTCCTGACACTGGAGAATCAGCTCTTGAAGCTCCGCCCTTTTAGGCCGAGCGCAGCAGCTCATTTGCATTTAAAGGGCACACACTGAAACGCCACGTTTTTGTTCAACCCCAAATATTAAAAATAACGCCCCAAAACACACCTGTGACTCATTAAGAGACTAGGTACAACCCTTTTAGACCATGCACCTGGCGTGCCGACCACTTTTTTCTGTTGTTAAACTAGTAAAAGTGGATTCAGACACGCCCTAAGTGCACCTGCGCCATGAGCTTCAAACTGTGCTTAGATCGTTAAAATAAGGCCTTATATGTTTGGTTTTTCTGATGTAGTAAACTTGCTCAATAGCTCACCTGATACAGAATACTTGTAGAAGCAGCTAAAATGGCAGGGTTGTTTCAACAGATCTCATGTTTGCTTTTGTTCATGATTCACGTTCATCTGTTTCGGATAAAACTGAACACACATTTAGTTCCACACACTGGACATTTCACTTTGAAAGTGTCAGGAAAATGCGCAAGAAGCAACATAAAATGTCGCCACAGACATGTTTCTCCGATGAGTTGCTTGTGTTAGATTAAAAGTCTACTATTCTTAAAAAAAAGTGAAGTTTGTCTATTTTGTTAAACAAACGTTACTGTGAATTAGTGAGCGATTAATTTTCTGTTGAAAAATGACTAATTACATTCATCTGTTATATTTCAAGTCTCATAATCAAGCCACAGCAAAAATGCTCTCATTATTCAGCGCCTGAAAAGAAAGAAACTAAGGAGGACTCTAGACAGTTTTGAGGCAGTATTAAGTCTCAGATGGCTGGTGTGCACCTCAGGATGTTCTCTCTACTGCAGAGAGCAATCTATCTTAAGCTAATAGACCGTGTCCATTTATTTCACACTCCGAAATCACAGAAGTGAAGCTCTCCAGATCACCTTAGATGTGCACTTTATCCAGTAAAACATCCATAGGCAACATCACTAAACAAGTGCATCAATAGCATTGAGCTCCTCACAAAAGTTCTGTAAGTTCTGAATGTTTATATGTGCAGTCATAAAGAAGATGCAGTCATATTTTATACAAGGTGTCTTTAACTACTATGTACTTAAAAATAATAATTGTACAGTGTACTTATTGTGTTCATGAGGTGGATATGGGTAAGGTTTTTTGCAGGTTTTTTTTTTTTTTTTTAAATGTAAGTACAATGTACACAATAAGTGCATCAAATGATTCATTTAAATGTTTGTGCATTTAATATGAAGTGGGACAGAAAATGCTTATTAGTATACTATAGCTCACAACCAGCCTATATTTTTATTTACAACTAGACTGCTGATGATAATCTTACCAGTTGCAAAAATAAGGGCCCAGAGACACTTGATAGAGGTGAATAAGATGTTACTCAAGATTGTCTTGATGTGAATTTTTCACTCTTGATATAGCATAAAACATGACCTAAATGAACATTCACTCTGTCATTTTAGATGTAAAGAGAAAATATGAAGAAGAAAAAAAAAAACCCATATTATCCAGCTAAATCCCTCTATGGGACACACATCTAAAATATTTATACTGCCATGAGAAATTACATGAATGAATCATGTGAAATAGCCTGTCCAAAAAAATCTCCATATATTTCTGTCCCTGACTAAATAATATTGAGATATGATATCAATTATAAATGAGCATAATTAGGCGTTGTACATTGGTTCTGGTAATGAATGGAATGGGACCCGTCTGAATAAATCCCCCATGATGAGCCGACTCAAGCAAGAGTGCTGAGAGCAGCTCTTCAGACATCAAGACATCTGATGCGTCTAGCGGCACAGCCGTGTGTCTGTGAGATTTATTTTGACACTCGCCGCTGTTATCCATCAGCATGAATCTCAATATGGTAGTTTGTACTGCTATTAGAGGATGACGTCTCTGTGAGAGGAACGAGCCATGTGACTTCCAGTGGTTCTTACAAACATCAATGCATGGGACACAATGAAAAACTGACTGCATTGATAACAGTAGCTATTATAAACTAAACATAATGCATTACGAGAATACAATTTGTGAGTGTGTGAATGTAAAAGCTGGGCTGTGCTCTAAATCTGAGAACGGCAATGTTCTTCTAATAAGATGTCTTCACGTGGATGGTTTTTGAAGGCCTCACATATGTGTGAGACTCGGCAGTTATATAAATTAATATTCATTGGATCATTTCTTTCATCAAAGTTTTTTATTTACAACATGTTTTTGAAGCATTGATAATTGTAGCCAGTCACAGACATATCTGTTGAGCGTGTGAACGCAATGGCCAATCAGAGGTTTTTAAGTTAGTCAGAATCCGCTCAAAACACAGGAGTTTTCGTCAAGAGTTAGCGTTATATATACGCTCATGGGTCGTTTCATTATAACCAACAAATTATAAAGACGGTGTAAATAAGAGACTCATTGTGCAGCATAGACAGCTATTTTGATTATGGCGGTGTCCCGATTTCCCCTGCGTCTTGTGTGTTTTGTGTTCAAGGACTCTTATTTTGGTATTCTGTTCCTTACTGTTTCTATTGTTTCCATGTTTTCACTTCCTGTGTTTAGTTCCTGTTTGGCTTTGTTTGATTCATTACCCTCGTTAATTTCCATAGTGTTTAATCAGTTTCACCTGTGCCTTGTTATCTTCGTGTTTGCCTGGGCATAAACCCCTGTGTTTGAGTCTTTAGCTGTCGGTCATTGTCTTTACATATGGCTTTGTAAAGCTGTTGCATTTATTGTCCCCCCGTTAGATTATTATCTTCGCCTTCCTTGTTGGAGTTGTCAGGAGTTGCACTATATATCGCATAACCATCATTAAGCATGTTTGTCATTTAAATGAATCCAATCTGATTTGAGAATCTGAAAGTTCTGTTTATATGAACCCTAAACTTTGCAATCTGATTCACATATTCAATTACTTATACTGAACAAATCTTCAGCGCATGTGCAGTGCCCAGTCTCCATGTTCAGAGAAACACCACTGTGATTATGTCACCGGAGCTACTTTGAGCATAATTGCTGGTTTGGTCTTGATCATGTATCTAAAAAGAAAGTTAACACTTGTGTCCGAAGAGCTTTTCTAATTAATATTTAGTAAATATTCCTTCACTGACTAAAAAAAATGACCTATTTTTGGATTCAAAACGTTGATTTTTGCAGAAAGGTGACAAGTTTGCATCCCTGCACTTCAGTTCTTCCACATCATCTAACGAGACTCATCAAGTTCACCACAGGGACATTTTAAATACAGTTAAGCTCTTGCATTAATTAAAGCCTGTATAAACACAGCAAACATGCAGAGTGAAATCCAGCATTGTGTTCACCCTGCTTCTCCACTGCAGACAGACACGACGAATGTGCTAACTCTAGCGTGCTAACTCTGCCATTAAAATACTCACAGACACCTCATTAATATTTGATTCTGCAATAAATTATTGTTACACAGCCAAATGGCGAGTGTGTGTACTGGTTTGACTATACTTGGCCAAATATCCTCAGGGGCAGGGGCAGGGGCAGGGGCAAGGGCAAGGGCAGGGGCAGGGGCAGGGGCAGGGGCAGGGGCAGGGGCAGGGGCAGGGGCAGGGGCAGGGGCAGGGGCAGGGGCAGGGGCAAGGGCAAGGGCAGGGGCAGGGGCAGGGGCAGGGGCAAGGGCAGGGGCAGGGGCAGGGGCAGGGGCAAGGGCAGGGGCAGGGGCAGGGGCAGGGGCAGGGGCAGGGGCAAGGGCAGGGGCAAGGGCAGGGGCAGGGGCAGGGGCAGGGGCAGGGGCAGGGGCAGGGGCAGGGGCAGGGGCCAGGGCAGGGGCAGGGGCAGGGGCAGGGGCAGGGGCAATAGAAAATATAATTAACCTGATATAAAATCAATGGTAGTCTAAACAATGTCATCACTAATATAGTGAAACAGATTTCAACCATGAAAACTTTTGGAATAAAATGAAACAGCATTTTTACGTGAATTGAAGGTAGATGGCTTTGTCTTGGCAGACTAGCTTTTCTCCGCTGCTGCTGCTGGCATGAGTGAAGGCTACTGCTGAAACACGCACATAAACACAGATTTAGGCAGGTGGTGCTGGGGAAGAAGAGGGGCTAGGAAAACACAGCGTGCGTCAATGGTGGAGGAGCAAACCCACTATAAATTGTACAAATACTACTACTGTTATGTCATGGAATGTAGTTTTAAGAGTTTTTAGTATGAGAATGTAGTTGTTTAGACCTCAAATATGCGATTTATAAACATAGCGCCTATTTGAAAATCAGTTTAGACATTTTCGGAGATGTGAGCTCCAGACCATCAGTGGCCATTCAATGCTCATGTACCCGCTGAGAACAGCTTTTTGTGGCACTTTGCTGCTGACTCTTATGTAAATAGTGGTTAAACATAAGATATAATTAATTTTGGGTATATCAAACAGACAAACTTTGGTCTTATTAATCTGTTACTTGTTCAAGGGCAAATTGATTTGGCTAGGTTAAGTTTCATAACATACTAACTAGAGAACTGCTTTTGTACTTTTGACTGAATTGTTTCCTTTTGTTTATTTCCTAATGTACAAATGTTTTAAAGACATTCCATTGTTGTTTCTTATTTATATACACACATGTGCCATTGAACTGTTGTATGAAGGCAATATCACACTCGTAGCTGTGCAATATGGCTCTATAGCTGTGATTAGGCCATAAGCACAAAGTCGCATTTGCAACTTCAAAAAACCTTTTTTACAGTGATTAGTTTCTTAGTGATAAGGGAGCAAACGATTCTGAGCACTCCTGAATACAAACGTGTTCACAGCGCACAAGAAAAATTATTGAGAAATGACTGCCATAGAGTTCAATCGACCAGAGACTGAACCGTCTGTCTGAACCCACTGCCATGCCTGCTTTCACTTCCTCCACCAATGTCCTTATCCAATGACACAACTAATTCATTCTGTTGACCCATTTCTGAAACTTTAACTGATGAGATAGGGTGAGACCCCCTCTCAGGGGTCCATACGATCCTGCCCACTATTACACATGATATTTGCACAAATTGCCCCGTTTGTGTTTGAATATGAAGTACATTTTTAACAAAGGTATTTCCCAGGGGCCTCAAACACCAGATGAGTGTTTCTTCACACTGATTTCCTTCCTTCCGCTCTCAGGGCTCCACCAGAAACTCTGGGCTTTGAGATTCTGTACCCTATCAAAGTCTTTAAACATGTATGAGGGACGTACTTCTCCAAACAGGTGAGTAGGTGTAGGTGAACATGATTATAAATAGAGATTTCAAATGAGTCATAAAATTTGTTGGTATAAAAGAACTAACTTATATCAGACATTACAATCCAATGTCAATAAAATGCTCTGTGCCATTCTATGTCAGTGATGGGAACCGGTGATCTCCATTGCGATGACATTTCATGAAACCAGTGGCTTTTCCAATCGGACATTCTACTTCTGTCAGCCAATGTCTTTAATTGTTAACAAATTATGTTGTGCCATCTCAACAACAATAATATACACTATATTGCCAAAAGTATTGGGACACCCCTCCAAATCATTGAATTCAGGTGTTCTAATCACTTCCATTGCCACAGGTGTATAAAATCAAGCACCTAGGCATGCAGACTGCTTCTACAAACATTTGTGAAAGAATCGGTCGCTCTCAGGAGCTCAGTGAATTCAAGTGTGGTACCAGGATAGGTTGCCACCTGTGCAATAAGTCTATTCATGAAATTTTCCACTACTAAATATTCCACGGTCAACTGTTAGTGGTATCATAACAAAGTGGAAGCAATTGGGAACAACAGCAACTCAGCCACAAAGTGGTAGGCCAAGTAAAATCAAAGAGCGGGGTCAGCGCATGCTGAGGCACACAGTGCGCAGAAGTCGCCAACTTTCTGCAGAGTCAATAGCTACAGACCTCCAAACTTCAGTTTGGTGGAGGGGGGATTATGGTGTGGGGTTGTTTTTCAGGGGTTGGGCTTGGCCCCTTAGTTCCAGTGAAAGGAATTCTTAATGCTTCAGCATACCAAGACATTTTGGACAATTTCATGCTCCCAACTTTGTGGGAACAGTTTGGGGATGGCCCCTTCCTGTTCCAACATGACTGCGCACCAGTGCACAAAGCAAGGTCCATAAAGACATGGATGAGCGAGTTTGGTGTGGAGGAACTTGACTGGCCTGCACAGAGTCCTGACCTCAACCTGATAAAACACCTTTGGGATGAATTAGAGCGAAGACAGAGAGCCAGGCCTTCTCGCCAATATCACTGCCTGACCTCACAAATGCTCTTCTAGAAGAATGGTCAAAAATTCCCATAAACACACTCCTAAACCTTGTGGAAAGCCTTCCCAGAAGAGCTGAAGCTGTTATAGCTGCAAAGGGTGGGCCAACTCCTTATTAAACTCTACGGATTAAGAATGGGATGTCATTAAAGTTCATGTGCACGTAAAGGCAGGCGTCCCAAAACTTTTGGCAATATAGTGTATGTTGGGATAAAGTTTTGTTTACACTTTTTCCGGTAGTCCACTTTAGACATTCTACTAACTATAAATAACTTTGCCACTACATGTTAACTAACTCTCATTTAGTGTATCAGTAGACTATTAGGTTAGGGTTTGGGCAAGTAGAATAGGTTGACATGTAGTTGCAAAGTTACTTACAGTTAGTAGAATGTCTAAAGTAGACCATCGAAATAAAGTGTTACCCAAGTTTTGCCTTTACATTTACAGGTACCAGAGCTGAAGGTTTTCTAGTTAGCTCAAACACATGGTGTTTATTAACAAATATCCACATTTCGGAAATCAGTTGTTTCAAAATCAAATCACAGTCATCCCCTACCGACTAGCCTCTCAAAATAAGATAAAGTGGAAATAAAAACATGACCCTACATTTTTATAAATTAAATATTATTTGCACTAAATGTAAAAAATAACATATATTGCAGTAAAAATATCTAGACATCCTTAAAAATAATAATATACATTCATTTTTCTTACCCCTGCATTCGAAAATGTTTTTTCTTGTTTCATAAATAATACTAGAAGAATTAATTTCTTTAAAATAAATCTATATACAGTAGTGTACACTTTATTCAAGATAAAGGCCTTGTGAGTAGTTATGAATCATCTGAAGCCGAATGATAGAGCTCAAGTTTCTCTCCATTACACAAGTCATAGTGCCGTGTCGTGAGAGAACCAATGACATTTGCCATCAATGATGTGAAACCTGGTGGAATAGTGTTGTGGAGTCAAATAGCCTTTTATGATATCTTTATGGTATTTCTTGAAACTTCATGTTGACTATAAACTGCTGTCAATGGAAAAGATTATTTAATATTTCTATAGGTGAACTATTTCTTTAAATGGTGTTCTGTCCATCCGATTAACAGCGGTCAGAATGAATGTATGGATGAAATAAACGAGAGATTGGTCTTGAAGCACAACACACATGCAAAGTACTGTCACACAATTCCAGCTGTGAAACATTTAGTAGGTAAAGTTAACAACCCAGAAACCACCACAAGTATCTAAAACAAGCCCAGATATGTTATATATGCCCACTCAATCCAATTACGAGGAAAGAGAGAAAGAGTTGGTTTACCTGAGCCAGATTCACATTTGCTCATAAATAATTCATTGTTTTAATACTAGCGACACCACAACAAAACCGTGCTCACGTCTCTGTTGTTATTTTTGTTTCATTGTCTGAACACACCCTCAATGTACCAGTAAGGTTTGTTCACACACTCGTTCCTGCTCCATGTGCTCCATTTTAAATTGTTGCAGTATAAACATGAGCTAGACAGGCATTTTTAAAATCAACATGAAATCAAAATTGACAACTCTTGTTTTTCTGGGGGGGAATATTGCAATATTTGTAGAGTCGGTCTGACATGTTTTCTTTTAAATGAGCATTTTTTATCAGGCTCCTATATTTAAGTTTAATGATTTCACTTTAATGGCAATGAAAATATTATTAATCAGTTATTGAAATGTCTTATTTTCAAAAATGTCAAATTTGACTGCAAAACCAGCTTCTTTTTTTCCACCTCTTTGGACAACAAGACATAGTAAAACGTCCGTTTCTGTCAGTTTTACAGCAGCAAAAGGAACACTGTTGTGTTTGGACAACTGTAACGATGGACAAAACATGATAAAAACTTTAGTGAAAGCCAGCTCATATGCACACTGTCATTCATCTTGAAATCATATGATTCAATTTGCGACTCTAAGTTTTTTTTTTGTGGACTTAGAGGCTTTTGCTCACAAAGGGAAGTGGCGTTTAGCGTTTTCTGCCATGTATTTCTGAATGGGCTGATGCTGGGATTTAGCGGATTTGAAGTGAAAGTATTTGATGAACAAATGTGCAGAGAGCATTTGCTCAATATTATTATCTAATTTTTGATGGAGGTGGCATTTAGTGGCTTTTGCATCTAAACTCTTCTCTGATTACATGTTTATTGGTGTGAGGGCGGGGCAATCTGTCACTCACATGAGATCCACCAATCGCAAACCACAACCATCCAATCAATTCCACACTAACAAAATCAAGCCCCGCCCTACATTTGTTCTTGTTCCAAAAGCGATTCACTCAGATATACATCACAATATGGTACACAAGCTGTTTACATTGAAGCAGCAACAATAAAACCAAAACCGTGTCTGAAATCTCTCTTTACATATATACATATACATATAGTGCACTATTTGTGCTCATGTAGTGATGTACGAAAACACATTACCTAGTACACTGATTCAATCCCATTATACACCACAATGAAAAGTGTGTAACAACTAGAAAATACTCAGTGCACAGTTACGGTCTTGTCGATTGATGCCCTTCCATGAACACAATGGCCAACTTATTCTGCCTAATAAAACGCTGGAACTGAATATGCATATTAGTGCAGTCCTAAAGCAGCAAATGAAGACGCTGGTAATTGCCTGTCAAATACAGAAATGAACAAAGTGACACAATGAAATGCGGGCGGTTCTGTCGCGTGTGCATCTGGGCAGTGCGCTCAGCTGCTCGATTTGCATATCTGTGAGGTGTTAGAAGACAGCCATGAAACCCTGTAATAACACAAATATATCCTGCATGTCTTCAGAAAGATATAATGAGGCTCATGCCATATCAACATATAAGTAACGAGACAACTTTATTCTATTTTTTCACTTTCTATGTAGTGCATCTCTGACATGCTGTCATCTTGACTTGTCATTTCTCAGGGTGGATAAACGAATGGGAAGTGTGTTTGAGAAGCTGAATATTGCTTCAGATCAGCCGTTCGCAGCCTCACCAACCATCAGTTATTATTCATTTGTAATGTTCTCCTCCCCTGTAGCTCTCAAATCTCATTTGCACTTCTGCATATTCAGATATAACATCAGGATGTAAAAAAGTTACAGTAAAAGAAGACCCAGACTGTATTAAATTTCATTGAGGGCAAACATGGAACCATCAAAATTCAAGAGACATTTAGAAAGCAAAGACTTTGTCATGTACTGCTCCTAGACACAGCGGTTGAGGATCCAAACGTAGAATTTATTAGAAGGGTAATCCACAAAACAGGCAAAATCTCATAAACACGGGCAAACAGATACCAGGAACTCAGGCAGACAGGAAAACAGGGCAAATCCAGAGAAACAGATAAACAATGGCACGCTCAGAAATGCAGTGATGACACATACAAGACTTCGCAGAGAATAACAAAAAGAACCAGGCTTATATAGGGTGAGCTAAACAGGCTAATGAGACACAGATGAAAACAATGAGTGCTGATGAGTCTGAGCAAAGGATTATGGGTAATGTAGTCCTTGATGGAGTGACAACAGTCTGGGCTGGAGTGCCCCCTAGTGCCCTCAGCTGGTGATCGTGACACACTTAAAACTATGAACACGAGCCCGTTATTGTTGATGAAATGAAACCCTGTGTTATATCTACCAAGTTCACCAGTAATTTTGCTGATGAGATTAACACCACCCTGACCTAACCTAAACCCAACTATTTGGCTTTTCTTTGATCCATCAAACATTAAAAGGATCAACAAATTACTACCAAAGTCCATGAATAACCCCCGATTATTTCTGCAGCAATATTACGAACGTGTTAAAGATCACTGTAGTAATATATGTTTGTATTATGTAACATCTTGCCTTGTTCATTAACTGGATAATATTTCAAAGTGATTTTTGTCATTTTGACAAAAGAGCCTCGCACATTCAAGTTACAAATGACCACAACCGCTCTTATGTTAAAAATGAGGTAGATATCGATTGTTATTTTTCATGAAAGTTTATGAAAGAATACACTGAATAAAAAGTTGTTGCTGCTTGTTCAGTTTATTTAATTAAAATGAGCTAAACACAATTGCTTACTTAATTGTATTATGTTCAGTCTACTTAAAATGTAAAACTGTGTTGGGACTACATAAATCATTTTTGTTGTTAACTGAAACTGGAAGAGCAAATTTTGAAACGAAGTGTTTTTGAGTAAAGGAAGAAGACCTGTGGTGACACCTAATAGAATTACACTATTATGCAATCGCCCCTTTCGCGTGTAGTGCCTCCCCAGCTAAAACGTCACAAACACAGCTCTTACAGGTGCTTGTGAAGGCATGTCTCAACAGGTAAAAGTAGCTACTTTGAATGAAAGGTCCAACATATTAGGAATCCGTTGAGCTGTGTTGCTATTTGTCACGAGTACGTTGGTTATAATACTGGTGTTTGTTGCAACTCTGTTACACTATTGCAATGCGGTGACCAGTAATTCCTTATTTGTTCAATGCATTTATATGACAAAATGTAGGTTGTTAGTTACACGCTGTAACATTAAGAGTTAATTTTGGGACTACAATAATTGTGAACAGCCATCGGCTCCTCCTTCATAAGTCTCGTGTGCTTAACACCTGAGCACAAGCTCCACTCTTCACCACAATAGTAACCAAAAACACAGACGTATCATGCATAAATGAATGAATTAATAAAGAAGTAAAAAAACAAAAAATGTTTTAATGAAGTTATTATACCTAAAAGATAGCAATGGCTTGGTGTTGCTGCGCTTGGTATTGATAAGATGTCAGACGTGCGCAGGCATTACACTCCCTCTGTTTAGTGAGTCATGTAACCCGTCGTGACAGTCTCTGATTAATATTTCCACTGCCCCAGAGATATGCAGATACAGTGTGTCCTCTGCAGGATGACATAGTGCTGCAAAGGACTTCAACAGATGAGAGTCACAGCCATGACTTATGATCCGATCGCTCCTCGAAATAGACCAAATGTGATTAAGATGTTCAGCTTATAATACAGGCATCAGTTAAGAAAATCTGTACGTTCTGTATTAAGAGGCCAAGAACTGATATAATCTGTTTCACTTCTTATTATTCCTCTGACCTGGAGGGTAAAACTAGGAGAAGCGTCTCAACTCACAGCAAGACAAGATTCAGGTCACTGTCTCTAACCAACAGCTCGGCCCAATAAATACCAGAGGTTTTTAAATACCAGATTGCCATCATTTTGAATGTGTTAAAAAGGTAAAATGACTTCAGAATATGGTTAGACAGTTGGTATTTTCTTCTCCTCGCAGTGTTAACAAGAGACTGATGCACATGCAACATATTTACCATGGGATTTGCCTGCTAAATGGTCATTTACAAAAACTGCTAATTATTTCTGAGAGGTAATTTACGAATTAAGATCTTCGGATGAGAGCTGCAGGTTATTATTCTCAATCAAAACTGATTCCAAATAAAGCAAGAACTGTTACTATGTTACACTGTGAGACTTAAATGAGTCTAATTACTCAAGAGTTGTTCATTGTCCTCTTGTAATACAAGGTATTGAAAATTATTGTTCATGCATATATATTATATAGACTAAAAAACAAGACATTCATGGGACCTATAACCACAACTTAATTAAATGCATGGTTGCAAGATAGAAATTTTAATTTATTTATGTCATTAATACTTTTAAGGGTATTTTAAGGTGAGATATTTACATGTTACTACATGTACTTATTAAATTATACATAATTACAAGTAACTAACCCTAAACCAAACCCTCACTCTAACTTTAACTCTACAGTAAGTAAATAATTAATATTACTCAGTACTTATTTGAGTAAGTACAATGTAACTACATCAGATTGCATAATATATTGAAGAATGATAATGGAGAGTAGGTGAAATCTGACATAAACAATGGACAATATATCAATATTTCAAGGATTTAACGCTGTTGGATGTTTTTCAATGGACGTTTATCATGGACATTTTACACAAGTGCGATGGATTGGATTCATCTCACGATCGCTATTTCATAACCGAGGTATGAAGTCCCGTTTTGATTTTGCTCGTTGTCATTTGCACACCCGACACAAATTACAATATTACAGTTGCTGGAGCATATATATCATAAAACAGACACCGTAGATTGAAACTAAACCCTTAGCACTTTCAAAGGATGTATTATTAGACAGTAGTCTATATCGTAAATGCAACCAAAGTGACGTCAAGCCAGAGGTCAGGACAGTGCGCCTCAAGAGGATAAAATAAAGTGTAACCCTTTTAAGTTGCAAACATTATTTGAGTTATGTTGGTAGCCCTTTATTTTACAGTCCTGTTCTGTACTTATTGTAGTAATTACAATAACTGGGTAATAATAACTTGGTACTAACCCTGATTCTACCATCTAAACCTAAGCTTAACCCATGCAGTTACTTTATAATACCCAGTACTTTACAGTTACTCAAACTGTTGCATCATCTTTGTTTTTGTTTGTGTACACAATGTAGTCTGTGTCCTCAAAGGTGCTACGAATCCTGAAGTGGAACGAGAATGGTTAAAAGATTCTCATCCCTACTCACAAGCTCAACTTCGGCCATCATAATTCAATATTATGATTTGTTTCTGATGGCCTGCTGATTTTGGTTTCTGAATTTTATGGACTGCGAGCCGTGAAGACTTTATTGGACCTAGGAATAATGTAATTACACACCTCTGGAGAGTTATTCTGCAGTAATCTGACAGTGACGTATGACTGATACTGCACAGTAATGTCTGTGTGTTGCTCTGAATGTTGAAGAGGTTCAGTGGCTGATTCTGAAATAAAGCTAAAGCCTGTGCAGCAGAGGTATTGTCTTTAACTACAATTAAAACGTTTAATTTACGTTGATGTACAGTACTAACTAATAAATACAAGTAACCCCTTATACTCTGGACCATTTTGGTGGATGTCCGCTTGATTTTGGCCTACCCAAATTGAAAAGCTTCCCATATCCACATACAGTGGTATAAATCTTGGTGTTACAATTACAATTACAATTCATATTCAATTACAATTACATATTGTATGGGGGGGGGGGGGGGGTGAGGTAAATCAGAATAAGTTAATTTGTGTGAAATATATGTCAAAGTGATGCATATCTGCAGAAAATACAGATTCTAAGCTTTAGCCCAAAAAGCCATGATTATTATTTTTCTTCTTTGTTGTTTTCTCGTGATCTCGACCTAATTTGCTCATGATCTCGACATAAAATAAAGATGTACTATACAGTGAAAGCAACAAGTTTAGTATCACACTGAACACTATTGCAGTGAAGAAACTGATGAGTCAAGCATCTAGCAGTAAGAACGTAACGACAACAGATAGCCTATTTTTTTAAGCAAAATAATCATATTGATTCAAGCATTTAACATTTATAAGTTAATTACTTGTCAGTAACGCACACAATACTGCACAAATTATAGCGATCATGAAGACAAACACTTACAATCTAGGCCAATATGAATTGACCCATCAAGGCATGGACTCCACTAGACCCCTGAAGGTGCGCTGTGGTATCTGCACCAAGATGTTAGCAGCAGATCCTTTAAGTCCTGTAAGTTGCGAGGTGGAGCCTCCATGGATCGGACTTGTTTGTTCAGCACATCCCACAGATGCTCGATTGGATTGAGATCTGGGGAATTTGGAGGCCAAGTCAACACCTCAAACCATTCCTGAACCATTTTTGCTTTGTGGCAGGAGCATTATCCTGCTGAAAGAGGCCAGGAATACTGTTTCCATGAAAGGGTGTACATGGTCTGCAACAATGTTTAGGTAGGTGGTACGTGTCAAAGTAACATCCACATGGATGGCAGGACCCAAGGTTTCCCAGAAGGAAACCTTCTTCCATTGCTCAGTGGTCCAGTTCTGATGCTCACGTGTCCACTGTTGGCTCTTTCGGCGGTGGACAGGGGTCAGCATGGGCACCCTGACTGGTCTGCAGCTCCATACGCAACAAACTGATGCACTGTGTATTCTGACAGCTTTCTATCAGAACCAGCATTAACTTCTGGAGCAATTTGAGCTACAATAGCTCGTCTGTTGGATCGGACCACACGGGCCAGCCTTCGCTGAGCCTCGCCGGTTCACCACTGTTCCTTCCTTGGACCGCTTTTGATAGATACTGACCACTGCAGACCGGGAACACCGCACAAGAGCTGCAGTTTTGGAGATGCTTTGACCCAGTCGTCTAGCCATCACAATTTGGTTCTCAAATCCTTACGCTTGCCTATTTCTCCTGCTTCTAACACATCGACTTTGAGGACAAAATGTTCACTTGCTGCCTAATATATCCACCCACTAACAGGTGCCATGATGAAGAGATGATCAGTGTTATTCACCTGCCAGTGCTCATAAATAATGTTATGCCTGATCGGTGTATACCACACCCCACCAGTTATATTTATTTCTATACTGCTGTCTGTTGGCGCAGTTGTGTAACTTAGAGAACAATTTTTGTTGTCGAGATCATGTGAAAACATTAAGTAGTGATAAAAAGAAAATAACTTCTGTTATGTTGAGATCACAAGAAAACAATAAAGTATAATAATCCTTCCGTAGGTAAGCGCTCCACCGTGGACCTTTAAAATTTTGATGCTGACTTGATTTTTGGACCCATATATATATATATATATATATATATATATAACCTACAAAAAAGACAAAAAAACACACTAATTAAGATTAAAGTGAAATCAGAAAATAGAAAAATAAAAAAATCTAATTCAAAATATTAACAAAAACTGTAACATTTTTGGGTTTGTTGTTTGAGCTTGGCACATAAAGCCATCTAGTTTATGGAGTTAATAAAGCAGGTCGCTATAATTTGGTCTTGTGTTATGTATAGGGCATTTGGATGTATCTTAGTTAATGAT
Organism: Elopichthys bambusa; assembly: GCA_037101425.1. Lineage (NCBI taxonomy): Eukaryota > Metazoa > Chordata > Actinopteri > Cypriniformes > Xenocyprididae > Elopichthys > Elopichthys bambusa. The sequence continues at coordinate 29,117,966 of CM074450.1, read as the reverse complement.
GGCCTTTTTTTCACTATTTTTTCTAGCAAGATCTGGCAACACGAACGAGCTGAGCCTCGTACCTCTTTCCCTGTGATTTTCTTGCGCCGCACATGCAGAAGTGACACATGCCTGATGTGTGTTTAAATATGAACTGTGTGTGTACAGTACAGGACTGTACATGGCGGATGCTGGCAGCTAGTTGTAATGTGGATGTGACCGAAGTGATTGCTTTATTAGCTCAGGGCTGGGGACCAAGACTAACAAGACCATCCCTCCATTACGGACCACCGTGACCCAGACGCGTAAGCGAGCCAGGCGAGGTGCTGCGCCTTATCGAATTCCCTTCCAATTAGTGTAGAAACGAAGCAGAGGGCTCCTTAATGGGCTTTGACTAGTGATATCATGTAATTCGCAGCAGTAACAAACCTCTCCTTGTGATTTCAGTCTAATGAATCCCGGCGGTTCAGCCGCTGATTTGATTGTGCATTGTTTCTGCCACAAAAGGGGTCTTTCTTGCAAGCGTTCTCCTGTCTTTCTTCTTGAGTGACCTTTTCGGCGTGCTGCCTGTGGCACGTTATTTATTTATGATTTGTGTGGAAGCCAAAAGGCTGTCAGCCTGCCCTGTTATCGTTTGGTCATCCACTCAAGTGGCTGGGTGGTTGGGTAGACGCGTGGCGTTCAGAAACTGGGGCAGTCTGATTAATGTCAGCTTTTGGAAGCGAGACACACAGACATGACAACAAAGAGGCCTCTCTGGAAGGGAGGGAAACTGAGATAACGTGCGCGATACGCAGACGCGCGCACATGAGAAGGTATTGTGATGCCAGCTGCAGAAAGAGAAATCAAACATGCCATTGCGTGTTTTGTTAAGTTTAGTCCGAAGCCAGTGAATAATTAGTCCCCGAGGGGAAATCAGCACATCATTTGCATATTTCTGACACACTGGAGATGCTGTCTGTCTGCAAACACAAAGGATGGGAAACTTTTTCTCCGAATGATTTTTGTTAAGCTTTTGATCTGCCTTACTTTTTATCAAGTCTAAATCCATAAAAGTAAGGCTTCCTTTGCTCAAATCCAAATCAACACTAAAACATTAAAAGCAGCTGCGTTTCTACAAACTAGACACTAAAGGGATCATTTACTCTTAAACAAGAATTCTGGCATTATTTACTCATTTACTCACAAATGTTTCATGTTAGTGGGTTTGCATAAAAACACCCTCGTGAAAAAAAGAAGCATATTTTTAATAATTTAAATAAAAATAATGTACTTTAAAAGAATATACTTAAGCATGAACAGAATGTAATGTTTTTAAACACTTAATTTCATGTTAATTACAGTTAAATAAAAATGTATTATAGTTTGAAGGTATTGAAGGTATAAGTTGGATTTAAGTCTTTATATATAATTTCGGTAACACTTTATTTTAGGGTCTTTTAACTAGTTGCTTATTAGCATGCATATTAGTAGAATATTAGCTGTTTATTAGTAATTATTAAGCACATATTAATGCCTTATTCTGCATTTTTAATCCTACCCAATACCTAAACTTAACAACTAGCTTACTAACTATTAATAAGCAGTAAATTAGGAGTTTATTGAGGGAAAAGTCGTAGTTAATAGTGAATACATGTTCCCTATACTAAAGTGTTACCGAAATTTCATAACTACTTGTGTTGTCTTTGAAATAAGATTAAAGTGTACTGATGAATTTACTGACAAGCATTTATGATTTAACTAAAATATACTTTAATATCATTTCTATTGAAACTTATATGCATTTAAATATATTTGTAATGACGACTTTGTAGTTTACAACTTTAATTCAGTTACTTTATATTTATTTTTTTTCTTTTGTCAAATCAACTTATATAATTAGTGTTGTTTAGATAATATTTTTTTGAGTTTCTGTTGATTAAACCAATCGCCTTCATTGTATTAACTCAAATTTTTAAGTTCAGTGAACTCAAAATTTTAAGGCAACCAGGTAACTTACTTTAAGTTAAACCAACAATTATTTTTTACAATGTGTGCTTTAGTATGTTAGTCACCACATCAAATTAAGTGTACTTCTTTAAAGATTTTTAAAACATAATGTATTTTAAAGTAAAACAATTATTTGACATTACAAAGTTATTTATACGTTGTACTTAAGTGTGTTAAAAGTCATGAAGTCATGTCATTTTATTTCATTAATATATTATCTGCAAGTTTGTTTGTTTAAATATACTTTTAAGATTTAAATTACACTACAAGTGCACAATCAATACAATTAAGTTTCTTACAAGGGTAGTAACATGTTAGACGTGTTAGTTTGCTAGATAGCTCTCAGACAATCATTTCATTCAAATCAAATGGCCACAATGATGTGCAAAGGTTATTTCTGATTTGGCAATGTCAAAGCATGCCCTGCAATCAATACAGAAAACAAATCATTACTGCTATACAGCACTACAACCAGACGCACATAAGTGCACACAACAGCCAATCTAATGCCTATTCAGCACACACACAGAGAGAGAACTAGCAAACTAGCAAAGAGACTTTCACTATACACTTGAATATGCACTGTTACCCAACATGCAGTATATATAATTTGAAGGTTTAAGGTATAATTTTAATTTTCTCAGCCCATCCTAACCACAGGCTCTTCTCTTCGCCAAAGTGGAAACCCCTAACAACAAAACAGATTAACACATCTTTCCCTATTTTAATCTTGTGCAAAATAACACTTCATCTCAACATGTATATCCTTATGCAGTCTGACGCAAAGCATGCTGGGAACTAGAACTCTGCTACACTCATACAGTTAAAGTTCAATTTAATATATTCAGTTATTCACCTCACTTAACTTTTGTCTAATAAGTACAATGAACTTTCAGTAATATTTGAGTGAAATTAACTAAATTAGTTGTCCGGTTTTACAACTCCCATATCGTGTATCTCCATATGATCCCTAATTAGATCCTTTAGATCCCTAAAGAGCAAAGTTTGCTTTGGTTTTCCCAAACTCCAGCACTCACAGTTGGGTGCTGCTTTCAAGAAGAACTCGAAAATGATGGACAATGCCATAAATCAACAAAGCCGAAGGTGAATTCAAATAAAACACCCCAGAAAAAAAGGTTCAGTGTGGTTCTATATAGACCCCTGGGGTTCTTGGCTCAATTTTAAAGAAGCCTTTAAGCCAAAAAGGTTCTAAATAAGGAGAAATGTCTTAAATGATTGCATACTTTCATGTTTTTTTGTATAAAGTATATTTATGTTAGCTGTTTAATTCATAAAAATTAAATGTAAACAAAATTAATGAATTAAAACTAAATCCATAAATCCCGTGATGGGAACCCCTAAAAGGTTCTATACTGTATATATGAGGCGTCTGACAGAACCCTTTAAGGTTCTATATAGAACCGTTTCTTCTGTAAGTTAATACACAAACTCAACGCAAACAAGTTTTAAAAACATGTAAGTTTGGACTTACTTAGCTTGACTTTATTTTCAACTCCTCCATACTGCTGCAAAAGAAAAAAAAAAGGGGGAGGGGGTTAATATGCAATCCATAACTGTGTGGCAGAACTATTTCATTGCTAAGTAGTAAAGCTAAAAATGTTACATATAGTAAAACAGAAAATGTAAACCATTGTATCATAAACCAAATTTAAGATAGACAGTATAGACTACTTTATAAGTGCATGTCTGATTGACACATTCCAGAAAAACACACACATATGGCATCAGCTGATCGGTTTAATTTACAAATTTGAAAAATTGTGTGATTATCCTAAACATCCTCATTACGGAGTCTCAGTGGAGTATGTACTTCTCCAATTAAGGATGTCAAAAAGTGACTGTTTCAAACAGCAACTTGCTCTGAATTTATAGCCTACAACTAAGAATACAACAAACACCCTGTGAAAACAACAATGAACAGAACAAGTAGTCTGATAAGGTTGATGATATGGGATTCAGTAATGTGTAATGTCATTAAAATCACGCACATAAACACAATGGGTAACACTTTAGTATAGGGAACACATATAAACTATTGACTACGACTTTTCCCTCAATAAACTCCTAATTTACTGCTTATTAATAGTTAGTAAGCTAGATGTTAGGTTTAGGTATTGGGTAGGATTAAGAATGTAGTATACGGTCATGCAGAATAAGGCATTAATATGTGCTTAATAAGTACTAATAAATAGCCAATATTCTAGTAATATGCATGATAATAAGCAACTAGTTAAAAGACCCTAAAATAAAGTGTTACCACACAATGTCAAAACAAACATAAAGTCTGTAGGTAACATTACATTATACTGATCAAAAACATTACTCTTATGCACACAGGGTTTGTGTTTAAGTGGACTAAATGATTGGAGAAGACCATCATACATCACCAGAGAGAAGTTTGTAAGTTCACCGGAAGATCCAGTTATGACATTTTGATTAAAAATAAAAGGTAAAAAAATAATAAAATAATTCACAATAAGATCAACAACATGCAATTAGAATATTATCATTTCATCCTGACTTTAAAGCACATCATTCTGCATCTAAGATCCACATGAGCACTTCTGTGCAACAAACCCACTGCAAGCTCACGTTCAGATCCACCTCCATCCAATCAGCAACCGATGGACAGATTCTTTTTTTTTTTTCAATAAACCATTATACTCTGATGTACATCACAATAAGATCTGTCGCTACTACCGTTTCATGTTACTTAAAGTCGTGGGCGATCCTCGCTTCACTGAACAATTAATAAGAGTTAGAGAAGAGCTATTGTGCATGTGACATAGTGTATTGTATCAGTCCAACAGTTTACTAAGCCATTTTACTTCACAGTTTTAAATATGCTCTATTCAACAGAGAGACGATTACTAACATTTAAACATCTTGGAGAGAGTATTACTGAGTGGACTGTCGTAAACAGAACGTGACACACTGTTTAAAAATGTATGTGTGCAACGTGAGCAACTCTTTCAATCCTGATTGACACTATGTTGTCCCGTGACGGCGTACGGAGCTATAAAGGATACCCGGAACAAAGCAGCATTAGCTTTATATTTATTAAGTCCACATGTCCTAAAAGCAAGAAACTATGCTTGTAACCACAGGTCGAGAGCTGTCGTTCCAACTACACAAGTTTGCAATGCAGTTTGCGAATATTCGTTTGGACTATGGTTTCGGGAAACACCAAATCATTGAACTATGTTAGTAACGACGGAACTTGCAATGTTAGTTGGCTAACGATGCTTTTGGGAAACGCACCCCTGGCTGGCTCGAATGTGGTTCACAAGCAGCTCTCTTTGAGAGATTTCCATCAGGAAGGACACAAGATAGGGGCACAATTTATCACTCCGAGCTGGAGATGTGGAAACTGAGGGTTTGGCCCCTGAGGGGGATCAACTCTTAAACTCTGGTATTTCAACTGAGGTTGTTGAGACCATCCCACGAGGAAACTTTACACCTTAAAGTGGAGAGTCTTCACTTTACGGTGCAGAGAACACCAGTTGGACTTCAATGCTGAAGTTCCTTCAGGATTGTTTTTCTCCTGTTTTAGCCCCCTCCATGTTTAAGGTCTACTTGGCAGCCATAGCTGCTTACCACGTACCATTAGACGGTGGCTCTTTGGGGAGACACCATTAAGTAACTTGTTTCCTTCGTGGCACTTGAAGGAGGTTGAGGCCTGCTGTTCATGCGAGAGTTCCAGCCTGAGATCTGAGAGTTGTCCCTGGCATGCATCGAGCCTTTGGACTCCAGGTAGGGTCAAAGCAATTTTGCACCCTAGACCAGGCTACATGCCTAAAGTTCCATAGCACATTCAACCATCTTGCTGGCCTTTCATCCTCTTACTTTCGTGTTGGCAGACCAAGAGAAGCCTAACTTGCTTTGTCCAGTTAGAGCACATGAGGCTTACGTCCACCGGACTGCCCACTGATGTAAATCTGACCAGCTGCTGGTGTGCTTCAGTTCACCCAGGTTGGGTTCCCCAGCTTCCAAGCAGAACATTAGTAAATGTATTGTTGAGGCTATCTTTACAGCTTATGAGGCACATGACCTTGCTCTGCCTCTGGTTGTGAGAGCCCAGTCTACCAGGAGTATGGCAGCTTTGAAAGTTTTTTGTAAGGGGTTCCCTTCAAGAAGTGTGTGATGCTGCGGGCTGGTCTTTTCTGCACACATTTATCAGGTTTTACAGCCTGGACCATACACCAGTCTCAAGTACTCTTGTCCTACGTTGTGCCCAGAAAGTTTCACACTAGGACAGGCATTTGTCAGTATGGTACAATGGGTATTTTGTTCCCCATAGCATCATCATCAAGCAGCGTGGAGTTCCCTCAAAAGGGAACGTCTCGGGTTACGACTGTAATCATGGTTTCCTGAGAACGCTGCATCACCTTGCCATACATCCTGCATGCCTGTGAGTAGCTTGCTTCAGCCAAGCTAATGCTGCTTTGTTCCTTTGTATCCGTTGCTATACGCCATCATACGGGGTGATGCAGCACCAATCAGGATTGGAATAGTTGCACACGTGCTTCAGACACAGTCATGCTGAGGGGTTCCCCATAGCACTGTCATCAGATGCAGCGAGACGTCTCCTTCTCAGGGAACCATGCTTACAGTCATAACCAAAGACATTTCCCTGAACTTTAACTGAAAATATCCATCTGTTCCTCACATTAAGCTACTGAATGACTTTGAAAGACTTGGAATATAGAACAAACTATATTGTACTGGAAAAACTAAACTGAGATTGAGAAGTATTTATATGAAATGCCTGCAAGAAATATTCAAATGATCAGATGTTCATTGAACAAAAGTGTGTCAAAGTTACAATCTTTGGCTTACATTAATAGTTTACACCATGACAAAAGACATCAGTTTTTTTCCCCGTGGTGTTGTATGAATGAATCTGATTGAGAAAATTAACTGAAAATGATTTGTTAATTATCTGTTGGACCCTTTATTGTTTTATCCCAAAATGGTGAAGAATGTGATAACACTGAAAGCAAAGGCCAATTTCACTCATATATATCACTCAGCCAATTTCCTCCAGAGGATAAGTATTTTGTTTTCAATTGAACACATCTACCATTCCACTCAAACGGTGACAATGCAGTGAAGAATATAATACAACTTCTGATGTTGATAAATGAGGACATATCAATGAGTCTGAGACATGGTTTCTGACATAATTCAAAAGGAATTGCAAAAATTGCACAAATAGCAGTACAATGAGGATCTCTAACAGACAGCTGATTCAGTGTCCTGATATGATGTACACAGTTATCTAAACAGATAAGCAGATAAATAGATGTTTAATTATTTCTTATTTCATTCAAATTAAAGTTCTCATAATGTGCCATAACAAATAAAAGACAACACATATGGATGATAAATTTAGCCATTTCAATTAAATTAAATGAATAGCTGTCATTTGAATTATATGGTCTTATTATATGGTGTACAGCAAACTGTTTAACCCTTTTTGTTTTACATCTCATGATCAAGAAAACTCAATTCAATAAATGAAGCTGTCTATTATTGCCATCCATGCCGTCTTGTTAGAAATAAGGCTCAATGTTCTATATAGAACCCTTAAAAGGTTTTATATATGAAGCACCTAACAGAACTTTTTCTTCTAAGAGTGTAGGTTAAAAACATATGAAGTGGTTTCAAACATGGACACTGGACGCTGGCACCATAAATCCATGCATATTTAATACCTTAATCTCTGATGAATTAAAAGAGGGTATGTTCTTGGGGTTAGTGTGTTAACATGAGTAGTTTGGGAGACTGACACAGCGCTGGGTTCAAGCTAAGGGCTTTTTACAGTATACGCACCACTGAACAAATGTCATTTCAGCAGCACTTTCAGATGTCTGCGTTTACTTTCATATGTCTGTGTTCTACACAGGCTCGTTTTAGCTAAGTCTAAGCCTGATATTGTCTGTAAACGTATAGAGGCTTTACGAAATGACTGAACTATCTTTGAAGTAGTCGTGGTCTCATCAGGAAACTGTACGACTGTAGCGACTTTCATCCTTCAGATTCTTACCTTCTGTATCACTTGTTTGAATGCTGCACAGAAGTGGCTTTGAATGCCAAGTTATATATTTTGGCACAAATAAAAAATAACTTTGCATAAATAAATATACATACGGAGCCCTACACATGACATGCAGGAAAAAAATTGTAGACTAAATTGTGCGCAAGATTCAGCAAATCAAGGCAACGAAATAGTAAATCGTGCGCACAATTTATCAAATCGAGGGACCGAAATAGTAAATCGTGCGCACAAATTAGCAAATTGAGGGAACGAAATAGTAAATCGCGCGCACAATTTAGCAAATCGAGGGACCAAAATAGCAAATCATGCGCACAATTTATCAAATCGAGGGACCAAAATAGCAAATCATGCGCACAATTTATCAAATCGAGGGACCAAAATAGCAAATCATGCGCACAATTTATCAAGTCGTGGGAACAAAATAGTAAATCGTGCACACAAATTAGCAAATTGAGGGAACGAAATAGTAAATCGTGCACACAAATTAGCAAATTGAGGGAACGAAATAGTAAATCGTGCACACAAATTAGCAAATTGAGGGAACAAAATAGTAAATCGTGCACACAAATTAGCAAATTGAGGGAACGAAACAGTAAATTGTGCGCACGATTTAGCAAATCAAGGGAACGAAATAGTAAATCGTGCACACAAATTAGCAAATCGAGGGAACGAAATAGTAAATCGTGCACACAAATTAGCAAATTGAGGGAACGAAATAGTAAATCGTGCGCACAATTTATCAAATCGAGGGAACGAAATAGTAAATCGTGCACACAAATTAGCAAATCAAGGGAACAAAATAGTAAATCGTGCAAGATTTAGCAAATCGAGGGAACGAAATAGTAAATTGTGCACAAGATTCAGCAAATCGAGGGAACGAAATAGTAAATTGTGCACAAGATTTAGCAAATCGAGGGAACGAAATAGTAAATTGTGCACAAGATTCAGCAAATCGAGGGAACGAAATAGTAAATCGTGAGCACAATTTAGCAAATTGAGGGAACGAAATAGTAAATCGTGTTTAAGATTTAGCAAATCGAGGGAACAAAATAGTGAATCGTGCGCAAGATTTAGCAAATCGAGGGAATGAAATTGTAAATCTCGCGCAAGATTTAGCAAATCGAGGGAACGAAATAGTAAATCTCGCGCAAGATTTAGCAAATCGAGGGAACGAAATAGTAAATCGTGCAAGATTTAGCAAATCGAGGGAACGAAATAGTAAATCGTGTGTAAGAATTAACAAATCGAGGGAACAAAATAGTAAATCGTGTGCAAGATTTAGCAAATCGAGGGAATGAAATTGTAAATCTTGCGCAAGATTTAGCAAATCGAGGGAATGAAATAGTGAATCGTGCGCAAGATTTAGCAAATCGAGGGAATGAAATTGTAAATCTTGCGCAAGATTTAGCAAATCAAGGGAACAAAATAGTGAATCGTGCGCAAGATTTAGCAAATCGAGGAAACGAAATAGTAAATCGTGCAAGATTTAGCAAATCGAGGGAACAAAATAGTAAATCGTGTGCAAGATTTAGCAAATCAAGGGAACAAAATAGTGAATCGTGCGCAAGATTTAGCAAATCGAGGGAATGAAATTGTAAATCTTGCGCAAGATTTAGCAAATCAAGGGAACAAAATAGTGAATCGTGCGCAAGATTTAGCAAATCGAGGGAACGAAATAGTAAATCGTGTGTAAGAATTAACAAATCGAGGGAACAAAATAGTAAATCTCACGCAAGATTTAGCAAATCAAGGGAACAAAATAGTGAATCGTGCGCAAGATTTAGCAAATCAAGGGAATGAAATAGTAAATCGTGAGCAAGATTTAGCAAATCGAGGGAATGAAATAGTAAATCGTGAGCAAGATTTAGCAAATCGAGGGAACAAAATAGTAAATCTCACGCAAGATTTAGCAAATCAAGGGAACAAAATAGTGAATCGTGCGCAAGATTTAGCAAATCGAGGGAATGAAATTGTAAATCTCACGCAAGATTTAGCAAATCGAGGGAACGAAATAGTAAATTGTGTGCAAGATTTAGCAAATCAAGGGAACGAAATTGTAAATCTCGTGCAAGATTTAGCAAATCGAGGGAATGAAATTGTAAATCTCACGCAAGATTTAGCAAATCGAGGAAACGAAATAGTAAATCGTGCAAGATTTAGCAAATCGAGGGAATGAAATTGTAAATCTTGCGCAAGATTTAGCAAATCAAGGGAACAAAATAGTGAATCGTGCGCAAGATTTAGCAAATCGAGGGAACGAAATAGTAAATCGTGTGCAAGATTTAGCAAATCGAGGAAACGAAATAGTAAATCGTGCAAGATTTAGCAAATCGAGGGAACAAAATAGTAAATCGTGTGCAAGATTTAGCAAATCAAGGGAACAAAATAGTGAATCGTGCGCAAGATTTAGCAAATCGAGGGAATGAAATTGTAAATCTTGCGCAAGATTTAGCAAATCAAGGGAACAAAATAGTGAATCGTGCGCAAGATTTAGCAAATCGAGGGAACGAAATAGTAAATCTCACGCAAGATTTAGCAAATCAAGGGAACAAAATAGTGAATCGTGCGCAAGATTTAGCAAATCAAGGGAATGAAATAGTAAATCGTGAGCAAGATTTAGCAAATCGAGGGAATGAAATAGTAAATCGTGAGCAAGATTTAGCAAATCGAGGGAACAAAATAGTAAATCTCACGCAAGATTTAGCAAATCAAGGGAACAAAATAGTGAATCGTGCGCAAGATTTAGCAAATCGAGGGAATGAAATTGTAAATCTTGCGCAAGATTTAGCAAATCAAGGGAACAAAATAGTGAATCGTGCGCAAGATTTAGCAAATCGAGGGAACGAAATAGTAAATCGTGCAAGATTTAGCAAATCAAGGGAACAAAATAGTGAATCGTGCGCAAGATTTAGCAAATCGAGGGAATGAAATTGTAAATCTTGCGCAAGATTTAGCAAATCAAGGGAACAAAATAGTGAATCGTGCGCAAGATTTAGCAAATCGAGGGAACGAAATAGTAAATCGTGCAAGATTTAGCAAATCAAGGGAACAAAATAGTGAATCGTGCGCAAGATTTAGCAAATCGAGGGAACGAAATAGTAAATCGTGTGTAAGAATTAACAAATCGAGGGAACAAAATAGTAAATCTCACGCAAGATTTAGCAAATCAAGGGAACAAAATAGTGAATCGTGCGCAAGATTTAGCAAATCAAGGGAATGAAATAGTAAATCGTGAGCAAGATTTAGCAAATCGAGGGAATGAAATAGTAAATCGTGAGCAAGATTTAGCAAATCGAGGGAACAAAATAGTAAATCTCACGCAAGATTTAGCAAATCAAGGGAACAAAATAGTGAATCGTGCGCAAGATTTAGCAAATCGAGGGAATGAAATTGTAAATCTCACGCAAGATTTAGCAAATCGAGGGAACGAAATAGTAAATTGTGTGCAAGATTTAGCAAATCAAGGGAATGAAATTGTAAATCTCGTGCAAGATTTAGCAAATCGAGGGAATGAAATTGTAAATCTCACGCAAGATTTAGCAAATCGAGGGAACAAAATAGTAAATCGTGTGCAAGATTTAGCAAATCAAGGGAACGGAATAGTAAATTGTGCGCACAATTTACTTTTTTTCCTGCATGTCACGTGCGGGGCTCCGTATATACAGGCACAAATATTTAATGAAAAAACACCTTTACAGTAGCACTTGTATGCTATTTTCCCCATCATCTGAAATCGTAAGATCGTATTGTGTATAGTTCGCCGTAGCTATCTGATTCAAAAAGAAGCTGGCGTCACAATCGGTCAGACACATAAAAAGTAAAAGGCATTTGACATTACTGACGAAACAAACCTAGTTTAACACGTCTTAGGGAAGCAAATAAAGATTTTGAATAAGTGTAACAGATTTGATGTTATGGTGCTTTTGTCATGTTTGTCATTATGAAAAAGAACAGCTCAGATATTCTGAACAGTAGACACAAAAAATCATCATATGGGTTTTGAGTATATGATGATGAATGTGTGGCGACACAAACACAGATGCAATGTGGAAGAAGCGTTTGCTAGATGTTTTGAGATACATTAATGGATGCACTATTAATAAGCAATGAGAATACAATAGGAATTGTGAAAATGAATTAGGGCTGCACAGCTACAGTGTGCAATGAATCTGTGAGAGGCAGAAGGAGCCGCTCGCATGAGTATGCAGGAAATATGAAACGTGTTTGACCCTCAAGGACCTTAAAACTCATCCAGCCATAAGTACTGTCATTAGGAAAATATGCCTGAGTCTGCAACTTCTCAAACCGACCTGAATCTCACAGGAAAAACAACACTGTGATTATTCTAGATCAAAACTAAATATTCAAGGCAAGATACTACAGGCAAAACCATTGTTTTTGAGGAAAACATTCCAGGATTGTTCTCCATATAGTGGACTTCACTGGGGTTCAACGGGTCCAAATGTCAGTTTCAGTGCAGCTTCAAAGAGCACTACACGATCCCAGACGAGGAATAAGAGTCTTTTCTAAAAAAAATAAATAAAACATTATATACTTTTTAACCACAAATGCTCGTCTTGCACTGCTCTGTGATGCACCACGCATTATGTAATCAAGTTGGAAAGGTCACGAGTGACGCGGGCGGAAATATCACGGTTTTTTCACCTCTAACTTCAAAATCGCCATCATTTTTTTTATCCCTGCGCAAGATTTAGCAAATCAAGGGAACGAAATTGTAAATCGTGTGCAAGATTTAGCAAATCAAGGGAACGAAATTGTAAATCGTGTGCAAGATTTAGCAAATCAAGGGAACGAAATTGTAAATCGTGTGCAAGATTTAGCAAATCAAGGGAACGAAATTGTAAATCGTGCAAGATTTAGCAAATCAAGGGAACGAAATTGTAAATCTCGTGCAAGATTTAGCAAATCGAGAGAACAAAATAGTAAATCCTGCGCAAGATTCAGCAAATCAAGGGAACGAAATAGTAAATCGTGTGCAAGATTTAGCAAATCGAGGGAACAAAATAGTAAATCTCACGCAAGATTTAGCAAATCAAGGGAACAAAATAGTAAATCGTGTGCAAGATTTAGCAAATCGAGGGAACAAAATAGTGAATCGTGCGCAAGATTTAGCAAATCAAGGGAACAAAATAGTAAATCGTGTGCAAGATTTAGCAAATCAAGGGAACAAAATAGTGAATCGTGCACAAGATTTAGCAAATCAAGGGAACGAAATAGTAAATCGTGTGCAAGATTTAGCAAATCGAGGGAATGAAATAGTAAATCTCACGCAAGATTTAGCAAATCGAGGGAATGAAATTGTGAATCTTGCGCAAGATTTAGCAAATCGAGGGAACGAAATAGTAAATCTCACGCAAGATTTAGCAAATCAAGGGAACAAAATAGTGAATCGTGCGCAAAAACATTCCAGGATTGTTCTCCATATAGTGGACTTCACTGGGGTTCAACGGGTCCAAATGTCAGTTTCAGTGCAGCTTCAAAGAGCTCTACACGATCCCAGACGAGGAATAAGGGTCTTTTCTAAAAAAAAATAATAAAACATTATATACTTTTTAACCACAAATGCTCGTCTTGCACTGCTCTGTGATGCACCACGCATTATGTAATCAAGTTGGAAAGGTCACGAGTGACGCAGGCGGAAATATCACGGTTTTTTCTCCTCTAACTTCAAAATCGGCATCATTTTTTTATCCCTGATTTTTTTTTACTGATCTTTAAAGACCGTGAGTCAGAAATCACTTCAGCAGCTTTACACACGCCAACGTTTACAGTGTTATTACTAATTCTGAAGGGTTGTTCATATATCATTCGCCTGATTGATAAAACACTTTATGCCTAAAAACATAGCGATTTTTTTTTTTTTTTCTGTCTGCTGACAGTATTTTCTGATTTATGAGGTAATAAAAAGAGAAATCCAAAATCCCCTCTGTAAAAACCTTCAACTCTAATATATAAACAAAATGAAACAAGAATGTTGAACTTTATCCAGTGATCAAATTTCAGGTCTGGAAAGTTATATAAATTAGTGCATATTTATTTAGATGATGGCTCATTTGCATATTTAAACATAACATGTAATACTTTTTTGCCCTATTCTCCTGGGTTGTCTTGCCTTTAAACAATAACTAAAACAATAACTAGATAGTAAGAACTATAACACATATATTGATTGTGAATTGTGCACCAGTGTTTAACTATGCCGCCTGTCGATGTCTTACAGCACTGAGAAATGATTAAGAAGTCCCAGCAGGCCTCACGACGAGCCCAGTGTGTGTGTGTGTGCTCGAAGACAATGACATAATCAGCTCAGGACACTCCTCAGGATCTCATCTGGGACAAACAATTCCTGCCACAACATCTCCATTAGACATGACATTTGCCGACTGAAGAGGCTCATTAAGGGCTTTATTACCCCTTCGAAGATGCTGAACATTCCTGTTGAGCACTAACCATACAGCATCATTTGGTGAAATATCCGTGCTAATACTGTATGTACTGTAAAGATGTCTAGTTTTGGTTCTTGATTAATTCCTAGCATAAACTGTGGTATTTAAAGTTATGCTGTTGGACACAATTTCTAACCGACATGAACCGCCGATCGGTCTGAACAACTTCAGGATGAATAACGAGTTCAGTCGAATAATATAAAAGGTATTTGTTAGATGCAGTCACTGCTTGTTCTAGCTGGATAACAAGTGAGGAGAGCAACCTGTCACTCACATGAGATCCACCAATAGCAAACCACAACCATCCAATCAATTCCCCACAGACAGAATCAAGCCCCGCCCTATATTTGTTCTTGTTCCAGGAGTGTTTCACTCAGATATACGTCACAATAGAGAAGAAAAGATGATCACAACTTCCTCAGTTTTGGTTCTCAACACACCTGCGCGAGACAGCGGTTGTACAATGTCATCGGGTCCGTTTAAACCAGCCGGCCAGTCAACCAGCCTGACGCAAATATATTTCATGTTATATGTATGAATTAAATTATGAAGAGCGAGGGACTGGAGATGCTTTTCTGTGTATTGTATATGGATTCTGCCAGCTATTTTTCAGGGACTTTTAAAACAAAATTTTGGCAAAAATTGAACGCAAATGAAGCCTATGTTCTTTACTAAAGTTTTGTTTTTATTTCATTTTATTTGCCATTTAGTATTATTGTTTTAATTAAATTGTGTAATGACAAGGAATAATTGTATATATTATACACAATTATTTAATATTAATAATAATATTACATGATTTAAAATGAGATTTTCACACACTTTGGACAAACTACTCGCCCTGCCAACATCCAATTTTATCCGAACAGAGATACATATACAAAAAATGTGCCATTAAAACAGAGAGAGATACATATATCATCTGTTTGTTCCTCACACAAAGCTTCAGAAGACTTGAAATAAATAATACTACAGTTATGATTCTGTTAAGTTTTTTAACTGCTTTACAGGGGTAATCTGCACTATTACTCAAACATTTTTTGCAAACATTTTAAAAATGTAACTCACTTCTTCCTGAAGTCCCTTTTCAACCTCCTTCACTGTAGTTCCAGCTCCAGCGCCGGCTCGGACTCCGTAAGCCAGCCATAGTGAAGATCCAAGCAGGACGGACAAAGCCCAAACACCCAACCAGCCCATCAGCGTCAGCCTGTCAGGAGCAGAACGTGAACATGATGAGCATCATATAGCCACTCAAACACACAGAGAGCACATTATCACTCACTCATTCAGCAGCTTAAAAAACCCTTCTCACTCCCAAGGTGTCTGATACCGCTGCATGTCGCTGTACTGACGTCAGAAGTGTCCTCTAGAGCCTCTATTCCAGTGCGGCTGTATCTGTCAGAGCACCTGACATCAGCACGCCACATTAAACTGTATGATTATGAGTTTGAATAAAGCGTTTTTATGTTTAGGTCTATTGGATCATGCTCACTCTGTGTGTGCCGCTAAAACTTCCAGTAGACAAAATCCCATAAACTAAAATATTTGCTTCAGGAAATGCAAATCTAGTTATAATTTGATATGTAATATGAAAACAGCACATCTGATGCATAATGATACAAGTATAATGTTTTCCCCATCAGTGTATTTAAAGAAAAAAAGTTTTCACAAAACTTTCATGGCCCCAGAATAGTTTGTCGTATGAATATCTGAACATACAGTATATCAAAAGAAAGAACAGACACTCTGAGAAAAAAAGAAAAAAGAATGAAACACTTAAATGTGGGTAATTTTCATTTAAAAAAGAGTTTTTATCAAAGACTACATCTGGATCAGATTCAGAAGGATGATCAAAACACAGTGGAGTGGATCGAGTCCATCAACACCTCAAAGCTTCACAGTCGTTTCTTCTTCATGGGTTCGACATTTCATTCCGTAACATTAGGCAGTTTTGACTTTATGCTGTTCTATGTTGATGATCTCATTAGCAATGCTTCTTTTTGGATCCGGAGATTCAGTACTCTTTCAGAAGATGTGTAACAGCGCCCCCTACCGTATAACAGTGAAAACATGGGCTTTGTCTGAAATCGCCCCCCTATACCCTCATTCACTATGCCCTACACTAATATAGTCCACTTGAAGGAGTGAATGAAAATGAGTGAGTGAATTCGGACACTGAGTGCGCCGGAAGAGTTTTTTTGCATAGTTTTGGGGGGGTTTTTATTTTTGCCGTTTTTGCCTTTATTATGATAGGACAGTAAGCAAAGTGGGAGAGAGAGAGAGAGAGAGAGAGAGAGAGAGGGGGACAGGACTGGGAAAGGTCCACGAGCCGGGACTCGAACTCGGGTCACCCCTAAGCTCAACGGCGTAATGTGTCGACACGCTGCCCATCAGCGTCGACTTGTGCTTGCTTTTAAATAATCATTTGAAACTTTGCAAAGATTTATCTTGAACTCTGAACCTTTTTACAATTTAATAATCAATTAAAAGGGAATTTAGACCTGTATGATATTACGCTGTACCCACATTGGACTGGCGGTTTGGAAAATGGATAAATATATGATACAGCTGCGGGGGCCATCTTCTGGTCAGACGTAGGAATTCATTCGGTGCGCGACTCTCACAGTGCATTATGGGTATTCTCTAGCTGTTGAGTGTACATCAGTTGTACGCTCATTATTGCGGTGCATTATGGGATTGAATGAGTGCACTTGATAACGTCCACTATGGTTTTGGTCACCTCTACAAATGGCTGTTCCCTCAAATAGTGCCCTATTTAAGGGTATAGAGGGTGATTACAAAGCTGGATTATGCTGTCCTTTCCCTTGTATAAAAATGTCTAATTCACGCTAGCATGGTGCGGCAGCAGTTTCTACAGAGAGCGAGCACAGTGAAACATCACATCTCAAATGAGTCTATCACGCTTGCTTTCTGATGCGGTGGGTTGATTTGCGCTCGAGCACGTCTCATGCTAACCAGACATGATTAAACTGAAGCTCCGAGACATGTGGGACTGCTTCCTGTGATGACTCATGTGTACAGCTTGTGTGATTTATAATACTGCCTTATTCTTTTCATATATTGCATATCTCATACTATTACATTGGACATCAAAAGACATTTTAAGTCCCCCTGTGGTGAAAATCAAGTTTTTAATGTCTGTGATGTTTTTAATATGCTTTAAAACAAATTCATCAGTCAACATCATTGCTGAGTATTTTCTCCTTAAAACTGCAGTGGAAAAATAAAACGCAGTTTGCAACCGCTGGTGTTTCTGACGTCACAAATGACCTTGTAACCAATCACGTCAACGTGGGGGCGGGCTATAGCATATCATTAACTATGCTGAAAAGCAGGGGAGTTTCAAGTAGACATGTGCCGATATTCGGTAATGCGATATATCACGATAATGAATATGTACGATATTGTTAATGTGGGCACTTTAAAATACCGTAAATAGTAATTTATTACCAATTATTAAAAATTTTATAATGCATTTAAGAATACTTTCCCCATCAACTGTATAAAACGCACAACACTGCTGTATTCTGTGTCAAAGGGACACGCGCTCAGATGTAAATAAGCCCAACGTGCACGAGAAGCACATGGCGGAACGACTGAAGCAGATGCGCTGAATGAAAGTGCACGTGCGCTGATGGAACAGCAGAAATGCAGCGGTTACCCCGGAAAAAGTTTTTAAAATGCTTCAAACAGCCATTCATTTTTTTTTTTTTTGTAATCTCAGTGTTGTTTATCACAGCACCAAATACTTATTACTTAAAGACTTAATAGGATATTTATTCTCAAACTTAAACATTTTTATATTTTAATCTGGACTACAACATGCCCTAATGATTAGAAATGTTCTGATTACTTGTTATTGTTCAGTAAAACTAGATAAAACTAACAATCATCAGTTGTATTTCTTAACATTAACAAAAAATAATAATTTCTGTAACAAATGTAGCTATTGCTCAATCTTAGTTAATGCATTAAATAATGAGACCTTATTGTAAAGTGTTACCTGTTGTTCTTTATAGCCTGTTTGAAAATTTTCTCTATTTAAATATTCAGAGTTCTTTTTGTTATTACAAAAAGAGTTCTTAAACCTGTTATACTATGACAACACTTTTTTTTGCATCTTATTTCAATATCGTGATAATACCGTATACCGTGATAAAAGCTTCAGCAATTAATCGCAACATGAAAATGTGATACCGTCACATGCCTAGTTTCAAGAGAAGCTAGGTTATCCTGGTATATCTTTCTGTTGATATGAAAAATCAGGTAGATTTAGCAATATAGCAGGTGAATTATGTATATGAACTATATGCTTTTCTCCTCTGACTTTCTATGATGTTCAAAGCATTTGTAAGGATGCTGATTTCAGAAGGCAGCTGTCTGACTGAGATGAAGAATGGTTTGTGTGACATTAGCAACACGATATTAGATGTTTGATAACATAGTCAAGCCAAAGGCTAATCATATTAATTATGGTAATGTGTCCGACTTTGTAGAATGTGATATATAAAATGTATTACCATTCTGATACATTGACTTGTATACAACCCTATATAAATCACTAAAAATTCACACAATTCTAAAGTAAAACAATGTTAAGTGGGGGAAAATTTCATTATAACATAAATGTTTTTCTCTAGTTCACGTTGGACACAATTATTGGCACCCAATTATTGCAACGTCCTCTTCCCAAGATAACAGCTCTGAGGGTTCAGGTCAGGGGACTGGGACGGCCATGGCAGAAGCTTCATTTTGTGCTCAGTGACACATTTTTGTGTTGGTTTTGATGTTTGTTTTGGATCATTGTCCTGATGGAAGATCCAACCACGGCCCATTACTGGATATCTAGCAGAAGCGGTCAGGTTTTGATCTGTTGGTATTTGATAGAATCCATGATGCCATGTATCTGAACAAGATGTCTAGCAGCAAAACAGGCCCACAACATTTAAGATCCAGCAGTATATTTAACCGTGGGCATGGGGTACTTTTTATTCCTGCGTGCAGTAAAGCCATCTGGTGGGTTTGCTGCCAAAAAGCTCTTTTTTTAGTTTCATCTGAGCACAGAACCGAGTCCTGTTTGAAGTTCCAGTCCTGTCTGACAACTGAATATGCTGGAGATTGTTTCTGGATGAGAGCAGAGGATTTTTCTTGAAACCCTCCCGAACAACTTGTGGGGATGTTTGATCATATTTTTAGGCTTTCTGACCCCAAAACTCAACTGTGATCCTTGGAGAGTCTTTGGCCACTCAAACTCTCAAATGATTGAATTTTCAAATTAATTTTTTGAATGAAAGATAAAAAGGATAAACAATACAGATTTATTTCCACAGCTGCATTTTGTTCATATATACTAAGGGTGCCAATAATTCTGAAGTTGACTGTATATGTATAAATATATTTAAGTATTTTGAGAGCCTAGGGAGACAAAATCGATTTTGCAGCGTTTCACGGGAGTGGTTCTTTTGCCACGCTTTGCTTGTTTCGCCTCTCTGACTGGTGGAATTTTCCGTACAGCATCATGGGCAATGTAGTTTTCCACCATGAAAACCACTGTTAAACTATTATTTTAAAAATAAGTTAAAATAATAATGCAGGCCGACGGTGTCAACAGAAGCATAACCATCGATTGCTCGCAGTAGATCTGTCTTTAAAGGTTTATAAGTTATCGTTATATATGGATAAAATGAAAGTTTTTAATTCTGGAACACCAACTATTGCATATACTAAAAAATATAATATAAATGTCACTAAATATCAAAGCAAGTGTCTTTTTTTGTAAAGAAAGATTGGCCAAAAGTCAGTTTTGATAAGGGTCATCAAATGGTGAACGCAGCACATTTGTGCTCACGTAAATACAATGAACTGAATATTCTTTACGCAAATATCACACAGCTAAAACATCATAACCAGATCAAATAAATGAGCTTCTTACACAACCTCTCCATAAACTTATAAGCAACACATCTGCTGTCAGTCTCTGAAGGCGTCTGATATCGGTCAGTGCCCGAGAGCTCTGGACGTCACTATAGTTTTGAGTGTGTTCGAATGCCGTAAATAGCAAAAATATGCAACAGGTTGCATCTGAAACTGAAGCGGCTCAGATTTTCAATACTTGGAGGAGACACAGATCAGTAATGAATAGTTGCTGTTTTATTGAATCCATTCAGAGTCGCTGTTGGCTCTAAAAAGGCAAAAAAAAAAGTTAATTTACTGAACTAATCACTAGCTCCCACACGGGTCTGTTAACAATCTAAAAATCACTATTATTAATGATTATAACTGTACACATGAAAGAACATGTTCTTTTTAGTATGTACAGAACAAATTAATATATGAGAAAAACTGAAAATAAATGAGTTGACATGGTCTGCTAAAATGCATTTGGCCAGATCATTTATAATTATTACGCATGTGTTATTTTATGAATGAGGCTACATGGAGTAATTGTTATTAAAATAAATGGTTAGGAGGATAAATCCTTGCATATCATATAAATTTGAACATAAAATCCAGATCATGCGTCACAAACAGCAGCGTTTGAAGCTGCAGATATTGTTATGGCTTTATCGTGAGAAAGATAAGGTTATGAAGCTTCATTTCCCACACTAATACTGAGCTCTTCTGACGCCGTGTTTCTGCAGATGTGAGAGCTGGTGATCCGAACATGTTCAGAGCTGTGATATGGTTTTTGTCTGGAGTGAAACTTTAGATAATTGTTTGTTTTTCATCAGTCGAGTACCCGTGGTATTATCGTGATTTACTCTGCCTGTGGTTCGAGTTCGATCCATTGCTTTACTAATGGTTATTTACGTGCCTCTCAATCACATGTGTTTCTGACCACTCACTGTGGTCCTGCTGTGTGTGCTTCAGAAATATGATTTACTGGAGGTCAGTTTTCATGCAATCTAATCAGGAAACAACGGTCCTGTCCGTGACGCGTTTCATTTGAGCAAAACCCATCTGCATATTTGCTCCATTCCTTCCTCTCTCCGTCTCTCTTTTTTTAAATGTATTTAGTTGTACTCTTTTGGCCATTCTATTGAGAGAGACAGTCCAAGATAGGAAATTATAAGGAGAAGAGAAGAGCAGCGCTGCCTACCAGACCACGTCTCCAAACGAAATCCATTATAAACCAACTGCATTCACAATAACTGAAGAGATGAATATAGGCCACCGCCAGCTTTGTTGTTTTAGCAATGTTTTAACGACCATCCATATTTATTTTTCAGTCTCTTTATTATGATACAAACAGAAAATACAGGAAATATATTTATAAAAAAAAAAAAAATATCGGAACAAAATTCTGTTGCCCAAAATACTCGCCACTTTAGCCTATAAAAGCGTTTTGTTTTTCCTGATTTTTAATACTGCATACAAATTTACTGTATTTTCTGTTTATATTCTAATAAAGAGAATGACAAATAATTATATATGGTCATTATATCAATGCTAAAACAACATCTAATGGTGGCTTTTGTACTTTATATGCTAAACACAAAACCTGTAGCTGTAGTTTGCCCTTTTTCAGTCAATCATTTTGTCAGATAAATACCATAACCAAGTTTAATCTTACAATGCAATAGTAACTTAAAAATATATATAAACCAAAAACCACATGCAGCATAATCAGTTATTAATATTTTGGTAACACTTTACAATAAGGTTCATTTGTTAACATTAGTTAATATATTAACTAGCATGAACAATATATTTGTTACTGTATTCTTTGTTCATGTTAGTTAATAAAAATACAGCTCTTCATTGTTTTTTCATGTTAGTTGAAACTAATGTTAACAAATACATTTTAATAATTATTAGTAAGTGTTGAAATTAACATTAAGATTAATAAATGCTGTAGAAGTGCTGTTAATTTTCAGTTCATGTTAACTAAAGTAGTGAAACCTTATTGTAAAGTGTTACCAGTATTTCATTGTATGACAGTCTGGACAAGAATTATGCCAGCAGAATTTGTCATTATTATCACAAATAAAGCAATCGACTCCAGGCACAACTACGTAATATGCTTAAAAACACATTTTAATAATATGTGACGATGTCAGTTTTCCTAGACTGCCTCTATTGTAGATTTAGAGAGTGTAACTAAGTCATTTCCCACATTTGTCGTAAGAAGCTTTGTTAGTCACGTCAGCAGACTGAAGCAGGTCAAACGCTGCACCTTCAAACTCACGCTGTTAATCCAGAGCGATCTTTGTGTGTGAATGAAGGAACATTATTATGCTTTCACTCTTTTATTCTTTAGTGTGTGTGTGTGTATTATAAACGCAATAAAATCCATCTAGAAGTTTTTATAGAATGTGCTGATATTGTACGTATTGTATCAGTCTTCTTGACATATGAATACATAAAAATATTATTGGATCACGCTGGCTAATCTGCAGATTTATAGTTCTAGATGTTATCCTTACATGTGATGCACTGCAATTTTCTCTGCTTTTCAGGAACGGCAGCTGTTTTTGTTCTGTTTTGTGCTTACATTATCATGATCATACTCACATTTTATTTCTGTTTTATGCTAATTATATCTGGCTGTACATAAACAGACATCTCATGTAAAATGACAACGCCAGCAGATGATTCCACAAGATGAAATTAGCTTGAGCTGCTCATATGAATATTACCAACACAAACGAAGACAAGTCTTTTTTAAAAATCTTCAGAAAATCATGAAATGAAGCCATCATGAACGAACAAAATGCATTAAAAGCTCACTTATTCATGACCGCAGGTCCATACAAACACCTTCAGATACTGCAGGAGGATCGTGAATAGCATGACAAAGGTTGAAAATAACTTGTGTGACATTTCAAGAGCTTCTCGTTGTATTGCAGATTACATGTGGAAGTGATTCTCAATACGGATTGAAGTCCAAACGACGAACTGGGAATGACAATGCTCACGATCGTCGTTGCATTTGAACACGAGACAGAAATATCGCATCGTTCCTGTGCCTCCATTATAAAGTCATATATGAGAGCGTAATCCACTCGGCCGGCGGGTCGCAAGGCTCTTCTGATTGGCTCGTCGACGCGACACAACAAACCAAATTTTCACAATAATTAAGGAAGAGAATAAATACAACGAAATGAGGGGGAAATGCTTTCTTGTTGATGTTAAAGGTCAAATTCAGGCACATTCATCCGTCATGCTGAGCAAGCAAAACTACACTTGGGTTAAAAACAACCCAAGTTGGGTTAAATATGGACAAACCCAGCGGTTGGGTTAAATGTGCTGGACACTTTTATTTAAAAATGACTATATGGCTGGCTTAAAACGAAATCAAAATATGTTGGAAATTAAAAATCAGACACATAATTACCAGAAGAATCAAAAAGGTGTTTATTGGTAATAAATGTTTATTGTTTAATTATTATTCATTAAACTCATGTTAATTTCCAACATACTTTGGGTTCATTTTAAGCCAGCTATACAGTCATTTTTAAACAATAGTTGAGTTACCCAGCAGGTTGAGCAAACATTTAACCCAACTGCTGGGTTTGTCCGTTTTCAACCCAAGTTGGGTTGTGTAGATTTGTGACGCCCTCATCCTCAAAAACCATGAACACAATTATAGAAAAGAAAAGAAAATATGACCCAGGTGACCTCAGTCAAACTACTGCTTTTCTGTATTTACAAAATTGCCAGTTTTCCCATTTATCCTATAGGTTACGTTCACGCTGATATCATTTTTTATTATTTTTGGTACCGTGTGAAGCTGATAACCCAACACCACAACCCAACAATGAGCAGATTTATCATCTAAGTCAGATGACAGAGCTCCAGTATCAATACATTATATAGGTAACATAATGTAATGTGTTTTTGTTCCATTTCCGGCCAAAGCGTTACGTTACAAAATACAATGATGATGATGTTACCAGCATTTTAGTGCCTGCAGTTTATATAATGTTAATAACCCAGCCTATCTGAGCTGTTAAAATCTGAAATAACAACACAGAAGAGCACATGATGACTTCAGTTTCACCAAAAGTGACTTCAGCAGACTAATAAAAACATGACAGTTTAACCCACGCAAACACAACGCTATATAGACATGTAATCAACTAAACTAAATAACAAGAGTGCACATGTGATGGCTTGCATGGGGAATTCTGGGAACTGGAAGGAGATTCAAACCTTTTACTGACAACAGCAATATTTTATATGTAGCCTATGGTCTTCTCAAATATATATAATTTACATTCATTATAGTAACAGTGTAAATCACAGATGTATTGAGCCAAAGTTGTGTGATTGCACAAGTCTCTTTTAGCCTACATGAAACAATTGTTAAAATAAATACGGAATATTATAACAATATTTGTAATAATTTGGTATATAATAAACAGCAACAGAATAATGTTCTATTGTAAATAGTTTATAACTCTATAATAACACATAAAGATGAAACTTCTGATGAAACATGAGCTGTAATAAACCCTCTTGTCAGATATCTGCTGTGCTGCTGATGTTTTCATGTGTGAGTTTGAGTCACTGTTCGCCTCGGCTGTCTCGTGAACCCAGTGCTGCCTAACTAGACCGCATGTTTGGGCATCACAACCGCTGCGCGCGCCTCTGATGCCCAGAAGTGCTGCCTAGGTAGGGAGCGCACTAAACATGAGACGCTGACTGCACACAGCGAGAGTCCAGAATAAACTCTTGCTAAGGTATTAGATACAAACAAAATGCATGCATGAAGCACGTACATAATTCCAGTTCGCACGTAGAAGCGACCGCGCTCGCGCTTCGCAATAATGGTCGTGTTTCGATTGAGACGGAAACCCGCGCGCGCTCTGCATGACACGCGACCGTTCCGTGCGGCAGCAGCACAGGATAAAGTGACAGACGGCGCTGTAGCTCGTTACCTGTCGTGTTCCTGCGCGGAGACAGAAATGCTGCGTGCAATGTGCGCTATAGATGTCCAGAGACTCACAGTCCACGCGAAAAACAAGAACACACCCGCTCTCTCTCTCACTCCATCCTTCAACTGAGAGTGACCCGCTATTCCAGCTCACCCTATTTCAGCTGCTCTCTCTCTCTCTCTCTCTCTCTCACACACACACACACACACTCCCTGCGACGTCACACAGCGCATATATAACTCACACGCACCTCTGCCTACTGCCACACTCATTTCACACATGAGATGCTACTACAATCATCACATTAAAGTCATGTCTGTGTATAGTAAACATAATCAATAAACTCCAAACTTAATATGTGTTACACATTTGAAAATACATAGTGACACTATGATTTCTCATCCATATAATGCAGTAAATCCTGGAGCAGGAGCACAACAGGACTTATCATTTTTTACTCCAGGGAATATTTTTCTTTCTGGAGTGCTAAAGCACAAACCCTAAATCTTAACTAAAATATATATATATGCATTTTATCACAGTGAGGACAAAAAAAACGCTGTCTCAGTGTGGATGGAAGGCCAAAACGGAGAGAAAAAGATTTTCAAGCGCAAACTTATTAGTGTAGGATAAGCGACAACACAGTTTGGATTGTATCCAAATTCATTATATAACCAGTGTTGGGGGTAACACATTACAAGCAGTGTTGAGGAAAGTTACTTTTAAAAGTAATGCATTATAATATAGCGTTAGTTACTTTTTATGAAAAGTAATGCGTTACGTTACTTTTGCGTTACTTTTTCTTACCTGGGCTGGGCTTGTTTGTTTTTAGTAACAAAAAAAGTTCTATTTTTTGGCAAACGTAAAGGCCCTTTCACACCAAAAGTGAAATGAAGCCTCAGGCTGAAGGAAATGCATATTTACTCCTGTACAATAGAGGGCGCTGCTCAAACAAACCTTTTTTAATCCATTCTGGATTAAAGAAGAATAAGATACAGGAGGAGGAAGTTCAACATTTTTGCTTATTAGTATGGTCGAATTGGATCATTGAAAGTCAGCAGCAAAGATAGTGGTTAATAAAGTGAGATTAAATACATAAAGTATGTTTGTGCAGTTTAATGTATTTAATTATTACAGGTTTGCATACAATTCTGAGATTGCATTTCACTGTTTTTATTCATTTTGAAGAACAATGAATGTTTTTGTGCAAGTGCGATGAGTAAATGTATGTTCACATTTAGTCTAGAACTACAATAACCATCATGTTCACACAGCGACACAACACCTCTGACCTTTATTTCTCTCAGCATGGGGACAGGAGAGCTGTCAGTCAATAAATGTGTGAAAGAAAAAAAAAACTTTACTAGTTACTTTAAAAGGTAATCTCAAGTTACTTGTAATGCGTTGCCCCCAACACTGATTATAAGTAAGTTCACATTCATTGACTGACAGCTCTCCTGTCCCCATGAGAAATAAAGATGTTGTGTCGCTGTGTGAACATGATGGTTATTGTAGTTCTAGACTATATGTGACCCTGGACCACAACACCAGTCATAAGGGTCCATTTTTTAAAAATTGAGATGTATGCATAAATAATCTTTCCATTGATGTATGGTTTGTTAGGATAGGACAATATTTGGTCGAGATACAACTGGAATCTGAGTGTGCAAAAAATCAAAATATTGAGAAAATTGCCTTTAAAGTTGTCCAAATTAAGTCGTTAGCAATGCATATCCACTCACAAAAATACATTTTTGATATATCTATGGTAAGAACTTTACAAAATATCTTCATGGAACATGATCTTTACTTAATATCCTAATTATTTTTGGCATAAAAGAAAAATCGATCATTTTGACTCATACAATGTATTGTTGGCTATTGCTAAAAATATACCCGTGTGACTTATGACTGGTTTTGTGGTCCAGGGTCACAAATGTGAACATGCATTTACTCATCTCACTTGCACAAAAACATTCAGTATTCCTCAAAATGAATAAAAACAGTGAAATGCAAAAATATACTTTATGTATTTAATCTTACTTTATTAACCACTGTCTTTGCTGCTAACCTTCAATGATCCAATTCAACCATACTAATAAGCAAAAATTACTTTAGATTAGATTTAGAACTTCCTTCTCCTGTATCCTATTCTTCTTCAGTCCAGAATGGCAGCACAGCTGAAAGGATTGTTTGAGCAGCGCCCCCTACTGTACAGGAGTACATATGCTTTTCTTTCAGCCTGACGCTTATTAGGGCCGTTGGCTGAACATCTGATGCATATGGCACACTTATCTGGAAACACTTCAGGAGATTCAAAGTCGTCATCTGGTTGGTTGAATTCTACAGGATGTCCGGAAGACGCGTGTGTCGTGTTCTTTAACAGTCCACCTCGAAACAAATGCCAAACACCATAGAAGAAGAACGCCGTCATATTTACAACTGTGACAATGAGCGCTTATCAGGATCAACTAAAAGCTCAATTTTCAAAAGTATGTGAAGTCCGCGGCTCCATATTTGTAGTAAACTTGCACAATGTTCTTGAATGAATAATTTATTAGATGCACGCTGGTCTGTTATTGTAAGGACATCGACATTTTCATGCCCCTAAACATGATGCGGAACAAAACGAACTGTGATTGGTTGCGTTACATGTCAGTCAAACGTCCTCTTGGGTGGTCCTTGGCCAATAAAAGCTGCGATAGAGTCCAGACCTTCTGCCGTCAGTCTGAAGCTCTGGCTACACGAGACTAGAGGCCAATTCATTTCACTTTTGGTGTAAAAGCGCTTTAAAGGGTTAGTTCACCCAAAAATGAAAATTCTGTCATTAATTACTCACCCTCATTTCGTTCTACAACAATACTGTTTGTGCACCAAAAATAGCGACTTTATTGAACTATATCTAGTGATGGGCGGTTTCAAAACACTGCTTCATGAAGCTTTACAAATCTTTTGTTTTGAATCAGTGGTTCAGAGTGCCAAAATCACGTGATTTCAGTAAACGAGGCTTCGTTACGTCGTACGCGATCCGAACCACTGATTTGAAACAAAAGATTCGTAAAGCTTCAAAGCTTCATGAAGCAGTGTTTTGAAATCGCCCAACGGCTTGGGATTCGTTTTATATAAACGACTCGTTTAATTGACTCAGGGTCAACTCTTACTTTTGAGAGACAATATCTTTATATATGGTGCACTTTCAGATTTAAAACTTTGCAGGATGTTTTCATTCAGCTATGTTACACATATTTTCAAAAATCCATAATAGGGGCACTTTAAAAGTACTGAACAGTACTGTACAGTAAACATAACCAATAAAAACAAGCTGCTCCAAAATTAAGTTTGTGTAGCAAACTTGTGTTACATATTTGAAAATACATAGTTTTATTGACCCTGCAGTTTTGATTTCTCATCAATATAATGCAGTAACTCCTGGCACAACATGACTATTAACTTTTTACCCCAGTGAATATTTTTCTTTCTGGAACGCAATTTTTGTAAAAGCACAAACCCTAAATATATTTATACATTATGTCAAAATGAGGACAAAAATTTTGGACGGAAGGCCAAAATGGAAAAGTTGGACAAGGCCCGTGACAACAGTTCAACCTCAAAGACTGTATTGAAATTCGTTATATAATGACTCTTTATGCCAGTGTGTTTTGATTTTGTTCACTTGTTACCCAACAGATAGAGAAATGATGATATATGTCTATTTTTTTAGGTGAGAACGTAGTTATTAAGACCTCAAATATGCGCCTCATATATAAACATAGCACTTATTTTACTATTTGTTTTGATGCTTTTGCAGATGTGAGCTCCAGGCCATCAGCGGCCGTTCAGTGCTCATGAGAGAACAGCTTCATCCCGGCCAGTCTTTTGGGCATTTGCCACTGGCTCTTATGTAGATAGTGGTTAAAAATGTAATTCATTTTGGGTACATCAAATGGGCAATCTTTGGTCTTATTAATCTATTAGCTCTGTGGGAACTTTTAAAAGGACAAAGACAAAGATGTCGCATTTCTCTGCGGACATTCACTCTGCGGATTTTTTATAATGGATATAATATTATGGACATCGACCTGAAGAATGAATGCTATATCAGATGCAGGTGACACTTTCGTTTAGTCGATCTCTCTCTCATAATACCATAATACTCTAAGCTTCAATGAAGCGACTCACTGTTCCTTCGTTACTAGTTCCAAAGTGACGTTTTAGAATGCCTACGGCCGAATCACAGCCGTGCTGATATACAACCATATCACACGGCATATCGCATATATATATATATATATAGCCCTTGTGACAACAAGCTCTGTCGTCTCCTATTGTAGAACGGATCATGGAGAGAGAAAGTAATGACACAAAGAAATAACTACACAAGGAGTCACATCATACAGTAAAGAATTTTGAGAATCTTTGAGTGCACATATGCAACAGAAGAGTGTGTCTGCTTGGCTTAGGCTTGACTGTTTCAAAGGCAGAGAGGAGGTGACACAGTTACAGGCGATAATACAGGGTGAGCCATCAAAGTTGCATGTGTGCCTGAAATATTTATGCCCAATGTAACATTCATCACAAAAGAGAAAAGAGCTTTATTAGTGCAGCAGCCAATTGATTTCATGGAATACTGCAAAGCGAGTGACAGGAGGACGCTGTTTGTTTCAGGCAGCAGTAGTCAACAACACTTCACTGGAGCGGCTGGAGAATGCTCTATTCCAATTACTGCAACACTGTCAAAAACTTGCATTAATAACCCATTAACAAACAGATCCGTAGTTACAAGAAATACAGTCAATGGAGTCCAGTCACATGGTAAGAGAATGAGCACATTCGCTATGTTTGGCAGAGCAGATGTTGCAGATGGCTTTTTTTAAGGATGCTGAGATGAATGACACTTGTTTTGTCATCCTAAATGTTTTAGTGACTGGCATTTGATCGCATCTGGGGTGAATCCTCAGGGCCCGGTTGTTCAAAATGTAATCTGATCGGATTTTGTCTAATAGATTGGATCAAACCTTGAAAATGTGTTGTTTAAAAGAAGAAGAAGAAAAAAAAAAGGATTCTGAAATCCAATCTTGGTTTTGATCTGGATCAAATTGTGAGTTTGTGTTGTTCAAAACTTTTTAGTAAACTTCAGAACTGATCAAAAAATTGCAGCATTTGTGTCATGTATATATGCACACATTTATATTATTATTTTGCTCTTTATTAGTTTAACCGTTAAAGTAATAAAGTAGAAGTACACCTATTAAGCATTTTCAGTCCTTTCAAAACAAAACATTTGGCACCATAAAATAATCCCCTAAACAGCTGTTCATATCAAACAAAAATAATCAGAGATGAACTAGTCAAAAGTAGTTTCTAACAACTGCTCCCCTTATTGAGTGTATGTTTGTTTGTTTCTGTTGTGGGTCACATGAGTGGCTACAGAAACCCAAAAGGGAAAAGGTAATGTGAGGAAGTTTTGCATTCGCTCTCAAAAGTTTCTTGGGGAAATGCAAAACTTTGGCAAAACAAAGTGCAAAAGCATTTTCTTTTAAAAAAAAATGTTTTTACTCCCATTTCATACTTTCTTTCCATTACCATGTCCCTTTAGTGCCTCAACAGGTAGTTTGTTTAAAGGAAGTTGAAAATGGAAGGGGATGTTTGTTTATGTTGTTTTCTTTCTCTTCAAATAAAACACTTAAAATGACTCTTCTTCCTGCTGTTCTTTAGCTAGATTGTGAAATTTAACCCCAATTGGAGCACTGGTAATCCAGATTTTGTGATCTGAAAAACTGCGCAACTGGTTCAGCCAGATCCAATCATATTTTCATCCTGATCCTGGATAGCAAAACATGGGATTTCAAAGTCTAGATCATTCTGATCCAGATTAAAGTTTCTGAACAACTGGGCCCTCGTGTTCGTTTGTACTTTGTCGATAACTCTAAAACTGCATTCATGAATATATAGATTGATTAATCATTATTGCCTGACAGTTTCACTGGAACATACATTGCCTGACCAAAAGAAAAGTTGCGCTGACTAATATTTAGTTGAACCACCTTTAGCTTTGATTACTGTGTGCATTCATCGAGGCATCATTTCCACAACCTCATGCAAAGTCATAACATTTATTTCCTTCAAGAGTTGGATTCATTTTTGGCCAAGATTATGTTATTGACAATGGGGGAGTCAAACCACTCTTGAGAGTCACATTTGAAAAATGCGAGAAACGGGGAGTGGAATGGGGAACAAACGCAAGGTTTTCATTTTTTAAAAGTTGAACAGATTTGAACTTGAAGCTGCAAAGGGGATACGTGGGATACGTCTTCCAACATGGTTACAC
Organism: Elopichthys bambusa; assembly: GCA_037101425.1. NCBI lineage: Eukaryota > Metazoa > Chordata > Actinopteri > Cypriniformes > Xenocyprididae > Elopichthys > Elopichthys bambusa. The sequence goes on along the minus strand of CM074450.1, from coordinate 29,086,220 downwards.
ACTGCATCAGTTAGGGTTAAAAGAACGGATGCCAAAGATGTGATGCCGCTTTACTTTACAGTAAAATAAATGATCGCTCAGGTCACGTGACAATAATCAGCACTTCAACCCCTTGATTTATGCAAAAGACGTATTATTTGCTTTATTAAGTGCCATCTTGTGGCCAATATTCAGCTGGTGGAAAACACCGCACATCACAGATCTCAAGACGACTGTCAGACTAATGTCTGAACTCTCACGCGGCACTGCTTGACAAGCTAAACCAAAGCATCTCCTTTGCAAGTTCTTAAAGAAATGAAATTTCCAAAAGAACAAGGGATTAATGTGCTTGTCATCCAAAAGACTTTCACAGATCAAGGCTCTTCTGTTAGTCAACAGCTGTTCAAAGCGCACGAGTTAAATCCTTTGATATGATCTTTGAATCAAACTAAATTTCTTCAAGTTACAAGAGGAAGTCTTGCTGATGAGAAACACCTGCCTGCGCTGACAGTCCTGTCCTCGGAAACACTTGACAAGGCTTTTTTCTTAACTTTCCTGAGGAAGTTTCTCGCAAGTTTCCAGCTCCTCTGAAAGGCTGTTTTGACAACGCTGCAACACTGATTACTGCAAACCTAACATCTCTAGATATGAAAGATTGCGCCTTTAAAGCAACCTGAATAAGGAAGTAAACGATATAAGCAACTTGGCAATATATGAGGTCTGATGTGTAATGTAAGTTGACGAGGATAAACGGTGGAGTGATGGTCGCCCTCACTGACTTTCAAAATGCTACAATTTGTGATGGCCGTTCCCTGAGCCTCTCAGAGTTGAAGGCTTTACACTTGACAGCTCATGGGATAAATGGTTCAAAACACACTAAACCCTCTAAAATGTAAGCATTTTGCACATAGTATGCATGGTTTTTAAGCAAATCTTTTGTTTTCATTAGAGCAGTCCACACGGCTACTATACAATACATTCAACAACATGAATTTACTGCAATGCACAATCTTTTCCCTTTTTGATCACAGACTCGACGCAACTCAAGGTTTCTTTGATTTGACAATGAGTGATTCCACAGAGTTCGATGACACCCTTGTGGAAAAGATATACGATTAATAGTACTGAATGTGCACTTGTAGTATCTTAAAAGTATATATTAATATTTAACTTATATTCAAAAATAATATTACCTAGTTTTGCCCTGAAACTCTAGATGGCGCAGGCTTCATTTGGAAGCCTTTACGTCATTATCTACACAGGTGATCGGTTGCTGTTGCATCAGCGGCCAATGAGCAGGTAGTGTTGCTGTTAGCAGTCTGCAACGCTTTCAGAAACCCTCCATCTTCCCCAGCTCCACCTGTATAGATCTGCTATGGGGGTTAATTCATGTATGTTACATGTGCAGCAGCAGCATGTCTTAGATGCTCACAGCAATGTCTGGGAATATATTGGCACTATTCCACCAAGACCAAATACATTAACATTGCATTATCCATTACCATGCCAATCTCTATTACCATCATGACAAAACTATATTTAGGTATATAAACTGTACTTGCAGATAATATAATATTAATGAAATTAAAGGCCACTTAAGTGTGCTTGAAGAGAGTACACTTTCATGACTATGTTAAAAAAGTGTCAAATAAAAGAACTGTCGTGCTTTAAATCAGTGTGTTGTCTAACATATTAAAGCACTTGATTGTAGTTTTAAGTGTCTTATTCTAAAGTTAATATATTTTAAACTTCATCATTACAAATGCATTTAAATATGACATACAGAAACGACATTGAAGTATATTTTAGTTTACCCTAAATGCTTGTCAGTACTTTCAACAGCACACTTTAACCTTATTTCAAAGACAACACAAGTAATTATGAAATTATTACATATAATAGGCTGGTTTCACAGACAGGGTTTAGCCTAAGCCAAGATTAGGCCTTAGTTCAATTAGGATATTTAAGTAGCTTTTATAAACGTTCGCTAGAAAAACATCACTGGTGCGCATCTTGAGACAAAACAATGGCAGTGACATATTTTAAGATATGTTAGGTCAAGTTACTTTCAGTTAAAATAGAACAAACATGCATTTTAGTCTAGGACTAGCTTAAGTCTGTGAAACCGGGGGATAAAGATGTACTTAAGTGGCCCAAAAACACTCTAAAGTTCAACTAACTGCACTCTAAAAGAAAAAGAAAAAAAATGGTGGGTTAAGAACAACCCAAGTTGGGTTGAAAATGGACTGCTGGGTAGTTTTATTTAACCCAACTATTGTTTATAAATGACTGTATTGCTTGCTTAAAATGAACCCAAGTATGTCACCTTTTGATTATTATTGTTGCCTCTACTATGTAAAAATGTCTGATTTTTAATTTTGGGTTCATTTTAAGCCAGACATATAGTCATTTTTCAACAATAGTTGGGTTAAAAAATACTGTACATTTAAAAAATATTTAACCTATCCGCTGGGTTAAAATGATCCGATTGCTGGGTTTATCCATTTTTGTCCATTAAACCCAACTTGGGTTGTTTTTAACCCAGTGTGCATTTAATAAAACATGTTAACTATATTTTATTTTCAATTAATTGTAATTAACATGCAATTAAGTGTACAAAAGTTCGAACTTCCATTCGATTAGGTCAAAAAAAGGTAAAGATATAAACTCGTAATTGCGAGTTATAATGTCAGTATTGCGAGATATAAAATCGAATTCTTGCAATTCTGACTTTATAACACGCAAGTGTCATATCACATAATTCTGAGAAAAAAAAGTCCTTTTTCATTTTTTATTCAGTGGCAGAAACAAGCTTCCATACTTGATCGAGATGTTTATTTGAAAGCTTTTCAGTCCGATTATAAAGAGACTAAATTAATTCGCAGCTAATGTTTTGCCTGTAATAATCCTCAATTTCATTATTTATACAATTATTACATTGTTTGATACAGAATTCTGTCATTGTTCTTTTTGATCTGCTCTCACAAGGCTTTCAATGTAAGGAGGCCAGATCACAAGATTGAGAGTGTTGTGAAGATGCGGTGTCATTGTCTGATAAGTGATTGTCATATTTGCCAGGGGTGGAAGGTAACAGCAGGTTGGTACTTTTCCATTATGCACAGGACATGAATGTGGACGTAAAATGGGTGACTTTTATATTAGAGCCCACTGCATCTGATCACGACATTTCCTGTAGATTTAGATCCAAATCAATGGATGCAGAAAATGAGAAATGGTATTTGTTTTTACAAGATACAGAGGAGTCAAATGTACCATTCAAAATACGTGTTACACAGTTGTAGTAATAATAATGAGAAATTGCATTAAAGACATTTGTCATTCAGTGATATCTGTTGTCTTTGGCTCAAACCTCTCTTGCTAACACAGCAACTGTTGTGGCATTTGTTTGATTTTTAAAATTAGGCACATTAGCAACATTTTGCATAAAAAAAAGTCAATCATGTTGAGATGTATGCAGCTTTCTGTTGGTCAACACAGCGAATCCATCTTAAACCTGTTATGAAATCTGCGTTTCTTTCAGTCTCAAGCACAGATTCCCATTGAAATGACTCGGTTTTGTCGGAGAAAATTCGTCGAAAATGGTAAATGTGACCTCCTGGTTTCCTTAAAATTCAACTTGGATGAACATCGCAAATTGCAAATGAGACAGATGAACTCACAGATGGATGAAACTGATCTGTACAAATGTGCTGTTACAAATTTGCTTCCTTACAAGCAAAATCTGAGCTACATAAGATTGCTACATATCCATCTATTTCCTTGACTATATGACTACACAAAAGCAATTACTGTATGTGTGTGTGTTACTCTCCTCTCTTTATAACATAGAGAATTACGCAGAAAATGTCCCTTTCGCCGTTTCCCAGTCTGCGGGGTGGGTAATCAAAGCACAGCGTCAGTGTTGGATAGCTTTAGGACGGAGTCTCCGAGCATCAGCCCCATCTTCTGATTTGATGCACAGTCGCAGTCTCTGCTTGATTCCTCTCGCTCCTTTTGTTTCTCTTCCTTTTGCCTTTCTGATTTGATGGCTTTCGGACCCCAGATGACAATGAGATGAAAGCAAGGGCCTGATGAAACACAGTCCAGCTCCTGCGGCTCAGTCTTATGGACGATATGTCACTCTTATGCTGGGCCTGACCTGCACATATAAACAGCCCTAAAGCATGCTCGCCTTTTGTTTCCATTGCTTTGTTTGCTTATATCTTGCCGTTTTATGTCCCCACATCCGCCACATTACTGATATCCTTTGCCTTTCTCCTGTTTCCTCTCAATTTCCCGCCATTTCTCCCTGTAGCTGCCATTAACCTAGAAAAGGCTAGCAGCTTCCCAAAATAATCCGATTTCATTACGAACCTCCCTAATGCCACCATAAAGAGAGTCTTTAGAGGAACATCCATATTTAACACGGTTTATCGTGTTTATGTGACGGAAGATTTGCAGATTCATGAAATGAGCAACAGAAGACCTGTTAAAAAATATTTGGACACTTTATTGGAAAGAAAGATGGCAAAAGTACACCTTTTATGCCATAAAAGTAAACAAGAGCAGGGTAAAATGCACAGCCGCTGTACAGTGACGATTACTGCAGCGTTCCCTTTTGCTCCAGCAGAAAAAGAGAGTTTCCAAACTAAGACAAATAAGAGAGAAATAGATGGAGATAGGAAGGTGTCACCTTCTCGGCAGCTGTATTTGAAACTGTACAGGCTGTAAAGTTGAGGTGGTAGCCTGCAATTGTTAACTTACGGAACTATTTGTACCTGATTTATCCCATATTTTGTTTCGTTGACAAAAATTGATGTATATATGGGTTGGTTTAGTTGGTTTAACTCTTTCCCCGCCATTGATTTATGATACAACACTTCCCCACCATTAGCCAGGTTTCCATCCAAGGATTTTTTTGCAAAAAAAAAAAAAGGTTTTGCGCATCAAAATGTTTACCGATGGAAATGCCAATTATCAATATTTTTGCAAATGTCAACACAATGTTTAACTTTAGCGCATACATTCTATGTCGATACTTCAAATGTAGCAAAAAAAAAAAAATATATATATATATATATATATATGAAAAATTTTATTATTTAACGCAAATAAATGTGGCAGAATTAGCCGTGTTCGTGGTGTTGCTCCCGTTGAAGCACCATTTCTCCGTAATATTCAAAGGTGAATTAAATCTATTATATTCATATTATTAAATTGCATTGGCCTATAAAATTATTTAATTGCTATTGGTAAGACGCGTTACTTCTTAAACATCATTCATTCTTATTTTTGTAATTTTATCTAAATTGTTTTTCTTTCTCTTCTTCGATACCGAGACCAAAGAGGGTCGAGTCCGAGTCGAGACAGAGAACAAAGAGGGTCGAGTCCGAGTCGATACCGAGACCAAAGAGGGTCGAGTCCGAGTCGAGACAGAGACCAAAGAGGGTCGAGTCCGAGTCGATACCGAGACCAAAGAGGGTCGAGTCCGAGTCGAGACAGAGACCAAAGAGGGTCGAGTCCGAGTCGAGACAGAGACCAAAGAGGGTCGAGTCCGAGTCGATACCGAGACCAAAGAGGGTCGAGTCCGAGTCGAGACAGAGAACAAAGAGGGTCGAGTCCGAGTCGATACCGAGACCAAAGAGGGTCGAGTCCGAGTCGATACCGAGACCAAAGAGGGTCGAGTCCGAGTCGAGACAGAGACCAAAGAGGGTCGAGTCCGAGTCGAGACAGAGACCAAAGAAGGTCGAGTCCGAGTCGAGACAGAGACCAAAGAGGGTCGAGTCCAAGACAAGTTCAAGAAATCTAAAGACCTAAAAGAATATATAAATGTTTGGTGGAAACAATAAAATTTAATGAGTAAAATGAGTTTTTCTTTCTTTTTCTCTTGATAACACATCTTAATTTGATGTTCCTTTTATTTAATAATTATCTTAAATTAAATCGAGGAAAGCTATTTTTTAAGTTGTGATTAAGCTAATTTTTTTTTTTTTACAGTGGATGAGGAAAATATAGCACCTTGAAAGCTCATCAAAAATAAAAACGTGTCAAATGAAGGAAGTGTCACAGTTATGTTCTTTCAGTTTGTCACTCATCATGTGTTCCTTTGTTCTGTTTTCCCGCTCCTCATCATTAGTTCAGTCGTATCACGTGTCCTATTGATTACCCTTATATGTTTGCTCCTTAAGTTCCTCTTTGTCGCATTACGTTGTGTTGTTCCTGCCAGCTGCCTGTTGGATTAAACTTTCTTTAAACGTTCTTCTTCGTCTTCCTTCCTGAACACAGCTTGACAGGAAGGCTGTTGCAGATGCAGATCCCTGACAATTGCAATTCATTCTAGCCATAGTTGTGTACATAATTAATTATTATTAGTTATACTTACATTCTCTGTATTTAATGGAGACTGCAGCCAGATAGTCTTGGTGAGCACCAGCATGCGTACATAAAGAGCGTGTCATAGAGGTAATGCACAAGACGCAAACAATCTTTGAGCTTTGCTTGTATCGTTTTGCCAAACCACTTATTGTATGTCTGAGACTGAGGAAATTCACCTTGGCCGTACCCAATGACATATTGCATTGCACTGCGCTAAAGACTTTAAATACTTTATTTTCTATTTAAATGTAAATAGAAAATAAAGGTTAGGTATTATTAATTTTAAAGACCGCACTAACCCAGAAAAGAAGAATGTTTTCTATTAGACACAGAGCACTGAACAAATAGTACCATATTTCATACTGAATGCTATTATGGGCTCCATTAGGAGATCTTTCTGAGTAAACTGCTGTAAAATGGACTCACACTGTGATATACATTTATTTGTAACTGGACAGTTCTGACTGCATGGAAGATTATTAAACCTCCTTAATTTTAAGTACAAATTAACACAATTATGTATAATTGTGACAAGCAATGTATAAATTCTTTAAATTTGTTACTATTTCATTACAAATATGATAAGTGTGCCACAAAATGCATTATTAAAATGATATTCAGTAAATATTGCAATATAAAGAGGGCTATCACAACCATTTTTACACAGCTCTCTGGAATACTTGATTCTGATTGGTCAGTCACAACATTCCAAAATTATATTCAAATCCAATCCAAAATAAGATTACGTAATCCAAAACAGGCAAACTGGAAACAGGGTCAAAATAATGGAGCAGATAATCAATGGAGTGCTCAGAAATGCACTTGTGACACATACAAGACTTGGCAATGAATGACTGAATAAACTGGACTTATATAGGCATTGATACACAGCTGACATCAATCAAGGATGATGAGTCGGGCAGTGAGTTCTGGGAAATGTAGTTCATGTTAGAATGACAGTGAACAAGAGGGGAGTGCCATCTGGTGGATATCAAGAGCAGCTGGTGATCGTGACAGTACTTTATCTTTTAAACTTTATCCCATATGCCAAATATACTGTGGTGACATACATTTGTTTATGTTGGCCAATCTGTGATAAAAGGAGATATCATTATTTTGTGTTCAATTATTTACTTACAGTATGTGTGTTTGGAAATTCAACCGAAATGAATACCGGTCGTGTGCAATGACCACGTGTTCTTCATAGAACAAATAAAGAGGACACAGCTGACAAAAGAAAGAAGTTTTCTGGTCATTTTGGGGATGCGCAGGTGGCAGAGGTGGCCAGCAATCAGTGGCATTTGCTGTGTGGAGTCTGCAGGGGTGTGATGTGATTACCTTATCTTCACACTCACTAACTCATCTAATTACACAACTCCAGTGAAAGGGCACGCTTGCAAAAAAAGGTTAATTGCTTAATTTTCCTACCATATGTACATCCAGTTCGTAAGTCAACTTTTTATTGAATACATACACACTATTTCAGAACTGCTTTGGCTTTTCTTCTTGATTTTATTTGGAGACAGAAGCAGTGGTCTGAGTCTTACCACTGCACTTCACACAGAGGGCATGCTCTTCATGGAAGGACTTTGAATCCTCATAAAAAGGTCATCCGTGTCTGGATGCACATCTCATGCCAAATAGCGTCGCGCAGAGAGAAAAACATCCGTGGGGAAAGCAGAGACATTACACGGATCATTAGCTCCTGATATAGGAGAGGGAGCGCTGACTGGCTTAATGATGCTTTGATAAGCTGTTTTCAGGAGGTAAACATAATCTGTTAGCTTTTCAACACTTTTTTTTTTTTGTACTCTGAGCAATTTTTGCTGTGAAACGAAACTGTCATTTGCTTGTTTGCAGAACAATCCACAACTGCAAATGTTCATGCAACTGTCTCTGTGCTGCTTCATGATGGAAATGTGCAGTGTTGTAGTCGAGACCAGAGAGGGTCGAGACCGAGACCAGAGAGGGTCGAGTCCGAGTCGAGACCGAGACCAAAGAGGATCAAGTTCGAGTCGAGACCGAGACCAGACTGAGACCAGAGAGGGTCGAGACCGAGACCAAAGAGGGTCAAGTTTGAGTCGAGACTGAGACCAGAGAGGGTCGAGTCCAAGTCAAGACCGAGACCAGACAGAGACCAGAGAGGGTCGAGTCCGAGACCAGAGAGGGTCGAGTCCGAGTCGAGACCGAGACCAAAGAGGATCAAGTTCGAGTTGAGACCGAGACCAGACTGAGACCAGAGAGGGTCGAGACCGAGACCAAAGAGGGTCAAGTTTGAGTCGAGACTGAGACCAGAGAGGGTCGAGTCCAAGTCAAGACCGAGACCAGACAGAGACCAGAGAGGGTCGAGTCCGAGTCGAGACCGAGACCAGAGAGGGTCAAGTCCGAGTCGAGACCGAGATCAGAGAGGGTCGAGTCCAAGTCAAGACCGAGACCAGACAGAGACCAGAGAGGGTCGAGTCCGAGTCGAGACCGAGACCAGAGAGGGTCGAGTCCGAGTCGATACCGAGACCAAAGAGGGTCGAGTCCGAGTCGAGACAGAGATCAAAGAGGGTCGAGTCCGAGTCGAGACTGAGACCAGAGAGGGTCGAGTCCGAGTCGAGACAGAGATCAAAGAGTGTCGAGTCCGAGTCGAGACTGAGACCAGAGAGGGTCGAGTCCGAGTCGAGACTGAGACCAGAGAGGGTCGAGTCCGAGTCGAGTCAGAGACCAAAGAGGGTCGAGTCCAAGTCGATACCGAGACCAAAGAGGGTCGAGTCCGAGTCGATACCGAGACCAAAGAGGGTCGAGTCTGAGTCGATACCGAGACCAAAGAGTGACGAGTCCAAGTTGATACCGAGACCAAAGAGGGTCGAGTCCGAGTCGAGACAGAGACCAAAGAGGGTCGAGTCCGAGTCGAGACAGAGACCAGAGAGGGTCGAGTCCGAGTCGATACCGAGACCAAAGAGGGTCGAGTCCGAGTCGAGACAGAGACCAAAGAGTGACGAGTCCAAGTCGAGACAGAGACCAGAGAGGGTCGAGTCCAAGACAAGTTCAAGTTCACATAAGGTTGGGTCTGAGACAAGACTTAAAGAAATCTAAAGACCTAAAAGAATATGTTTGGTGGAAACAATAAAAAAATTGAATGAGTAAATATGAGCTTTAAAGATTTGATTATGGGTGAGTAGATAACATTAGTTCTGAAGTTGATTTTTGTGGTGTCCTGTGGTGAGAGATTGTGCAGCTGTACTCAATTTCAAACTTTTAAACAACTATTTTGTAACTATTTAATAATTACTATACATGCAGTTTTGTGACCATTGAGAGAGTACATTCAATATATGTAATTTATTTTTAGAATTACTTTTGGAATTAAAAGGTTAATATTCCATTCAAAAGTTTGGGGTCGGTAAGATTTTTTGTTTCTGAAAGAAGTCACTAAGGCTGCGTTTATTTGATCAAAATACAGTAAAAACAGTAATATTGTGGAATATTATTACAATTTAAAATAACTGTAAAATAACTTCAGTGTCACATGATCCTTCAGAAATCATTCTAATATGCTGATTTGCTACTCAAGAAACATTTTTTGTTATAATCAATGTTGTGCTGCTTAATATTTTTTTGTGAAAAATTACTGTTCTGGTCAAATAAATGCAGCCGTGGTGAGCATAAGAGACTTCTTTCAAAAGCACACATTTTTGAATGGTAGTGTACATATATAATAAAATAAATATGATAAAAAATGCTAAATAAAATGGACAGCTGGGCAATTTAATGGTGATTTAAAGGTGAATGGTGATTAAAAAAATTATAAAAATATTTAAGATGTTTTAAAAAAATCATGAATATGTTATGCATAGTTTCATGTAGCCATACCTTTAGACTGACGGCAGAAGATCTGGACTTCATAGCAGCTTTCATTGTCCAAGGACCGCCCAGAAGTTGTTTGACTGACATGTAAACCAACCAATCACAGCTTGTTTTGTTTCTTATTCTATGAGGGGGTTTGGCAACACGCCGGCTTTGTTTCCAGGTGGACCTGTATGATATTAAATGAAAAGCTTATTTTTAATAAAGTTGATTCTGGAGTTATGCAACTTCATGAAAGTGATATTGATAGTAATAGTTCATCTAAATTAACTGGTTTTATTCAAGTCAAAAATATTGTTAAATATTGCTGAACCAACTTAAATACATTCATTTATACCGACAAAATTAATTTTATGGGTTAAATCAACAAAAACAGCTCTTTAAAGTAACAATTACAGGTTACCCCTTTACATTAATTGTTTTTTTTATGACAGTACAACATCAAATAAGTAAACTCAATTAAACACATTATTTGTTTGGTGAAATTACTTCATGCTTACTTTGTAATTGTAATACTTTACCTCATAAACGAAGACGTAATGTTTTAATCTTGATGTCCTTGCTTGTAACAGGCTTAGGCAACAGTTTTCTCATCTAGACAAAAACACAAAGTCAGGGTCTTTTTACATTTTTATTTTGAATAAATGCTGTTATTTTTAACATTTTTAAATCAAAGATTTTTAATCAATCGACTAAAAAAAAAGGATCACAGCATGTTACGTTTCCACTTGCCAACTTTGAAAATTAATCATCATATTATAATGATTTCTGAAGGATCATGTGACACTGAAGACTGAAGACTGGAGTAATGATGCTGAAAATTCAGCTTTGCATCAGAAATAAATTATATTTTAAAGTATATTCAAATAGAAAACCATTATCTTAAATTGTAATAATATTTTTAAAATATATATTGCTGTTTTTGATTAGATAAATGCAGGCTTGATGAGCATAAGAGACTTGTTTCATAATGCCACATAAGCTAATAATTATTAAAAATGGTAATATAATCAAGTCCTTTCACGTCACCATTTCGCCAGCCTACACTTCACATAATAGGCCTGTAGGTGGCACTTTGGCTTCATTAACTATAATAGTTTAATCAAATAGTAAACGGTGTATCAACACTAAATGAATTGAACACTACTTACCATTAATGCGACTTTGTTGTCAGTTAACATCCATTTAGTCAGCGATGCAGATTGATTTATAAAATGAGACGAACTTGTGCCAGATCACGATTGGTTGGGGTGTTATAGACCTTATGTAGCTCCGCCCCTTTTCAGCGCTGCCCTCGTTGTCTTTTGACTTCCGGTTTGTATTTCCACAGCAATCTTACGTATTTAAGATCGTTTTAAAATCTTCTGGGTCTACTGACATTTGTTAAGACATCTGCTTTAAACATAACAATGCTCATGATAACTTTCATTAACTCTACAACAAGTAAATCCACTTCACCAGCTAATTATTCTTCAACAGAGATGCCATAGAAATATACAGGGCTACCGCAAAAACGGAAGTTCAAAGACAATATTCTAAAGATGGCGGCGCGCTTGTTTCTCAGGTAAATAAGGTCTATAGAGACAGAGCGACACGCGGCATATAATCTGAAAACCACGCCCACCGGGGTGGGGGGACAATCCAACCTTCTCCATTGACTTTGTATTGCTTGAGGCTGCCTCCTTGTCATTTATGACAAAACAAAAAAACAGAACAATGTCTAAAAGCTGCTATGTGGAAAAAAAAAGCTGCAAACAAGCTAAAAAAAAAAAAAAAACAGAACCAAAAACCCAGAAACCCAAAAAACGAGCGTTTAAGGACTAAAAAGTGTGTACAGGTGATTGAGACAGAGCACGACACGTCATATTACTATGAGAACTACACCCACTGGAGGTTGAAGTAATCAGCGACAGGAAATATAATATATAAAACTGACATTTGGATATTTGACTTAACAGTGACAAAATGTTTATTGCACACGTAGGCTTACTAAGGCGTACTGAGTGTCAGGATCCCTAAAATGTACCCATTCTTCCTGCTGATGCTTCACGTCTTATTGCCTGTATCCACTTTTGTCTCCTTAAAGGCTGGCTTTTACGGTTCGGTAGCTTATAAAAACTTAGTTCTGGGTTTTTTTTAGCTTGTTTGCTGTACACCTTGTCGCACAGCAGCTTTAAGGCATTGTTCTGTTTTCTGTTGTAAGTCAGAAATGACAAGAAGGCAGCCTCACGCAATACAAAGTCAATGGAGACGGTTGGATTGTTTTCCCCCCAGGTGTGGGCGTGGCCTAAATACGCTCTGTCTCTATACATGACAAACCGGCATTGGTGAATTATGTAATATTTTAAAAATATATAATAAATAGATTTTTAATTAAATCGACACGCTAGCTTTGATTATTGATGGGGAAAAAAAGTTTTTTTGGTTTATTTTTTTCTTCTGTCGAGCCATAGGCACTCAGAGAAAGAACCATATATGGCTCGAGAGCCTAGGTTTCAAACAGACTGTGGAAAGTCAGTCAGTCGCACACGCACGCAACCCATAGCAATGCGTCGGACCTACGCCGGAGCCTCTGCGCCGTAGGCTATGCGTCTGTTTTCATTTATACTTCTGCGTCGTTGTCCGCGTCGACTAGCATGCAGACCACTAGCAAGCAGTGTCAAGTATCAAGGCAAAAGCCGAAGAAGAAGCAGCTTGTCGTGTACGTTGTCAGAGAAGCTTACAACTAGAAGCTGCAGAGAAGCGGCAAATAGGTAATGACTTTTGTTGCAGTTTGACTGTATGTGTCCCCTGAAACAGAGTGTTTTTTCGTTCATATGGAAGTTGAAAGTGCTCGCTCTTCTCCGATTGCTCCGCGCCAGTTTTTTGACCTGAGGGAGGGGTTCTAGCAGACCAATCAGAGCGCTTGCGGTCCGCGTAGAATTGACGCGTTGTTACATTTTTGAAGAGGTGCACGTCAGGCTACGTCGTAGCTACTGCGTAAACACTCGACGCAGAAGTATAAATCAGCATTTATGGCAACGCCTCACACTGACAGATATGCAAGAATAATAGCAATTTTCCGACTTTTGAGCGATTCGTTACTATTGTACACATCGTCATGTTAATTATAATTCACATGTTTTATTGACCACAATATTATCATTGCTATTTGCCCCCAAACAGTAATAGTCATGAAATATTTTGAATGGGACTCAAGTGGTCTCGGGAACGAGTTCGAGTCAATTCTGAGTCAATATGCACATGAGTCCATGACAAGACCAAGACCATTACAATATGTAATGAGTCCGAGTCTCGAGTACTACAATACTGGAAATGTGCAATAATTAGACTTAATAAAGCCCGCCTACAGTACCATCCACAGGAGCGTGTGTTTGCTTTCTTAGGCCTTGTCCACACTAATACGTTCATCTTTTTCTCTCCGTTTTGGCCTTAGAGAGATCAATTAATTCAAGAAAGAGTTAACCCAAAGATTATAACGATCTTATTGTCAACCCATTGATACAGACGGCAAATGTGCCCTCTAGCGCTTTTATTGCAACTCATCCGTTTCTTAAAATATCCTTACATGTACTATATATTGATTATGCAGTTAAGTCTTTGCATGTATCTGTAAAAGTAAAAATTATAGTTTTACATCTGTTTATTGTTTTTTAGACATTTTTGAGCACCTCAGCTTGTTGGTCTAACTTAATCAAATTACAATTGAATAAATTTGTTTAGTACTTAAACTAGGTTATTCTTAATTCACTCTTGTTGACCCAGTCAGTGCTGTCGCTTGGAGTTGCACGAGTTTTCTGTGTTTTTTAAGAAAATGGAAAGACCTGTTAGTGGTTAAGGGTTTAATGTTTAGTTATGTTGGACATTTAAAGAGTTTATTGTCATTATCCATTGTGCTGAGGAGAGTAGTTGTTGTAAGCGAGCATGTTCTGCAGAGGATGAGCAGGACTGATGGTTTAATGATCTACAACAAAATAGAGCGAGCTTAGGTGATAACTAAGCACATACTACAATACTAATTTCTCGTTAGAAATGACATCAAAAGTGGAAAATGTTGGTCCACCAAACTGGCCACCAACCGCAACATTCAAACATAATCTTTATTTTTTTTTAGCTGAACTGCCACAGAATGGAAAGCACAGGATTGTGGGATATCAGAGGTAGTGAAGGATACATCTATGCTGCCTTTAAAAATCGATCAGATGAAGGGATCTCAGGAGACAGGAAGTGAAGCTAACATTGGATTCGGATGTGCCTTGATATCTTCCTACCTCAGGATTCAATCCTCCAAAGGCAGCATTTTTGAATTGTGTGCTGGGCCTGGAATTCATTCATTTTATCTACTTCTGTAAAAACTAATAGCTAACATAACACTTATTCACATGCTAAGAGCATGCTTTCCCTTACTAAAAACACATTAAATAGCACTTAAATTTCGACATTTATTTTCTAGAGACCTAGAAATCTAGAAATCCACTGCCCACTTTCAGTCAACAAAAATTATTAATGTAGTCCCAACACAAATGGATTAAGTTAACTTAACAAATTTAATTTCATTTGACGTAAGTGCAAATCATTTTGAGTGATTTTTTTTAAAAAATGCACTCCTACCCTAATCCTAACCACTGATGATGTAGACATAATCCAAGAACAGTGTCTCGAAGCAGTGCATGTTGCTTAGAAATGTTGTCAGATGTGAGACGAATGCCATGAGAGTGATGCTGAGCTTCTCTAAAGCATCTGCACAAGATTTGATGACAGCTATTTCATGACTGACCGGACACTAGTTGGCGCTGTTGGAAGCCATTGAGTACTGGTTCTTTAGGACAGTTCATTTCAATGAACCGGTTCAAAACCAATTCATCGGTTCCTCACGTCATGATGTCCACGCAATAATCCTTGGCAAACTTCGACAGGCTCATTCGGTTCTTTCTGAGTCGGCTTCGGCTATGTATCTTGCATCATCAACCCGAAACTAAAGTTAGATTCAGTTCAATTAGTGAACAGGTTACTTCCTATGAAACGATTCGTTCAAGAATCAAACATCACTACTGAGTACTCAAACTCGCAATAAACTGAGCGTCACACTGCACTTCTTTTTCTTAACGAGCCATAGGTGCGTTCGCTTCATGTCGTAAACGCATCCTCGTACTCAAGTAACTCAGACATCATTTTGACAAGAAATCTGGGTAACACTTTATTTTAGTGTTTTTTAACTAGCTGCTTATTAGCATGCGTATTACAAGAATATTAGCTGTTTATTAGTACTTAGAAGAATATATTAATGCCTTATTCTGCATGACCTTATTCTACATTCTTAATCCTACCCAATAGCTAATTTACTAACTATTTATAAGCAGTAAATTAGGAGTTTATTGAGGGAAAAGTCACAGTTAATAGTGAATACATGTTCCCTATACTAAAGTGTTACCGAAATCTGTAGTCGTGAAACCCCTAAGGAGGAGGAACTGTAGTTCATTTTGGAAAGTCAGACGTTATACATTTGCCAAGCCACGTTATTTTTAATTTGCAGCACCTATGTTGTTAGTATATGACCTGCATTATCATCAGCTCTGCTTGTTTGTGAACCAAGTGAATTTACATTGCTATTGGTAGATTGTGTTGGTCATTATGGAAATGAGCTGCTGCGTCTGTGTTCTTTAATTTGCACATCGTCAGTAGATCACCCACAGAAGTTTACAGTCCCATTGGCGCTTTCATGAGATTGAGGTCTCACGATAATCTGCCCTGTTTAGTAAATCTGGCCCATCATGACAAAATTATTCCCTATTACATAATTTCATCACAATAGAATTTCCATTCCCTTTGCATAAGTGCATTGATGCCAAAGCTTTCTCATTGAAATCAATGGGTAACTGGCCGCGTCGCAATCAAGATGCTAGAGGGCACTTTTGGCATCAGCACAGTGATGTGTATTTCTCTCGGACGTACGTCAGTATCTGAGGCCTTGAGAGTGAGAACGAAAGCTTAAAAACTGCTCAAATTTTTTGCCAATGGCAAATGTATATGGATATTTTTTTGATGAATGACTTTTAGCAATGTATCTCATATTTTCCTAGTGTCTTGTAGGCTACCATTAAACACTGTAATATTACATGGATGAGAATATGCATATGGAAAATTTGAAAAAATGATAAGGGCAAATCTAAAAATGAGCCTTTTGTGTATTCCGCACACTTTTTAGAATTAAATCAATGCAAAGTTTTAGACATGAGGCCCCAGAAGATCACAGAAACGTGAGAGAAAGAAGAAATGTCATCAGGTCTCACTTTCATTTTCTTTAGAATATGTAAAGATGTAGATTTCCCTTCTTTTTCAATACAATTGCACAAGGGTAAATCCACCACACTGAACTCCTCTCAGTATATAGCAGCTGAAATCGTAATCAGGATACATTGCTTTTCCACATGCAGTATAGCTCCGCTTCACACATGGCTGGCCTTTTGTGAATCAATTTAGCATTTCAATTTAGATCCATCTCACCAACATTAGAGTCTTCTCACTCCAACACTGCTATGTTTTTACAACGTAATTCAGAAACTCTATAAGGCTCTGATTTGTTTAAATGAAGGATAATAATTTGTTTGTGCAATGCACCAATTTGTGCATTTAGGCGTATTGTAGACCATTTACTGATAATAATTGCAAATGAGCTGGATTCGCCCATATTTAAAGGACATTTTTAAATCTAATACCGAACATTAGCCATGCAGCTCTTACTAAACACCAGAGGCCTCATGTAAAACACTTTGCATAGATTTGTGTTTATGCATCAGGCCCCAGTGGGCTGACAATTTGCATTAATTTTTTGCAGTATGGAAGTAATTGAATGAAATGTATGGCTGGCTGTTTAAGACATCATATCATCTAAACTCACAACTGTAGTTTATCTACAGTACATGTTTCTTATTGAATCACAGATTTACACTGAAGATGTTGCGGTGAGGTTGCAATAAAGTGCAACTATTTACCACAGTTTCTTTCACAATTTTGCAATAATGCAGTTTGGCTAGAGATGCGATTTCTTTAATTAAAAATGTCATTGAAAGCCAGAAATAGAGCCTGAAAAGAAAAACATCTAACTGATCAGAAAACAGAAACATTTACATGTAAAAGCAGCCAGCATGCACAGGTTCATAATCAGGTTTAATAATATTTAACATTGATAGTTTTGCCTCTTGTTTTCAAAATGTTAAAATATTTATAATTTATTAATATTACAGTGAGATTAGGAACATAATCATGGGTGTACGCATGTGTTTTGGTGCATTTTTAATTACTAATTACTAATTTTGGCTGAAATAAAAAAATATTTCTTACAATCACCATAAATCTGTTCATTGTGAAAACAATTCAATTTATTCAGATAATATATATATATATATATATTATATATATATAGTGTCTACAAATATTCATATGCATGCACAACAAAATATGCATGTAATCCCCCTAAGAAAAAAATTGAAATAACTACAGAAGGGTCAGACATTTTTACCTTGATGACAAAATGACAAGTCTATCAATCTTCCTTATCCGGGGAAAAGTGGAGGTTCGGTACAGCAATCAATAACGTCACAATTAGTCGCCCTCAGCAGCGAATCACAGAATCAGGCACAGCTGGACTGGAGCTCCGCTTGGCCTGCATCGTGCCAGCTGCCCGTCCTGACATTAGCCAGCTCCTCTTGGGACGTGCTGACATTTCTTCAAGCTCACGGAGGCGATGTGTGTGTGATGGTGAGTGTGTGTGGGCTGCTCACCTTGACTTAGTGACCTGGAACTGCATCCAAACCGTGGGACTCCCAGAGGCACCTGAGAGAGCCACGTGAAGGGCTGAAGTCTAGATGTCTGTCAACACTCATCAGTGTAGCACTGAGCTAATGACAAGCAAAGAGGCTCTGTGACCCGGGATGCTTTGGGGAAACTGGGCGGCACGCGTGACCGGAGGTTGGCCGCTATCTGCTTTGACCGCCAGCAAGAGCAGATTGCTAAGACTGACTTTAGCAAGTAGATGGTTGATGTGAAATTTCAAGTTGTTTCAGTAGCGTATACTGCACTGTGGCCTCCTGTAACTGATCTAAAACTATTGCAAACCACCGTTAAAATTCCTCTATAACTATTATGTATGCAATATTTATGACCTCATATTAATTGACAGTATTTTTCAAAGGATATTGTGACAGATATACACTAAATCCTATGTTATATAAATCAATGTTTTTAGGTTGATTCAATTATTTCTGACTTGAATAAAATCAGTTAATTAGATGTTACCATTTTTTCAGTGTAACAGTCTATTCCAGTCTATTTCAGTTTTATTTTAATTAACAAAAATGTTTTTGTCTTTATTTTTAATAGTTTTAGTTTTGGTTAACACTGCTACTCTGCTACATTAAGCTTGAATTGCTCCCATGGTAGGAAAATCTGCTACTTTATGAAAGGCATGAGAAATTGTTCATTAATTGCATTACTTTTGTAGTAGTTTTTTTGCAGTATGTAATCCCGGTTCCCTGAGAAAGGACTGAGGCACCGCGTCAGTTTCTGATGCGATGGGGGGACACTTTGGCAGAACCTGGTGTCTGAAACACATGTGAAATCAGGTCAATCTTATTAACCGACAGCAGTCCTATAACATTATGGGGCGATTTCAGAAAAAGTCTGCAATCCAAAAAAAAAACTTTACTAAACAAGAGAGTTATTTTAAAGCAAGCAAAATACATCAGCTGTGAAAAAAAGTAATGCCTGGAATTCTGTTTGTAATGAATTCAAATAGATGAGTTCTATATATATAATAATCAAATAATAATTAATGCTTTTGTTTTGTCCTTTATATAGCAACAAACTAAACATAACTATTTACACATGTGATAATCGGTGTTGGAAGTCTAGAAATGATACTGGTTTGATCCAAAGCACTATATATATATATATACACACACACAATGTATATCAATATTGATATATATCCAAGTAATACATGTGTCTTCTTTGAAACACAACATTAATCTGAAGTTAAACCTGCCTCCTGGTAGGTTTAATTTAAGCCTCAATTTAGTCCTGGAGTAGCTCGAGTCTTCCTCCAGGAAATCAGTTTATTAAACTCTGGACCAGACTAAGTCTAGGACTATTTTAAATCATTAAAGAGAAAGCAGGTTTCTGTTAATCTGGTTTAAAGGGCCATTTTATTCTAGGACTAGGCTTAATCTCTGTCCGGGAAACCGCCCTGTAATGTTATACACCTGTGCATATAAAAGAGAGCCTGCATTACATTTCATCAGATTTGGATTGTCTGAAAGAAGATGTGCAGGCATGGACGAAGCATGGCAACATGACGCAGTGTCTTGTTACCTTCTCAGGGAACCAGGGTTACATACGTAACCCAAAGATGTTCAATATTGAGGGAACTCAACGCTGCATCTGTTGCTGACGCTATGGGGATGTTAACACCCACTATGCTATGCTGACCAATGCTCAGCTGAACGCACGAGCACTCTTCTTCATGAGCATTTGAGTGTGCGGTTAAAAACTTGCCTAGAGCACCATCTGCTGTTAGAAACTAAGCTCATAATTGATTCGAGAGAGAATCGTGATGCATTCAGAAAATCTCACAATTAATCCAGGAATCGATTTATTGTCCCTGCCCTAACAGCCTAACCAGGCAATAGATGAAGTATGGAGTCACTTACAGAAACTCTACATATTATCATACTGGCCACTTTTTTTTTAGCCTTAAGGGTGTGGCGTAATGAAGGGAGAATACCAGTGAAAATTCCTCAGCTTCAATGTTTTTTCCAGTCTGGAGATGCAACAGAGAGGAGAATGGATCACTGACCACAATACAAATCATTTCACCCTGTCAAAAGCACTTCTCTATCCTTTATCTGTCAAGCTCAACCTTACAGATATTCACAAGGAGCATAGCCCTTGCTTTAATACCCATTCCGTAAGATTGGGGAGGGTGACAAAAGAGGGGAGCATATCGCCCAGCTTTAATGGCCCAATCTGAGGAGGGCGACGGGTGAGAGAGTGGGCCTCCTGCAGCTTGGACCACTTCAGCTCTCAACTCTTTCAAGCTCTATTCTCAAAAAGATATCTATACAGGAGCATATACAGGGCTTCAAGCTCTACGCCATACAGACAAAATGGAGCATAGCCCTGCTTTAGCAATGCAATAAAATTGGAGAGGGCAAGAAATGAGAGAGCGGGTTGCTGCCGCTGGAAGGGTGACAGATAAACAGCAGGGACTAGTCACAATCCAATACTGCTCTCGCCATTGTCTCACGGCCCCTCAGGTCAGATTTTGGCTTCCTCTTGGAGGGGCATCTCTGCCCTGTACTTGCTCACCTCCTGACCCTCCATCCAGAAACTCGTCCCTGGAGAAGGATCAGAGGGACCAAGAGGAGTCTGGACCCAACAAAGTATGAACTTCCCAACAGATTTGGCCACATATGCCTCTCCATTGCCACCATTGCAGCCATTAAGCGGCTGATAGAGCAGACCACCTGCTTGGTGGCGCGGAGTGCTAAATCAGTGGACATGCACAGTTCTGTAACCTCCTTAGGGGACAATCCCTCACCCTGGTCCAGGTCTTAGAGGAGCTCGGCTTGGTAGGCCTGCAACACCATTAGAAGCAAGAGAAACCCTTCAAGCTCCTCTGCCAGCTCCTTCTGCAATCCCCATGATCGCAGCTACTGCACCGGCTTTGCAGACAGGGGGCCAGAACCACGAGGCGCAGAAGCTTGGCACCCATCTCTCACGAAGAGAGCAACTGGTTGCACTGAGTGCATCCAGCCCAGCGTGTTATGATCCTAAACAGACAACATATAAATTGTGTGCATTTTTTTTGTTGTTTTTGTTTTTTATCACAGCCGCACACACTGCTTTCTTTTACCAACACGCAATCAAGCGGATTCCTGAAGACAACAAACCTGATGACATGTAATCCAGGTGCTCTTTAAGACACACAGATGCTCCATGTGACATTATAGGACTGCCAATAGGATTGGCGTGATTTCGCACATGCTTCAGACACAAGGTCTTCTGAGCACGTCAAACCCCCCCCCATAGCGTCAGCAACTGACGCAGCGTTGAGTTCCCTCAAAAGGGAAACCTAGTTTGGTAACCTAAACCCTAACTACCCAGTTACACAGCTAACACACGCTTATCATGAACCTGACTGAAAAACGGAAAGTTTCTCTGAAGTTATTAATGGCTCTGAAAGTCCTCTGAGATCTTCATGTACATATTCAATGTTCCCAGAGGGAAACTCATTTAAGCACATGCGTTTGTTATTCTCAAAATGTAAACCCAACTTGTACAGCACGTTTTGAACATTTCTGCGTTCAGTAAAAAAAAATCTTGTGATAACTCAAATGAGCAAACACATCACATAACTGCCCTTAAAGCTTGAGAGAAAGTCCCATGTCCCCATCTCTCCTCAAAACATAACAGATCAGTGCTGATGCTAATCGCATCTTTATGATGACAGATATTACTGATCATAAATAAACTATAACAGTCAGGCAGCCAAGTACATTCAGACACTGGGATGAAAAAACACTCTTCCTTCAGACATTAGAGCCTCATCACCTCACAAAGGTACAACACACCCCACCTTAATAGATACTAACATGTTCCTCTGTCCACTGTAATTTATTTTCTAATCCCTAAAGGAACACGGGGTAATAACATCTCTATAATATTGTGCTTTACGCTTGGGGATGTTCTCTTTTTGTCTGACAAATGGTGTTTATGTTGTATGCCTGGTGATAAGTCAAGCAGATGCATTACTAGCAGCTGTGAAACAACACTATTTAGAAGAACTCTGTCATTTTGTGATCATTTATGCAGTCGCGTTAGAGCAATAAAAGCTAAATCATTGGCTCCATAAGAGATATTGGAAACACTTTTAAAATAAGGTCCCAAGTAAAATGAACTAACAGAGAGCAATTCATTTGTTACAATATTTATTAATCTTTGTAAACGTTAGTTAATACAAACACAACTATATTATTTAAAACTTGAGATGTTTGTGACACTGGGTGTTGAACTACCCATCCCTACTTTGAATTTCTTTTCCCTCAAATTCCCTGTCAATTTGCTCGTGTTTTTTATTTCCTTTTAATTTTAAGTTTCAGTTATCTCGTCTAGAATCTGTTCGTTGTTTTTGTTTTCTTTGTTAAGCTCCAGTGATTATTCTAGCTTAGTTTCTCTAGTCATAGTATCATTAGTAGTTTTATTTTGCTTTTGTTGTCTTGTGAGTCTTGTGTTGGCTCCTGCCCTGCTTCCTGTATCCTCCCTGGACGCTGATTCTCTATGCCTGGCAACTAAACTGGTGCAGCTTCAGTTACGGCTCCAAGTGTCAAGCCTCTGGTTTCTTGAGCCACTGCTTGATCTCCAGTGTTGTCTTTCCATCTGGTGCTCCCTTACCTCCTCAGTTCTCCAGCCCAACATCACCCGGGTCTGATCTCGGCATCATCCTTACCTGCCTGTTCTCCTGACATGTGCCCTGTTCTACTGTTTGGATTGTCTTCATGCCTCACCTTCCTGTTTGTGCCTGGTCTATTGTTGTCAATTCTGTATCTGGGTCCCCTTTCTAGTAGATTGCCATGACAGAATCCTGACAGGACTGAGGGGTCAGGAATGAGGAACACAAACTTTTAACTGAACCCAAACCGAGGAAAATCACTTACAAATTTACACCAAAATCAAAATAACAAACAACAACAAACACGGAAAGGATAAAATAACTAACAGTTAAAACTGACCAGCACAAATGAACAAAGGAAAGGATGAGCCCATTTCAACACAAGAGGGGAAATAAAGTAACTTTAAATTTAACTCTTTCCCCCCCCCCCCTCTTTTTCCATCATTTCTGACTTAGAGAATTTTCTGGCAATCCATGTTTTCACTGTTATATGTAGGGGGCGCTGTCATGCATCTTCTGAAAGAGTACAGAATCTCCTCATCAAAACACAGGCGAAGAAGAATCAGAAACAAGCAATAAAAGCATTGCTGATGCTCTTGTTGTAGTCTTTGACAAAAAAAGCGATTTTGTTCAAAATGTTGCTTTTTTAATGAAACAATCCAACCAAAGAATGCATGAAGCTAGAATGTTTTGTTGTTGGTGTTGTTGTTTTAAGCAGAGGCTCTGTTCATTCTTTTGATATATTGCATATTCAGGGGGATATTCCAGAAAACAAGGTTATCTTACCTTCAAACATACCCTGAACTCTCGGTTCCTTGCTTAC
Organism: Elopichthys bambusa; assembly: GCA_037101425.1. Taxonomy (NCBI): domain Eukaryota; kingdom Metazoa; phylum Chordata; class Actinopteri; order Cypriniformes; family Xenocyprididae; genus Elopichthys; species Elopichthys bambusa. The sequence continues at coordinate 29,062,743 of CM074450.1, read as the reverse complement.
TCGAGGTATGCTCGTTCCAAAAATGCGTCCAGGAGTAAGTTCGGTAAGTTAACGGTTAACACACAAGACATTGTAAACGGGCGCTAAGAAAAAGCGCACCATACTACTTTTGTTTAATGGCTATTTACATACTTAGTGCATATCGCCACCTAGTTTTCGTTTAATAATCTTTAATCACTGTGAATAAGAACTATTGTCACGGTCACTATCTGTCTCACCGTCCCTGAACTCCATTTCCCAGCATTCCTCCTGATCCACACCTGCACCCAATCAGCTCATCTTCTCCTCGTTACACGGTTTCCCTGCACCTGCACATCATTACCTGCCCGCTATAAATACTCTCTTCTCCTGCACTCGCTTGTCTGATCTCGTCCATGTTAACTTCTATTACAAGCGCCACGGCCCTCTTACCTGTAATCTACTTACCTGCTGTTCCTTGTTCTCCACCGTCTCCACGCTCCGCTGTTCCCTCTGGATCCCCTGGAAAAGACAAATGGACAATCACTATCAGATAAACCCCATATGACTTTCACATTCCCTTCCCGCTTACCTGGACATTCTGCTCGTCTCACACTTCCCCGTTGTTGTTCAATAAACATGTGTTGTGTATATCACTTACCTCGGTGTCTATCTGCTGACAACTATATTGTTTGTTTGATGCTAATTATATAATATAAAAGACTTTTTCCCCATCAAACAATGCTTAAATGCATCTTGATTTCTATTTTCTATTTCTATTTTCAGATTCTGACAGTGTGTCTTCATCTCTTGTGAGTGCACTTCATTTAAACACATTCAACAGACAGTATACAGTATTATTCAGTTCTCTGTGTGCAACACTTGCTCAACTGGAAGAACTGTGAAGAATGCTGACAGTGATGCTTCGCCCTCGAACACCTTTAATTAAACCGCCTTATTTATTTTATGTAAAATGAGGCTGGGGCAATCATGTGAAGAACTGTGATGGTTGGAATTATTCCAGACTTTATTATGTTGTGAGTTCATTAATGTGGGAACTTCAGCATCCACTAACTAGCTACCATTTGTCCAGACGGGATACAGATTGATGAAAGATACAGAAACGATTTGATGTAAACGTGCCAATCCTTTCAGTGAAAGTGCACCGGACAGGCATTGCTGAATGATCTGGTGCTTTATTATCATGTTCCTTGCATTCATTGTCACCTTTGCATGTTCAAGTTGGTTAAATCGTGGACATTGAAAAATGAGCCTAACATAAATCAAAGGAAAAACACAACAACTTTGATGACTGAACGTAATGCCCGTGGAGCGCTGGTAACTTTTTCTAAAATAAACATCATTTGTCAAGTTTCAGCAGTTTGCCACTTTGCAGACAGATGTAAATGGATGAAATAGAAGTAGCTTGAGGCGTGTAAAGAGAGAGAGCTGATCAAAATCAAATGGAAGAATATAAAGTTGACCTGAGCTGTCCTCTTATTCAAACTCCAGAAAGATCCATCAGGCCTTTGGCAAACATCCATCACTGACATACTGTCATCTCAGCATTTAGCCTCGAACCGTAGATGCTCATACATACAAGCAATGAAATCTTAGAGGAGAGGAGAATTCTCTGCCCAGGGCTTTGAACACCCCTCCAATTACTCCTGCCAAGAGCCCACACATAATTGGCAGTGTATTAACAAGCAAATTACATTAATTAGTGGGTACAAATGGATGAGGAATGATATGCGCTCTGATGGGGGACGCTGCATCATTTGCATGTCTTTAGTCTGGTGGTATAATGGAAGTAAATTAGAGGACAGAGTTTCAGATCTTCACATTCAGCAGAAGCGTGGAAATATGAAATGATGCAAATTAATCATGATGTGCAAAACCGGCTTAACTTACCAGATCAATTAGAGGTTTACAATGACTGTATTTTAAGGTTTCATCATAAATAATAAATGTACAGCTAAGAGGATGTATAACTTCAGTCTTAAATTGGTACACAATGAATTTAAAGTTAATCTGTAGAATGTTCAGCGATTTATTATGATTTCATTTTTTTTAAACTTTAGTTAGTGTGTAATGTTGCTGTTTGATCATAAACAACATCTGCAAAGTTACGACGCTCAAAGTTCAATGCAAAGGGAGATATTTTCTTTTTAAGGACTACAACAAACGGCTGGTAGGGACTACAACGAGTTCTTCCCCGGTTGGTGACATCACTAACCCTAAAATTTACATAAACCCCGCCCCCGGGGCTGTGGCCATGCTGGGCTGCTTTAGAGAAGAGGAAGAGTTGTTTTTGTAAATGCCGTCATTTTACGCCGGACTGCTTCACAAACGAGGGTCAATTCAACACAAAAGATGAACATGACGGCACATGCTAGTGGATGAGTTGAATCAACTCCACAGCAACTGCATACATTTATCCACTAACCATTCAGAAACGTCTAAAAGTTGTAACTTCTTCCTGAGTCTCTCCATCAGTTTGAACAATGTAAGGATGAACACTTTCCTCATTTTGGCTGCGTGAGATCCTCCAGCTTTGTTGTTGTTGAGCGACCGAAGCGTGAGCCGTTAAAGCTCCACCCTCTTCTGGAAAGGGGGCCGGCAGCTCATTTGCATTTAAAGGGACACACACAAAAACAGCGTGTTTTTGCTCACACCCAAATAGGGGCAAATTTGACGAGCTATAATAAATGATCTGTGGGGTATTTTGAGCTGAAACTTCACACACACATTCTGGGGACACCAGAGACTTATATTACATCTTGTGAACATTAAATAAGCCAAGCAATTTGCTTTTTTAAAATTTTTGTTAAAGGTTTATTTATTTATTTTGTAATTTATTAGTTGCTACAATTACCCTGGCAAGAACATGTATTAAGAAAATATGGTCAGTTTTGATTTCACGTTGATACTCAACCATTATAAAGATGACCATTTTGTTACCTGAAAAATGAGACAAGACATGACATGACATCTGTGAAATTCAGTTCACTCTCTACTGTATGTGTTTAAAGAGGCAAAAGCCCTGAAACGAAAAACACAAAGCACAAAAGTATACAACTGGTGTCATGGACGAATGTGCAAAAATCAGTGAGTTGCTTAAACCTTAATAACAAAACAGCATGCAGAGTCACTTACATCACATGAGTTTATAAAGAAAAGATTTACATGTGCTCACTCACAAATGTTATATTTATATGGAAATGTGATGCATTCAGTTGCCAGTAAGAGAGCAAAAAACACATTTTACCATGTTTCACTCCATTCTGCAGATTTCCCCCCTAAATCGGCACAGAAAATGAATTCCTTGATAATGAATATGGTGCGATGCATGTAGTTTTAGCTGTATGAAGATGTGATAACTACATTCACACCAGCACACTAGAATGAGAATGCTGACGTGACAATTTGAACTAGGCCATTCACCTCTCCGTGTATTAGTTACACACACACACACACACACAAGCACGCACAGTGATGGATGAATTGTTTGCACTTGAGAAATACATTATGAGAATCATTTTACCTCAGTGCTTTAACTGCAGCAGTAAAGCAGAGGGAGCGGGGGCTGTTAAACGAGAGGTTAGTGCTTGTAATGCAGCTATTTGTCCTGTTGTGGTTTATCACAGGTAACTAATAAGGCATGTTAGGACAGAGTATCATCTTTACAGTGCTGCTTGTTTGATATCTCACAGCTGAAAAAAGATCACATTCATTACTGATGATGATCATGTTAAATAATTCTTTTGCCAAGTAATATCATTCATTAGCTGATCTATACAGTAATGTAAAATTGATATGCAAATATCGACTGTTTTAACACAATGGCTTTTCAAAAGTCATCAAAAGTTTTATGTCAGAACAGTTATGTTATAAGTAAAGACAGCGGATGTCAAATCACTGCCACTGAGATGAATGGAAATGCTAATGGATAGCTTTCTTCAGATACCTCTTTGGTGGAACGATGTAGTTTTGATTAAAAAAGTAATATCTTACGCATGTATGCTTTTTTCTTTGCTACTTGGCACTTCAGTCTCACAGCACCACAGTCTTCTTAATATATAATATATATATAGCACATGTGACACAGCCCACCCGCCAACAGAACAAAAGTTAAACATTAAAACATTTCAAATCAGGTTTCAGTTGTTTATTGTAAGCCCATCTGTTTGTCAGCATGCCATCATCACCGCGAAACCCATTAGACAGCGTGCAGGTATTGTGTTAATGAAGTGTCAGAGTCTCTCTCCTTGTTAGCGTGCTTACACTCCACTGCATCCTAATCTGGTGTGAGTTGCTACACAGGAAGGGGAAGCGATTTTTATCAAGGGTCGTCTTGCATGCCCCTTCCTGGAGGTACAGATGAGGTGTTACAGATTCCTGGAGAAAAAGAGAACTTGTTAAAGACTTGTTCCCACATTGCAATACAAAGCTATTGCATATATTGTTTTAAGTTTAAGTGTGTGTGTGATTTTACGTTACCACATTATTTTAGGGGGCAGAAGAAAGTGTGAAGTTCTCGTTGAATATTACAAACCTAATCAGTGCCTCATTACAAACCAACTACAGCTAAATCGGTTTTTGGTACAGTTTGAGTGATTCTGTAGAGTTAGTAGTGATGTCTAGGTTACTACATTGGTGTTTTTTTTTTCTTCTTAAAAGTCAGAATGAAATGGAAGGTGCAATCATCTTTTCTTCCCTATTGAACAAGAACAAATGTAGGACAAGGCTTGATTTTGTCCATGGGGAATTGGTTGGATGTTTATGGCTTGCTATTGGTGGATCTCATGTGAGTGACAGGATTGCCCCGCCCTTGTGCCAGTAAAAATATTCATAATCAGAGAAGAGAAGAGATGTCGCTGTTATTTTGATCAAATATTACAAGGGGACATGAATTTTAAAAATAATAATGATGTGCACAGATAAGTCATTTATAATAAACTGCAATATTCTATTTAAAAAAAAAAATAAAAATTGATTTCATGGTGACTTTAATAAAGGCCATGAAATAATAAATTGTTATTGAGAGGGAGCCACTGAAAACTTGATTGTTGTGTAATATAACTTACATTTACATGTAGATGGTGATTATTTAGTTTTATGCAATTCACTTTTAACCAAAGTGACTTAAACTTCTTTCAAGGTATACATTTTATCATTGTATCTTTGTCTGTATCCGATATCCCCTTATTTACTATTCCCTACTTTAGTCCAATATTATAGTCCACTTGAAGAAGTAAATGAAAATTAAATGAAGGGAATTCACACACTGAGTGTGCCAGAAGCTTGTATAAACCATAAACAGTGCCCTCATATGATTGTATATGGTTGTACACTCATTATTGTGGTGCATTATGGGATTAAATGAGTGCACTCAATAATGTCCACTATGGTTTCAAAACCACTACAAATGGCAGTTTTGAACATGGCTTGTCTTTATGAGTGGATCATTGAATCAAGTGACTTGTTCAAAAACACTGATTCATTCAGGAATGAAACACTTGCACTGTGTTTTCACAATGCTTTGACATCTTCGTGAATAAAAGCAATATCAAAGTTTGGAATCTCTAACATAAGACTTGTTTCAAACAATATATAAGACTAAATGTTTTACATTTGCTGAAGAAAAGTGAGTAGTGTCTGTGCAAAACTCCCCACAATGCTAGGTAGTGCTTTCCAAGGCTTAATGATAAAATTGATAATTAATGGATCCTAAAATAAGATTTGCTATACATAATTCAACACTTCATGCAGTGTTGACAGAACCAGGCTAATATGGTCATATTTTCTTTTTGTTTTCGTTTTGGACCAGCTGGAGTTTGTTTATTAAGTGTGCAGGGCAACCACCCAGTAGACGCATGAACTAACTGTTCCACAATTGTCATGGAGAGCATATTTTAGATATATTTTAGATCATAATTTAGATATATTTTTAAGATGGAAAAATGTGGCTTTCAAATGAAAGACTGGTATCAAAGAGCACAACCAGGTTCCTAACTGATGACAAAGACTTGACAGAACATCCATCAAGTGTTAGACAAGTTATTACGTGGAGAGGTTTTTGGTACAATAATTAAAACCAATTTTCTTAATATCAACTACGCATTCTGTTAATTTTGCGCGCGTGGCGCAGCCGAATGCCTAGAAGTCAATGGCGTAGGCAGAGCAATGACTGACCTATGCGGTGCCGGAGGGACGAGGGATTCTGGTGTAGCCATAAAGACGTTGGTCCTGGTTGGAGCAGAGGAGCTAAATCCACAATTTGTCAGCACTCAGTCCACGAATGTCCCTCAAAGACGGTCCGTCAGGCGTGCCTTAGTTCACTTATTCAGAAAAAAACACACAAAGGGTGTGATCGGAGAAGTGCATAAGGAACGCCAGGTCTAAAAAGTCTCTTGTGTGGTCCTCAAGGGCATTATTTTCCTGTTCTAAACAGAGGTGATGAAAGTCCATTGTTTTTAAATTATAATCACTTCTTTTGGGTTCAGTGTTCTGTCAGGATGTGGCTGTAGTAATTGCACAACGACGGAGAATTAAACAAGAACAGAAGAACACAGGGATAATAGCCATAGCAAACAACCAAATAAATTAAAGATGACACCAAAATAATGAACATAAGGAACTAAGGGCTTAAATACAAGCTGGGACTAATCTACATAAAATGGAACAGGTGCATAACTAACCATGGCAACTAACAATGAACGAGAACTCAGGAAAACAGGAACAGAGGAAACCAAACCAAACTAAAACACAATGAAACTAAACATAACCCTTGACAACTGTCGTCAGAGTAGATATTTTCTAAGCACTTTGAGAAGTTCATCTGTGTGATGTCAGACATTTTCAGAAGTTCAGAACATCAATTTTTTTGGTGTTCTGACAAGCACAGTATTTCTTATAGTACATCAAACTCTTTTATCCTTAGACCAAGGATTCCTTGTGATATGGATCCTTTAATGCTATAAGATTTGCTTATTGGTGTAGTGAACTCAACTGAAGATATTTCAGCTGAGATAAAACATTAAACAAGCCCATATGTGTATCATTTTTTCACTCACTTGCACAATATTAATCCTGTACAATATTAATCCTGTAATTAATCCTGACCTTGTAGATATAACTTAATGATTAATACCCTTTACTGAACATCAGACAGACCCATCAGCATCAGTGGTACATAATTAGTAAGAACCAGCACACAGCTGCTGAAGCGAGGCCTAATCAGTTCAAGCAGTGTCTCATAAGGCTCTGAACATTCACACACAACACTACATCCATTTTATTGTAACATGTACACCGTAACGTATACACATCTCTTTGTATTTTTTGTCCTCAGCCAGAACATTTTTTTTGCAGGGGTGGCCAGGGAAGACCCAGCGACTGGGGTGGCAAAAAAAAAAAAAAAATTAATAAAAAAAAACCTGCTTCAAATCTAGAGAAAAACATAAATCTAACTATGACCATGTGTAACCTGCACGCAATACCTTAACACTTAAATGGATTTCATGCACCTCAACACTGGTTAAAGGGATAGTTCACCCTTTACACTGCAATAACATGTTGAAAACCTACAGATTACTATTCCTTAAGCCACTTTCCCAATATTGTCTGCTGTTTAAATCTGCTCCTTACCATGTGTGCTTAAAAGTAAGTGAAAATTGGATGTGAAGATGAAACATATCAACACCTTAACTTTAACAAACAAAAAGTTTGAATGTTGTTTGAATGTTGTGCTTGCTTCTCACGAAGCGTGCTCTTGCAGTGTTGCCATATCCATTTATTATGGACATCTTTGGACTTGTTATTTTTCTATATTAAGAGGTGAAGTGACAACCTAGTTTTGCTGGAGTGTGTACGTGGCCTTTGTGCCAGTGTCATAGTTCTCTGAGAGGAGAAAAGTTAGCTGTTAATGTGGTCAAAATGCTAGCACAACAGGGGTGGCCAAGCTTCAATTAGGGGTGGCACTGGCCACCCATGTCCACCATGTAGCTATGCCACTCACACTCAGTGTGTCTACTGTTGCATTTTAAGCATGCAGGTGAATTATGACAAGGGTAGATTCTGGTTCCACAACAGTCCATTAACTTGTGTCTTCTTGTACAGTACGGTCATTCTTTTACATTTCAAGCACTGTCAATAATGTGTATCACTGTTTTAATTACTGACCATTTGTTGCAAAGTCCCATCCATTTGAGAGCTCATCAGCGAAGCCAGGACAAAATAATGTAATCGAAAGTGACTGATGAATAAACAGATGGAGCTCTCAAAGACTCCCGATGTGCCCTGTCATGTGTCCATTGAATCCTATAGATTCATGCAGATTAAAGGGGATCACAAACAGATTTCTATGGTTTAATTTGCTTTCATACATGTAACACATTTCCATGACAAACTATTTAATAATTAATATCACAGGCTGTTCAATGTTTTAAACCTACTGCTGGCTGTCATTTCTCCAAGGAGCTCTTTATTTGCATAAAGTTAAGCTTTTCTCAGCTTTGCTGGACACGCCAACATATAGTCTCAAGAGGTTGCTGACGTTCATGTCGCCAAAAGTTGAAAATGAATGATGTTCCTTTTGATGCTGGAAGTGTTGCCAGACTGGGTCGACGAATTCCAGTCCAAAAGCTCTCCAAAACCCACCTACTCCTAGAAAAAAAAATCTGCCCAAAATATTAATTTCCAAAATAATTTGATAGAATTGTATTGCCAGTGGGAGCAATGCAGGAAAATGGATCAAAACATGGCTAATACATTAAAAGAACATTTGAAAATGTGACTTTCAAAGTCTAGCCCTTTATCGCTAAAAACACATGAGTCATCACCTCACCAACATAAAAAGTGGCAAAGCAAATTGATTGACAGGTCTCACTTACCTGGCCCTGATTGGTTAAACTGAACCAATAAGGGTCGAGTTAAGAAGAAAAGAAAAAAAAAAGACGTTTGCACTACACATATTTCTTTGATACTTTCTTTATTATGCACATGTTCAAATGTATTTGTAATGGATGGAAGCGGGACAACGGAGTTGGAGATCCACGTGCAGGCTTTAATAAACAGAATGAGCGTAGTAGTACAGGCAGAGAGTCAAACACCAGCAAACAGATACAGGAAGGCAAGGCAAAAGAGTAATCCAAACACAAGCAAAGGTCAAGACAGGCAGCAAACGTTCAAACAAGGAAACAGTCCAGAGTCAAAACACAGGCAAGGCTAAGCAAGGACAAGGAACACGGAGACAAGGTAGAATACAAGGCAAAATCAATACTCAGCAATGTGTGTGTGTGTGTGAGTGCAGCTTATAAAGGGTCACTGATAGGAAACAGGTGTGAGTGCATGATTGGTTCCTAGGCGGGAAATATATTGTGGAGTCCATATAATGAAAATAGAGCACGGACCCAGGGCACATGTAACAGTATTAAAGGCGTCATGAATTGAGAAATCAACTTTTCCTTGAGCTTTTGATATATAAGAGGCCATCGTACTATAAGGATATCCTGTAAGATTCAGAACTGGAAAACTGGTGTGTTAGTAAGATGAGAAGAGAAGAGCGATACAGGACTAATGCTAGGAATATGATTATTTATTTTTTAAAACAATGAGAATGTCTCAGTTGAGCTTTATTTATTTGTATTCGGCACATTTCACTGTGGATTCTTTGGTAAATCAATCGCATTTCGCCGCAGACTTTTACGATATGAACTCGACAGTAATGCGACAACATGTGAGTAACTGTGTTCATTCTGATGCCTGATATTAATAATTCATGTACAGTCAGATGATCTTTGTGTCAGTAAATCAAACCAGTGACTAAACGCTTGTTTCTCTCAGTAGGATGAAAACAATCAGTTATTTAAATGGTGATTAAATTATATATAGAAAGCGATCAAAGAACGCTCCCTTTACAATCGCTGGAGCTGTCAATCAAACAGAGCGAGTTTATCAGTGACTGAGTTCTATAAACTCCCGTTTTATTCAGCGAATCTCTTAGTTATATCATGTTTGCACTGTTAGTTATGATGAAAGCATTCGTTAGTGTGCAGAAATGACGAGAACACAGCTTTCGTGAGCTCAACAACACGTCTGTGATCGACTACAATGTTCATCACTGCAACCTTTCATGCCACGATCTCAATATAATGACATAGATCTAAATGTAATGCTATAATCAACACTTTTCACGATTTGTAATAGTAAAAATGTGCTAAAAGTTTTTGAGAGAGTAATACTTAGCTATTTTATATGCAAAGATGTCGGCCAATCACAGCAGTGGGCGTTTACACTGAAGTCTCACAGCAGACACGCCCCTTCAAACAGAGCGTTCAAATCAGGGCAGGAAAAATGCCTTTTATTTCAAAATGATGACCATTTTTGATGTAAAAATCATACTAACATTATAAGTGCACCCCAGGAGACATTATAAAACAATAAAACAACGCAGTTCATGACCTCTTTAAAATAACATTACTTAAACAAACAAGCAAAGAAAAAAAACAAAAAAACATCCCAAATTGTCTTCACCCGCCCAGCTCGATCAAAAGAAGATCAATTGGGTGGGAACCTACCCAATCTGGCAGCAGTGAAGGTGTGTTTGACTTAAAGCAGCTCTGCACAGACTGATCGTGTAGTGTATAAGCGATCAGCATATGTAGTTGTTAAAACAAAGATTTTTATTTTAATGGAAGGCAACTCACCACAAACAAATTGCCAGCTGTTTAGGGGAAATGGCTCAATGCTTGTTGTCTCCATTGTAATCAAACAGTGTTCTCTTCCGGTTAATATTGCTGGAAACGGACCATATCCAGCCGCAGCTCCACTAGGCGATCTGTAAGTCTGAATGGTCCTGTGGACCCAGTTAGCCTGGGGCTTGAGCTTTGGCTGCATATAAATAGCTGCAATGGAAAAGAGCACACGTTGCTTCACTTATATATTATACATTTATGCACTGATTTCATTTATGTGTAATCTTTACCTCCAGAATGTTTCAGTGGAAACTGGCTAGATAAAGTCTAGAAAATCTTATTTTCATCTGACTCTATTTCCAGGTTGAAGCCTCGACTCGGTTTCAATTGAAAATCTCATCAGCCATTCATGAGCACTATTTGTTTATAGCACACATTTAATGGGATAGTTCACCAAAAAATGAAAAATTGCTGTTGATTTACTCACCCTCAGGCCTTCCAAGATGTAGGTGTTTTTTTTCTTTTCTTCTTCTTCTTCTTCTTCTTCTTCTTCTTCTTCTTCTTCTTCAGTAGATCAGTAAAGAAGTTTTTTAACTGAAACTGTCGTTTTTGGTGATTCATATAACGCAAGTCAATGGCTACCATCACTTTGGGAGTTAAGAAAACATATACAAGCAAAACAAAATTAATACCCGTGGCTCCTGATGACACATTGAGGTCTTATGAAGCGAAACGATCAGTCTGTGAAAGAAACTGAAACCACAGCCTCGGCAAACTTCATCGGTTTAACCTTGAGTAATAGTTTTTGGTATATATATATATATATATATATTAGGGTTTCCAAGTACCAAAAGCCCTAAAAAATATGTCCATATCACTTCAAATTATTTCAGATCCTTACAGCGTCCAACAGCAAAAGAGTTCAAAATAAGCTATCATAATGAATGATGTTTATATCTCAATAATATTGAAAACCTATTAGTCAAGTTCTCATTTAAAATTAGAAATGTTTACAATATATCTAAGATAATATCCATTTCTGTAAAGACAAACTTATTTAGTGCCAACAGATCTTTATCCAGGTATTCTGCACTAAAACGACAAAACACAGTAACTACAACACATGAATTAAGGAAAATAGCTTCAATGCTTTGTCTGAATTTTGCTTGATCAGTATTCACAAACTGTTTTAAGTCAATTACAAGATGTAAAGTCGCAATTGTGAGAAAATGACAGAGATGTGAGCTAAAAAGTTACAATTATCTTATGTTTTTATTTTTTTATTCTGTGGCGGAAACGAGCTTCCATTTGCTTCTGATTGCTTTTTGCTGATTACCTTAGTTTTCTCCGTAATAAAAGAATATTGGTGTTTTGAGCGGTGAGTGGTTTCTGAGTTCTGCGCACTCGCAAATCCTCTCTCATTATAACTAGCAATCATGTAAAGAGGAGATTCATTGTGCTTTTCAGTTAAAATTAACAGTGGTTTTGTGTTTTGTTTTAATAGAACATAGACGCTTTAATAACAAAAAATTGATCATTTATGCCAGGATGCGTAGGTTGTGCGGCGACACGTAACTTGAAACTATTTCAAAGAAATCTAATTAAATGTTTTTTAATTTAATCCTCATGGTGTTGGTTCACCTTCCACCTATGATCAGAAAATTCATGTTTTGTGTGTTGGTGTCATTGTATAGAACTTGGTCTATTTCAGTTATATTAGGCTAAATATTGGATATTGTTTTGTTGAATGTCTGTTTCTCAGATCATAAAAAAGTGTGTCCCCCTATGAAAATGAAATGCCCCCTATTCTACGTGTTCTGGCGACGGCCCTGCATGAAGCTTCTCCACCAGGTTCTGGTTTTGGTGTGCAGTGCCATTTTTCTCGGAAAAAAAGTTACATTTTTATCCACAGAACATTTACACAGAAGCACTGTGGAACATCCAGGTGGTCTTGGAAGATTTGAGACATGCCTCAGTGGTTTATATCGTGTTGTCCTTCCATGAACAGCATCCATGTTTAGTGCTCTAGTGGACACATGAACAGAGACTTGTCACCGTCCACCACAGATGCATGCTGGCAAACCTTGTCATACACCTAGGTTAGGGCATTCTGTTATTTTGTCAGACCCCTGTCAAAGAGCGCTGCAGAGTATGTTGATCATAGCCAAGGTCACTCTACAGTATAGTTTGCTATTGGCTTGTTGCGATGACCTTTTAGAGCCGTGTGCGAACTCGGCCCTAACAACAGCATGCCTTCTGTTTGCTTAGCACCGTTATCACATAATCAATAGACTGCCACTCATTCAATTCGACAAGCATCTCCAAGAGAGGGGTAATCGTTTAGCAACAGTGGGTGTATGATATTGACCGATGGAGATAAGGTTTGTCCTACTCAATCATGCCAGAGGGATTGGGTTTGTGTTATTAAGGGGTCACATCAAATACAGCATGTCTGTGTGTCTTTTGCTTCACGGCTACAATAATGAACACATGCAAAAGGGAACAATCAGAGTGATTTGCCCTCGCCCCTGGGAGAATGACACGCAAGAAGGGCTTTAAAGAACTGATTACAAGTGAATGAGTGATGATTATTACTAGGTTAGATTTACTCCTGAGAGTACATACTGCATTTTTGGAGTGTTCGTGCCCATGAATTACACTGTAAAAACTCCAACTTCCATTGGGACAGACAAATTGAACAATCCAAAGTTAATTTTAAACAAATAATGAAATACAGTCAGTGTATACAGTAGCATTTTAGTACTTGCAACTTAAAATATTAAACAGCAAGAACTTACAGTGTCAGGTTTGGTGGTGAGGGGCGCACTAACAGGCACATGCTCAGTTTGATCGCTTATGATGCACTTGAAAAATGTGTACAGTTTAGAGCTCTGAATACCATTTTCCAACCACAGAATACCTCAAAAATGACACTAATGAGTGTGACGTCATCTGTCAAAGACCGATTTGAATCACAAATTACAGGCCTGTTTCTGTACTCCCCAAGTTCACCAAAATCCTTGAAAAAATGTTTAAGACTTGATCATTTCATTGAAACACATAAACTTCTAGTTGAGAGTCAATCTTTGGCACTAATGGAACTAATTGAGAAATTCGCAAATTGCATAGGTAATTTTCATAGATGTAAAGAAAGCATTTGACAACATAAATCATGACATTTTATTATATAAACTAGAGATGTATGGTATCAGAGGGGTTGTGTTGGACTAGGTGAGTATCTATTTAAGAAACAATTTGTAGAGACTGGTGAACATAAGTCTACATACATGAACATAACTTGTGGTGTACCGCAGGGTTCGGTCTTGGGTCCAAAAATTTTCATAATCAGTGACATTTGCAGAGTGTCAAATCTACTAAAAATTATTTCGTTTGCCGATGACACAAATATTTTCTGTTCTAGGGACAATTTACAGCAGCTTTTGGAGGCGATCACAACAGAAATTCAATTCAATCCACATTTATTTGTATAGCGCTTTTTTTCACGATGCATATCGTTTCAAAGCAGCTTTACAGAGAATGCATGAAATTAATAAATTAAAACTGTGGTTTGATGTAAAGAAATTGTCATTAAATGTAAGCAAAACAAAGATTATGTTATTTTGAAAACATAAAACAAACCCTCGAGTAGAACTGAAAATTGACAACATAAGTATATAAAGAGTATATGAAAATAATTTTTTTGGAGCATGTGTTAAACAAACATGTGTGATTATAGGCTGATGGGTTGTTTGGTTTAAAATGACTGTATATTTGTTATCTTGCTATGAATATGTAATATATAATGATTCATCCCGCTCCTTTTCGGACATATTGTAATTATTGTTTATAACATTTATAGATATTGTTTTTCCTTTGGTATGTTGCAACATACTGTATTTTTATATTTGATTTATTTATTTTTTCGAAATAAAAAAAAGAATTTTTTTTTTCATCTGTGTTTAAAATTAAGTTGTGCAACATAATGATTTAACAAAAATAAAACACAGACCAACAAATCCTTGATTAGCTCTAATCTTTGCTTAATTTATTGGTAACACTTTAGAATAATGGTCCGTCATTAATAAGTAACTATGCAGGACTAATGAGTAGTACTACATTAACACTTCAGCTACTACTATTAACTAATATAGAAACAAGCTTAACTAATCAGTAAGTAATATCAAATTTAAGACTAAGATAGTTCCTTATTAGCTAATCAATAATTAGAGAATGAGATTGGCATCATTAAGAACTAATAGGTAACTATGACAAATTATAAAGAATTACTAATTAATTACTAATCACAACATTAAAGTGTCTGAGATGTGAGCAATTGTCTTTTTTTACTCTCAACGTGGTCATAAAATGCATCATTAATTACTCAAGTGTTACCTAGTCACTATGCAGGAACTACTAGTAGTAGTACTAGTATCATGATTACTAGTAGATCTTGAAGATTGTCCTTTTTTACTCTCAACGTGGTCATAAAATGCATTAATTATTCAAGTGTTACCTAGTCACTATGCAGGAACTACTAGTAGTAGTACTAGTATTATGATTACTAGTAGTTCTTGAAGATTGTCCGTTTTTACTCTTAGCGTGGTCATAAAATGCATCATTAATTACTCAAGTGTTACCTAGTCACTATGCAGAACTACTAGTAGTAGTACTAGTATTGTGATTACTAATAGTTCTTGAAGATTGTCCTTTTTTACTCTCAACGTGGTCATAAAATGCATCATTAATTACTCAAGTGTTACCTAGTCACTATGCAGGAACTACTAGTAGTAGTACTAGTATTATGATTACTAATAGTTCTTGAAGATTGTCTTTTTTTACTCTTAACGTGGTCATAAAATGCATTAATTACTCAAGTGTTACCTAGTCACTATGCAGAACTACTAGTAGTAGTACTAGTATTGTGATTACTAGTAGTTCTTGAAGATTGTCCTTTTTTACTCTCAACGTGGTCATAAAATGCATCATTAATTACTCAAGTGTTACCTAGTCACTAGGCAGGAACTACTAGTAGTAGTACTAGTATTATGATTACTAGTAGTTCTTGAAGATTGTCCTTTTTTACTCTCAACGTGGTCATAAAATGCATTAATTACTCAAGTGTTACCTAGTCACTATGCAGAACTACTAGTAGTAGTACTAGTATTGTGATTACTAGTAGTTCTTGAAGATTGTCCGTTTTTACTCTCAACGTGGTCATAAAATGCATCATTAATTACTCAAGTGTTACCTAGTCACTATGCAGGAACTACTAGTGAAAAACACTTTAAATTACTTTAAAATAATGGTCCAGATCACTAGTAGTTCTTGAAGAATGACTAAGTACTTGAGTAATTAGTGATGCATTTTATGACCACGTTGAGAGTAAAAAAAGACAATTGCTCACATCTCAGACACGTTAATGTTGTGATTAGTAATTAATTAGTAATTCTTTATAATTTGTCATAGTTACCTATTAGTTCTTAATAATGCCAATCTCATTCTCTAATTATTGATTAGCTAATAAGGAACTATCTTAGTCCTAAATTTGATATTACTTACTGATTAGTTAAGCTTGTTTCTATATTAGTTAATAGTAGTAGCTGAAGTGTTAATGTAGTACTACTCATTAGTCCTGCATAGTTACTTATTAATGACGGACCATTATTCTAAAGTGTTACCAATTTATTCCCTAATTGGTGCAGCTCACCCTATGAGGACATCCTTCGGCTTTCAGTTTGAACAAAACAGACATTACATGAGTGTTTATCTCTCTATAATGCTCACATCGCCTCATTTTGGGTAAAAATAGAATAAATATTACTCTTCTCTATAGAAGTTTAAAGTAAACATGAGAATCCATCAATATTTCTCCAAATGTGCACACTCTTGAGTTTGTTTTCTCAACAGATGTGGCTGAAGCTCATATTTCATATTAAAGAGTTTTTCATTTTCATAACTTCTGACACAAATTAAGAAATTACTGTCACCATGAGATTTTTAGAGTAAAACAGAGGTCGGAAATTAAAACTTGAGTCTCAGACCTTTTCAACGATGTACAGCTGATCAAGTTAATTACTTCTTTTACATTAAAACTAACAGTAACGTTAATGTAAACAAAGAATGCTGGCATAAGAGGTTAAAATACATTTTTTTAAAAATGGTAAGCTAAAAATGGTAACATCTAAATGAACTGAAAATATTATACTACTGGAACTGGGTGGTTTCCCATACGTTAAAACACTGACTTGTGTGTTCATCTTGTCAACCACAGCGGTCTTAGTGGCGGTAAAAGCAACAAACACAGTCACAGCCATATAGAACAATAAAAATTCACTACATGATGGAAAATAATCCATCATGTAAAGGCCTGTCTTCAGGACCAAGTCTACCGGTCTATTAGAGTATGGATACAGTCTCTTTTCCGTTGATTTCACAGCTGAATGATGGTGTCTTGGCTCCACCAAACCTGTAATCAATGTATTGTGGGTAATGACCTTGTTCTTGGTTTTTGAGATGAGGGTATGTCACACAACGTGTCCGAGCTGACATCTGTCTGCTGTATTTTTCCAGAAAAACGATGCACCTGAATATAAGATGCATTCAATGAGAAACAAAATGGAATGTATAAATATAATAAAGTGTGATTATTGTTTGACTATTGTAAGTCATACACCTGTTTTCTTGGTCAATGTCTTCGGTTCATCTGCTGTTGTAAAGACCTTTCAAATAAGAAATAATTTGGCGAAGAGATATGGAGCTGTAATGCGGTCGACAGACCTGGAAATACTTCATAGCCGTGCGTCTACTGGAAAAACATTGCACACGTTAGAACATCTTTCATATAAGAATCACTAAACATTTGCCAACATGTGATTGTGTACAGAGACCATCTGTGAAGCTGCTTCTCCAGCGCAGGCCGTTTCTGAGTACGGCTGACTCGCTTTCATAAAAGTCGCTTTACGCTAGTCCTTCACCGGTGTCTCGCTGACACCGAACCTACATTCTGCTGCACCATTGCTGTTTTCCTCTCGTGCAGCACGTCTGAAGACCCTGCCTTTCTGATGATTAATGGTAAAAGTCAGAAAGCTGTTGTTTGTGTGAACAGCAGATATGGTGTATTTACCAGAAAAATCAATCCAACCATTTTTTCAGTCATTTAACATGATTAATGTGTGAAAGCGGCCATTATTTGTTTTACTTATTATAATTTATGATTAAATTCACCATTTGATTGATATTGAATTTTCATTGTCAGCAGCACTGTTACACCCCGGAGCAGCTTTAAATAAAGCATAATAATCAGAAATGCAAATATAACTTTAGAGTAACTAGACTTAAAGGATTAGTTCACTTCAAATCAAAGTCCACTATATGGAGACAATTCCTGGAATGTTTTCCTCAAAAAAAAGAAAGACATCTTGGATGACATGGGGTTGAGTATATTATCAGGAAATTTTAATTCTGGAGTGAACTAATCCTTTAATGCATATTAGTGCACTCGAATTGTAAAGTGCCACTGAATCTGTCATGGTGGTGATCACTGGCTGTTCAGGAAAAAGGAGGATAGAGATGTGTTCTCCACACATGTGGCATCAGAAAAGTGGCCCATATCAGTAATCAAGGTGATTGAGCAACCCAGCAATTGTGAGATTGGCCATTTCACGATTATTTTGACCATTACCGCTTTTTGCTCTCCTGTGTATTTTTGAGAGAGGACAGCGCCAAATCCAACATGTCCAGTCCACTCCAATCCAGCTGGAAATCAGGGAATGCAGTTTTTCCAGTCTTTCTCCATTGGCCGTTCAATTAGTTCGATTTAAACGAGCAGATTATAAATAGGAGTTAGCATCCTTTAACCAATGAGGTCTGTAATACTGTTCTACAATATTGTAAGAACATTCTGTCAAAACTTTATTCAACAATGATTCTCACCTGTGACAGACGGGTTTGACTCAACTTTTCTCGGATTCAGAGAAAACTAACTTTTTTTTCTCAATTGCGAGCTTATCTCACAATTCAGACTTTATAAATTCAACTGTGAGTTTATATCATGCAATTCTGAGGGGGAATACGCCTACTACTACAGTTGTGACTTTTGTTTAATACTTGTTATAATTTTCAGGATGGTGAAACTTACATGTTAAAGTCTTTTGTTCTCACCTTGGCAGGTGCGGCAATTTGCAATTCTAATAACTTTTTTTTTTTTTTCCCAATGTGAATAAAGCACACACAGCCAACACCGCGTCTTCTGTCTATCATAAACTCATCTAAAGCGTGCGAGATCTGCTGCATGCTGGCGTTTCACATCATGAAAGCTTTATATTTATCAACCTGATTTTCTTAACAGTAAAAATGAACATTTATAGTCTGATATCTATATGGCTGCCGATAGATTATCCATCCCTACTCACTCCTGATGTGTATTTGGGATGGGACCAAGGGCTGTGTGTATTATACCTGTTGCTGCACATTTTGTCTCTGAAGCAGACAACTTCTAAAAAACTGTTGACCATTGCAACAGGTGAATTAAAAAAGTGGGCAGTTGAGATTAGCATTGACCCTATAAAAGACTCGAAAGCAAAATTACTGGATGAAACACTGCCGAAAAGTAACATAGTGTCGGCCCAGATCCGGTCCGCGTGTAATTCACATATACCGGATGTGGGCCGGATCTGGGCCGACACTATGTTGCTGTCTGGGGAAAGTCAGAAATGTTCCTATATTATCTATTGCAGTTTATAATGATGCAAAATAGGAATACTAAGGTAAGCTAACATAACAGCTTAACACAAGTCAAGACAATAACTAACAGCGAGTGTTGAATTGAGAGGGGTATAAATACACACAGTCAGTAAGAAACAGGTGTTGAACTAATGAATCACTATAATGATGAACATAAACTCAAGAAACACAGGGATTGCAAAGAAATAAACAGTGTATGTTAGTGTTGATGTAAAGGCTAAGTGACAGTATAATAACATATTTCCCTTTGAGAAATCAAAATAGACATGAATATAAAAAATAGTTGGTATACTGTAGGAGCTATAAAATGAATGTGGAGCAGCTCAGATCGACTGATCTTGGGTGAATTTGGTGAGAAATGTTCGAGATGTGACGTCTGATGGCAGACGTTGGTCCCTTGACAAAACTAAGCACAGTTTGAGACATTGTCGAGATCTCTGATCAACCTCTAGAGGAGATTACTGGAATCTTTCCTACTCCATTTGCTTATTGTTTTGTAGAAGAAATATTGAAGAGATCTTTGTGTAGATGTCTAATCTCTCAGTTTATGAAGATATTGTAGGAAACCAGCCACATCTCTACAGAAATGTTAAAGTTTTATAGCATGTTGTGATTTAAAAAAGCTGTAACAAAAAGTACCTAGCCACAAGATTCACAGGACGGGAATTCAACAAAGGCTGTGCATCTGATTCACCGGAAGGACTTTTTCAATGCCAGGGCAACACAAACAGCTTGCCAGTTGGCATCACTGGCCCCGACCAATCGATCTAATAATGGAAATGCATCGGCTTCCATGAGAGGACATTCGTTTTCATTACGGACTATCTCTTACATAAGAGTCACCCTCACCTCGACAAGTTGTGAAGAACGTGAAGAGAGAAAAAAGAAATCCTCCATGTGTGATATCAGCCCTCCTTTCACACATTTGCCATTTCCTACCTCTCCTCCATATTTATCTTAATCATAAAACAGGAAGTTTAATTGCATTTTTGGGTCATCCAGATGGTACCTTTGTGAGGAGATTAATTACTCCGTTGGGCAACATTAATAAAACAAATATTTCAGGGAAATGTAATTGTGTATCCCGGCATGGAAGGAGTAAAAAGGTGAGACGTGTGGAGTCATGCTGAATTCCCCGCAGTGGTGAAACAGGGAGGGAAAGAATGGACAGAGAGACAAATGAGCCGCCGTGCACTTGTCAGTGTGCGGAGCAGTGCTACCTAGCATACTAAATAAATGAGGAGGCAGCCTTTCTGTTCCTCCTGTGCCATTTTCATTGATATACACTCCATTCACACTCGGCTTAATGTGATGTGTCAGAGTATTGAATATGAAGACACAGCATTTGTTGTGTGGCTGGAAGGTAGCTACTTACTAAAAATGTGACTGAGAAATTTGCCGTTTCTGATTCAATTCAAAGTTTTTTCAGCTATAGGAATTTTGTTTAAGACTGATTCAGGAGACATTTTCAGTGAGTTCGGATTGATTTGTTAAATCCGTCACACAGAAAAGATGACTAATAGAGATTAAAGGTGTAATTCACCGCTGATAAAATGGGCTTTCGATAAGACTTCGATAAGATTTCTGAGCATGTTCACACTAAAAGCCTGTCACGGTGCGCGAATATTGAACAAAATTTTCTTTCATGAATTACTGAGCACTGTTTTTTTTATTTCATTTGTACCTTACATTATATTTGTCCTATTAATTGTAGTTTGCAGCTTTTTAAAGGGGTGGTTGATTACGATTTGACTTTTTTAGCTTTAGTTAGTGTGTAATGTTGCTGTTTGATCATAAACAACATCTGCAAAGTTACGACGCTCAAAGTTCAATGCAAAGAGAGATATTTTCTTTTACAGAAATCACTGTTTAAGGACTACAACAGACGGCTGGTAGGGACTACAACGAGCTATTTCCTGCGTTGGTGACATCACTAACACTAAAATTTACATTAACCCCGCCCCCGAGAACACGCAACAAAGGGGGTGTGGCCATGTTGGGCTGCTTTAGAGAAGAGGAAGAGTTGTTGTAGTCGAGTGTTGTTGACATGCCGTCATTTTACGCCGGACTGCTTCACAAACGAGGCTCAATTCAACACAAAAGATGAACATGACGGCACATGCTAGTGGATGAGTTGAATCAACTCCACAGCAACTACATAAATTTATCCACTAACCATTCAGAAATGTCTAAAAGTTGTAACTTCTTCCTGAGTCTCTCCATCAGTGTCGACTCCGGTTTGAACAATGTAAGGCTGAACACTTTCGTCATTTTGGCTGCGTGAGATTGTCCAGCTTTGTTGTTGTTGAGCGAACGAAGCGCGAGCTGTTAAAGCTCCGCCCTCTTCTGGAAAGGGAGCCGGGAGCAGCGGCTCATTTGCATTTAAAGGGACACACACAAAAACGGTGTGTTTTTGTTCACATGCACCCAAACAGGGGCAAATTTGACAAGCTATAATAAATGATCTGTGGGGTATTTTGAGCTGAAACTTCACAGACACATTCTGGGGACACCAGAGACATTTTTTTAAAAGGGGCAATATGGGTCCTCTTTAATAATAACGATAAAATAATGTGAAATAACATTTTGGTCATATTTCCTACCTATGATTTGGTCCAAATGGTCTATCATTCTTTTTTTCTTTTGTTACCTTGTAAAGCTAAGTTTTTAAGACAGGGAAATTAGTTTGGCTGTACTGCTCAGTGACTTGCAAAATAGTCTTAAAAACCAACATAAAGGAACTGTGATAAGATTGTGGATCATGGTCCTGTAAAAAAAAAAAAAAAAAAAAAAAAAAAAAAGTGATATTTTTGCCATATCACCCACCCCAAATTGTAACATACAAAGCAAAATACTTTTTAAACATACACTATGTAACTTTTTTTTAATCTAATTTAACAAAATTGAAATAATTAGCCAACATCATCTGTACTTCTTCCAAAACATGTTTTTGTCTTACCCTGATTCACTATGGTAAGCCTATTTGTTTATATTTTAAACCTAGTGGGATGGTTTTCACGGGAAAATTCGTACATACGTCACTCGCCTGTGTGTGCCTCGTCATATCCGTTAACAGAGAAAAGTTTCTCCGGCTGCTTTGATGTGTGTCTGGTGTGAGAGTGGCATAGGTTAGTTGTCACCATTTTCTCTAGTACATTAAAAACTGTTGAACCCATCAGATTAAAAAAAGGTTAAAAAGAAAAGTACAACAGTATTACTCACGCTATTAAGAGAGAAACTCATAATCTATAGTGTAAATGGAAACAAATTAATCTTTAGAGTCACGTGGAAAGACAGCACTTCCCGCTATACAAAGGCTCTAAAAGGGCCGAGCATCTCCTCATAGAAAATAACCAAAACAATCCAAGGTTCTTGTTTAGTACAGTGGCAAGATTATCAATTGTGCTCCTTCCTGCAAAAAAAAAAGGATATCTATGAAACATTTTAGTCAGGATTCAGACCTCATCATAGCACAGAAACTGTGCTCGTTAAAATTACGTCTAGCTTCTGACCAAGGCTGTATCTCAGTACTAATTTTACTTGATCTCTGTGCTGTATTCGACACTATAAATTCCCTTAGATCGACTACAATATTACATTGGTATTCAGGGACAGGCATTGAGGTGGATTAGATCGTACCTATCCTATGGAGTGCCACAAGGATCTGTGTTAGGTCCTCTGTTATTTTTAATATATATGCTGCCACTTGGTAAGAAAACATGGAATTAGTTTTTCATTTTTATGCGGATGATACACAGTTATATTTGATGAAATCTCTAAATTAACTTCTATTAAATTCAGATAAGACTGAGGTATTACTTATTGGACCAAAAACCTGTACAAAGAATCTCTTAGACTACAATTTGCATGTACTGTTACTTCGTTCTTTACAGTTATATTAGACAGCAACTTGTCTTTCGAAAGCCTTCTTCCACCTCAGAAATGTCGCTAAGCTACGGAATATGTTATCTATCTCTGATGCAGTTAGTTCATGCATTCATGACCTCTAGACTAGATTACTGTAATGCATTACTAGCTGGTTGTCCTGCTTCCTTCAATGAATAAGCTACAATTAGTCCAAAATGCAGCTGCCAGAGTTCTTACCAGGTCAAGAAAATATGATCATACTGGAACGCGTTGGCCGTGCAGGAACTCACGCGAAGAATACGATCATTCTCAAATAGTCTTTACTAGATAATCCAACAAGGAAATACAGATGAAGGCAGGAACACAACACAGCTCTAATAACATGCGAGGCCTGACACTGAACTAAGGAAAGACAGGAACTTATATACACAGATGATTAACTCAAATGACAGACAGCTGTGATGATTAGTGCAGTGTCCATGGTGACTGACTGTGGCGGGAAAACAGAACAAAGGAGCACCGAATGAAAACCAGAACATGACGGTGACTGTGACACATATAACACCAATTTTAGCATCTCTACACTGGTTACCTATTAAGCTGTATCAGTTATAAAGTATTGACCCATAAGGCCCTAAATGGCTTAGCTCCTGTGTATTTAAACAATCATCCTACAATCCATCACGCTCTTTAAGATCACAAAACTCTGGACTTCTGGTTGTACCGAGGATATCTAAGTCCACTAAATGAGGGAGAGCGTTTTCATATTTGGCTTCTAAACTCTGGAATAGCCTTCCTGATAACATCTGGGTCTCAGACTCACTCTCCCAGTTTAAAATCTAGATTAAAAACACATCTCTTTAGCAAAGCATTCACATAATACATTTCATAACCTTGTACTCCACTTATATCAGATCAAATGCACATTATCTTTGCTTGAAATGTTATGAACAGCAGCTATGCTAATTATTTTCCAATTGCTTTTCTGTTTTATCTTGGGATGCCCATCCAGAGGTGACTAGAGAGTACATCAGCTCCAAAAGACTTACAAAGACTTCAGATGACCCAGCACCTGTGAAGAAATAACTGCAACTCCTGTGAGTATTGTGAAACGTGCTGTGCAAATAAATGTGATTCGAGTTGAATATTTAGTGAATATTTACTTAGTGTAAATAAACACTATGCATATTTAAATTACATACATTTTTAAAAATTAGGTTTCTCAATAAATGACTAAATAATGAAAGTTGCACAGCTTATTGGCAATTTTTAAATTGTGCCTAAATGGCAGTAGGGCTTTAATGGTGGTTATTGTGAAGAATAACTGTCTCATCAGGATGGCTTTTCTTTAAGGTGACTTTGTCGGTAGTTCTCCTGGCAAGCTGTGACTGCAATCATGATGCTCGTTTGTCCCCGGGCCCCAGGCTCCTCGACTACTGCTAATTAAAACCAATGTTTAAACTGGTCACTAATCTATAAGTCATTGAGGCTGATTCCACACAGCCATTGATTATCCTTGTCATTTCAAAGACTGCAGGAAGTTCAGACTAATTACAGTTTGTTTTGAAAGTAGCCAAGATTGAGTTTTCTTTACCAAAAGATTTTACCTGTTGCATTGCTGTGTAGTTTAAGACATGCACGTTAACAGAAGGTCATAGGTTAGAAGACACATCATTTTTCCTTTGTTTTTCTATTAAAACAAAACAAAAAAGAAAGAAAGAAAAAGAGAAAAATGGCATGGCTGGGAATTCCACAATACTGTATAATAATACAATGTGATATGATCACAATATATTGAAAAGTGATTTTGTAGGGGAGTAAATCTGCTTAGAAAATCAGACGACAGAAGGAACAGGTCGCATCTATCAGACCGTCACCATTTTGTATATTTAAACGGGGAAAAATCTAAGATAAAGTCAGTAAATTATGGAGTGCCACAAGGATCTGTGTTAGGCCCTCTGTTGTTTTCAATACATATGCTGCCACTTGATAACATGGAATTAGTTTCCACTGTTATGCCGATGATACTCAGTTATATATTTAAACACGACCAGATGAAATATAAAAGGTTAAAGATATCAAATATCAAATATCAAATATTGGATGACCAGTAGTTTGCGATATATATTGCGATATGAAAATAGTTTCACCAGATGACTTGAATAACTCTATTTGGAATTAATTAATCATTC